>JBAMAV010001353.1:0-317150 GCA_037043315.1 Amiota communis | reverse complement strand
CTGTGTTTGAAAAGTATAAATTACGTATTGTTTGGGTTTTAGGAAGAAAAGGTTTGATACTTGAGCTATCGGTGCAGGAATAAAATGGGTGAGGTGGTGATGGGAAGTACAAGTGTCCGTGTTTGTATGACCTAGGCGAATTCTTAAAAATTTTATAATGTCAAGTTTTCTGAAATCATAAGATAGAACTGAGAGGAAAGTTTTGGGCTGAAGGTTTGTTAGGGTTGACACGCTTGTACCAATTTGATGTTGCTTGATATAAATCTGTGTATTGTAGTCTAAAGTGAGACTTAATGTAATTGACAGTGTCTTGTGAGGAATAATTAGGGGTGGAGAGGTAGCAGCTTCTTTGGGTACTTTATCAGCCATTTCGTTGCCAACAATGAGGCAATGACTTGGGATCCAAACTAAAATTATTTTTGAAGGGTTGTGGATGAGCATATTTCTGATTTTGTTTGCATAAAAATTAGTTGTTGTAATGTTAGAGATGGAATTGATTGACGAGAAGGAGTCAGAAAGGATTACAAATTTACCTCTATAATTTTTGGCAAAAGATGCAGCTTCTATTATAGCGACAATTTTTGCTGTAAAGATGGAGCCATGGTCGGGTAAAATTGCGGTTTTGATTATTAAGTCTTCATAAGTGACGCTATAGCTAACATTGTTGTCTGAGTTAGAGACGTCTGTGTAAATACAAGTATAATTGCTTAGTTCTTCCTATAAGTTATAGAAAAGGGTTCGAAATTGGCTTGGGTCAGTATCAGGCTTAAGAAAGTTATGAAGAGAACAGTTAATAGATGATGGCAAAAGGTTCCATGGGGTTGGAGGTAAATCTTGAGTAAGCGGTGGGAGGAATGGTAGATTAAGGGTATTGCAGCTATGAATTATACTATAAATAGTAGATCTTTGGTTACTTTTTGGGTTTAGCTATTCTCCGGACTATAACACTGATAGAGGTTTCCTTGCTTTCAAATAGGGTTTTGCACAATTTGAAGCAGTTTAAATCTCTTTCGAGTTCTAGGGGAAGGAAAATTGCTTCAAAAAAAAAGATTCTTAATTGGAGTTGTGCGAAAGGCACCAAATGCAAAGCGCAAAGCTGAGTTGAGGATGGTTTTAATTTTATTTAAGAGTGTTTTGGGTGCAAATCCAAAAATCGGCAATGCGTAATTAAGTTTACTTAAGAGAAATATTTTTACGAGTGAAAGTAAGATTGAGGTATTATAGTTTAGTTTGGGATTGGATAGGCACTTAATGACATTAAGTTGATAAGTTGCTGCGGTGGATAGATACTGTATATGAGAGTTCCAACGGAATTTATTATTGAGTTGAAAGCCTAATATGTTTAAGGAAGTAACTTCTGGGGGTTGACTGTGTGGAACAACTATTTAGTTTAGCAGTTTTTCTTTCTGCAAATGTGGATGTATTTACATTTAGCTGGAGCAAGTTAAGCTCCTGACAAGATACACCAGTTTTGTATGTCTGCAAATAGTGTTATTAAGTGTAATTTGGGATTTTTAACTTTGTTGGACTTCATAATTATATTGAAATCGTCAGCGTTTGCCTGGAAGTATTTCTTTATGAAGCATAAAACACAGCTTATTATATGATTTTAAGAAGAGGATTACCGAGAGAGGGGATCCTTGGGTAATCCCATTATGAAGCGGGTATGGCGATGAATAATGAGATGCAACACGAACTATTATTTTACGATTGGACATGAATGATATTATATATCTTATGATTCTAGCGCCGACTCCCCACTCTAACAATTGATCAACAACACTACTAGCCCAGTCAAATAAGGATTTTTCTGCGGAATGAAACCAAATAAGCTTAAAATTGGTACACATGTTTGTTTTGGCATTCTATACATGACTTCAAAAGTCTAGATCTGTGTGGTGTGCACCAGTCAAGATATTCAAGGTCAAAGGTCACAGGTCACCAAAATCAGTTTTTTGCAAATATCTTGTTTCCTATGCTTTTAATGACAATTAATGTTAAAACAAAAGTTGTAGAGCATAAATTTCACTTTGACATTTTATTATACAGTTAACAGTTATTGAGATACAGCGCAAACAGTGGGAAGCGCTAAGCCAATACATACATATATGATAACGCTAGGTCAACAGTGGAAGTTAATACATAGTACGGTTTAGAAAGTTAATTAATTATTAAAAGTATCATAATTATTAGGAAACTTTAGTTATTTAATAGTTAATTAATGATATTTATGGATATTATTCATACATGTATAAGATATCCATTAAAAAATATTTAGTTAATTTATTACCTATTTATTTCTTATTTATCATAAAATATTAAAATGAAATAGTTAAAATATATTTTAATAATGTTATTTACATTCTACAAGTTTAAATATACTTAAAGTGCACCTTAATATTCCTCTTCTTCGTCATCCTCTTCCACCTCTGGTCGCTGAACATGAATTTCGAATTCATTATCATCATCTTCGTTGTCTATTATATTCGAGTCTGAAGCGTCAAGGACTTCAGGTATATATTCACTTTCTTCATCAAAATCATGTAAATATGATGAAGCGTTGAGACAAGCTTGTCCATTACAGTGACCACAATATGAGGAGCATTGCAACCCTGCTTTTCAACATCCGCAACTGGAACCACAGCCTTTTTTGCAATTACAAAATAATGTATTGAGCAGTTCTTCTGGTGCTGGTGGTAATAATGTTGTTTTTGGTTCCAAGGTTTCATTTTGCAATACCCACCCCCATTCTTGGGGTTGTAAATCATTCCGTAACCAAGTTTGCATCTGGTAGTAGACACGGTTAATATGTTGTCGAGCTGCTGCACTTGTAGGTGGAAGAGATGATAACTGCACCGGTTTGTTCAGTCTTGTTGACTTGATAAATTGCGTATATCGAAAATAATCAATATTGAGTTCTGATTTCGGAGCATTACACATTGCTAAAAAGACACGAACTCCATTTTCCACCAATGAGTCAGGAGGGCAATTTTCTTGCTGAAACAACTGAGTTAAATGATCCAAATTGGGATGTTTCTCAAACATTTTAATAATTGCCAGTTTTCCTTTTTTAAAAAGTGCCGATGTTGTGTCACATCCACTGAAGGCGTGCAAAAATAAAATTTGCTGGTGTGTTGGAGTATTGAGTACGTCCTATTAAAATAACTAACAGATCAATATCTTATCCAACGATGACAGCAGTCTTTTGATGATCCGATTCTGCAATGGCTCTTTCGACGATAAGAACATCAGCATCATCTCTGGCTTGTTTTGTAGGTATATTGACAGTTTCTAATTTTTCAATAAGCTTTTCAATATATTTTTTTTTTTTGTTAAATATGTTCGATAAAAACTTTTCTTGGCTGATTGGTACAATCATTGTTTCATCAAAACAAAGTTCGAAAGATGTTGAAACAGCTGCAGTTCTTCTTAGTTGTTCCATTGCTTTAATATTTTTACAGTGCTCTGAGTAGCCATCGAATACTACAACAATATTTGAGCCATAATGTTTTTACAAATATTTGACGCATTTGTTGAAAATAATGAAGAATGCTCCATACGACGCGATGTAAAAGAAATCCACCATCGATAATATATGTCACATTATCTTCATCTAGTTCGATGTCAACAGGTGCCATATTGCTATATAATTTTGATTTCATGGTTTTTCTAATGCTTTCATTGTCAAATAAAGATGTAAGATATGGGCTCAGTTCATATTCTAGATATTGTTTTAGATTACTTTCAAACTTCTTGTTTACAGTTATTCTCTGGAAAAGTAGCGACGGATCAATAGGAACTTTTCAGTTGTGTATCGTGATAGATTTTTTGGTAAAACTTTATCGACACGTTTTAATTTTATTTCATTAAAGTTGAAACCAGTTATTTTCATCATCGATTACAGACCATTATGGAATTTTTTATTTCCCTTTTTTGAAATCAAACTGTCGAATGCTGAGTAGTTTGTATGTTGTTATAAACCACCAAAGTTGATTAGCTATTATTTTATCTAGAACTTTTGCTAAGCACGGGGTAAGAGATATTGGTCTGTATGATCCGTGCTTTTTTTGTACTGTTCCGGCAGCTGCTTGTTAAGAATGTTGTTATAGAAGTTTAATATTCGGCGTTTATATAATTGGCGAGTGTTTTTGATCATTGCATAAGTGATCCGGGGTTTTACCTTTTAACTTGTTGACTGCTACTGCAAGTTCTAGGCCATTAATGTCAGATTCTATAGGCATGGCTTTTGGGTTACTACAGAAGGTGTAGAGGTTGTTTAATGCAATATGTTTGTGCAGACCAAAGTTACTTGGTAAGTTCGTATCTTCTGATAGTTTAGACCAAAAATTGGCAAGTTAATTGGAGATATCTAAACCGTCAGTTAAAAACTGACGAGAATTGTTTGAGGACGTCATGAAATGAATATTGAAATTTGATTTATACCCAGAGAAACGTTTTATATTTCTTAATATTATATCAACTGAGGTGCGAGGATTAATGGTAGAAGTAAATTTAGTAATCGATTGTTCTTTAGCCCGCTTCATTTCTTTTTTCAGAAGAGCATTCGCTCTTTTGTAGTCCAGAATATAATTTTGCGTGACGTTATTTTAAAGGTGATTCCAGTATTTATTTATATTTTTTTGGTTCATTATTTCTTTGTTCCACCAAAGAACGTTTTTACGATGAAAACTGGCTCCTGTTTGTGGGATAGTTGAGTTAGCTGCACAGAGGATGATTTTTTTGAATGCTGACTGCTTCTTTGTTTACATCGTTGCTAAATGGAAAAGAGGTAAGAAATTTGACGTAGTTTGCTTAAAATTGTTCCCAATTGGCACGTTCTGTGATAAATTTAGGCCTTTTAGAAGATTTGGTTTCATTAGAGGTGAAAAGGGATAGAATAATTGGGAAGTGACCCCCAGTGGATAGAGTGGTATCTGTGTTCCAATAAGTGTGAACGGCTAGTTCAGGTGTGCAAAAAGAAAGCCCAATGTTAGTTAAAGTATTATGCGTGCTAAGATGGGTGGGCGATCCATTATTTAGTAGGATAAGATATGATTTAGTGATAAATTTGTCAATCAGTATACCTTTACGGTTATTTTTAACAGTTCCCCAGCTAGTATCCCACGAGTTAAAGTCGCCAGTAACTAACGTGGGAGTGTTGGAGCAACTTAATGAGTTTTTTTCAATGAAAAGTTTTTGTCTGGAGGATAATATATGCAGATGATTTTAAATTTAATCTTAGGGATGTTGAATTGATGTATGCACCAAAAGATCGACCCCACCATACCTGGTATGGAATGTATTTACGTTAAGGAGACTGTAGTTGATTGGGATTGGAATATTGGATGTTGAGTGTAAATGTGTTTCTTGAAGGGATAAAACTTTGGGATTATAATTTTTAATAAACATAAGGAGTTCATTGTAATGGGTTATATATCCGTTAACGTTCCATTGCATAATTTGAGCGTGGCCGAAGCCTGATCACGCACAGCTAATATTTACATATGAAATGGATAGTGTTAATTGCAAACTTCAGACTCACAAGACAATTTGTCTGATGAATCTATAAGAGAGATATTATTATCAATACTTGTAAGTTTGTCCGATTTTTTTGTTTATTTGTATTGATTTCTTTTGAAACCTGAAGTCTCTTACGATGCGAGGTGATTTTTGGTAGCAGCTATATCTGTTTCGGTGGACAGATAGAGTCGTTGTTAGTTTCCATGTCCGAGTAGCTCGTTAGCTGACGAGAAGTTGATGCTGTTGTTGGTTCACTGGGTGATGGTTTGTTGTTTTTGGTTGGAGCAGTGGTAATATTCTTGTTGCTAGGTGAGGTAGAGGAGGTGATAATCGACGTGGCCGAATCATTCAGTAGTAGTAAGTATCTGTAAATGCCATTTGCTGTTTTTCTGTCAACTTTTTCGAGTGAAATAATAGCGTGTATTTCTTTTTCTCTCAGAAAAGTAAGGCACTTTTTGTCAAAAGCTGGATGGTCACATTGTGGTGTTTTGTTTCTATTGCAGTTCATACATGCTTTTGGTGAATTGCAGATTTCTTTTACTTCGCTGCTGAGGTGATAGTTATTTGCGCAGAAAGAACAGATTTTAGTGTCTTTGCAAATCTTTGCAGTGTGCCCATAGCGGAGGCAATTGTTACAGCGCATAGGTGGTGGGATATACGGACGAAGTTTCACCTTTTCATAGCCGATGTTGATATGTTCTGGAATAGTTGTAGCTTCAAGTCAGTATATCCAACCTAGTCTCAACCAGTAAATCACCAGATTTCTTAATAATTATTTTTGCAACCGTTACTTTTTGAGATTTAAGGTCTTCTTTAATCCCTTCTTCCAAAGTTCGGCGAAGCATGTTCCGTTACATATACTTCTATGATTGAAGATAGGGAGCGAAGTTGAATAAATTACCTTGCTTGTAATACGTTTTTGGTTTTAATTAGAATTGAACCGTTTCTAAATTTTTTGCAATTGTCAACCTCGCTAGGACAAATTCCATCTATCACTTTTTTATGAGGAATGGAGACACATTGGTTAAAGATTCCGTACTATTTTTACGTGTCATGACCAAGTATTAAGTGGAGAGGGAGTTGAGTCCGACTTATCTAAAATAATGGATGGCCCGGGAGGGGGGTCAACACCGCGATCCAGAGGCACTCCGGGCCCATAACGGAAAAAGTTAATCAACAATTACAGAAATTGTAACAAAAATCAAAAAAGAAAGACCAACGATCGATATTGTTATTGATATTTTGCTGTTTTTGTTTTTGCTTTGGCAAGAAATCGACAAAAGGAGCGAAAGTAAAAGGCACGATGTGAGTTAGTTAGAAGAAATCTTGCAAATCATTATTAAACTAATGTTAATGTTTATTTTAAATTGCACTTAAGTTGAACAATAATAATCATACTTTAAAAATATTTATTTTTTTTCAACAAAATTAAAGTGAGTGGTTGGTTCGATCCAATTTTCATTTTATTATTTTGATAAAAAAAAGCATTATAATTAATTTTAATGATTAAATAAATTAATACGAAAATAGAAAAGTAAACAACTTCTCATTTCATATTAAGTTCATAGTTACTCATTAAATGCAATGACTTGTTCTTAACACAAAATAAAATAAGTTAAAAAAATATTTACAGTTATTAATATTTGATATGGGTATCTTTCATTTGAGCATGCAAATAATTTGAAATAAATGAAAACATATAAACAGCAAAAATGTGTTTGGCGTTTACCAAAACATCAAAATTAAAATTGCTATTCACCAAATCAGTTTTTTATTATTCACCACAACCCCAAGCAGTTCTTTTTTGGTTCACGAACCAGTTTTCCACCAAATTTTCAACACTGGAAAGTGTCAAAGTAGAAAGTTGACCAACTTTCGGCTTCACACGCGTTCTAAGAAAATCAGTGTTGTTTGCTTCACACGTTTTCATACATTTCAACTAGACTTGGGCATAATCGTTTGTCTTTGGGAGCGCTCATTTTAGTTCGAATTCCTATGGCGAACTAGTTCGTTCTTTAGTTCGTAAGTTCTTTTTTTAAAAAAATGTTTGATAGAGATAATTAATTAAAAAAATTATCTACTATTTATGATTATTAAAAATTCTGTTTATTTAAAAATACGCATATTTAGTACAAATTAATTTAGATTCACTGAAATGACATCTATTATTATTAATTATAACAATCTATTATAATTATTAAATATGAAAATAAAACGTAATTTGTACTATATATATATTTAAAATTTAATTATATGTAAGACTTATATTTATTACAATTAGTAGAAATACATGAATAACATTTCAATTTTGAATACACTTACCGTAAAAGCTATTTATTTATTTATTATTGTTGTTTATTTATTTATATATTATTGTTATTTATTTAATATTGTAATTTACTTATTAATATATACCACAAAGAAACTTAAAACACTTTAACCATACACTTCACTTTTACTTTTGCAAGAAATATCAAAAACGAATAAGCCGGCTGGTTGGCGCCAGAAAAATAAATCAAAATGAACTAAGAGCGAGACTCTCTTTCGTATTAGGTCGTTCGCGAACTACAAGACTAAAACAATCTAAGAGCGAGGTAACGAACTACTTCGCTTACCTAAAAGAGCGGTCATTCGGTTTAGGTCATTCGCGAACTACAAGACTGAAACAAACTAAGAACGAGATGATTGACGAACTAGTTCGCATAGTTCACCTAAAAGATCGGTCTTTCGAACTAGGTCGTTCGCGAACTACCCAAAACTAATTTCAATATTGACGCCGAAGCGTGAAAAGCCCACGAAGCGACGAAGCGTGCTGTGGAGTTAGACTTAATACGTTACGACTACCAACTATTCGTTATGTGCGCAACTCTAACATAAAGTAATTGCCGACATTTTGAAGAATAAGCAGGAACAATTATTACAAAAATTGACAATTCGGGACAAATATATAAAAGTCATATAAGAAAAATGGAAAGCATTCATTAAAATACATTTTTTTAATAAAGTGTTTTTATAATTTACATAATTTATATAGAAAGAAAGCCTATTTTAATTTCACGTCCGCCAAGTGCAGTTGAAAAAACTGTGCACAGAAAAGATACATACTATGTACTTAGATATTTGTTATGTTATGTGAAGCAAGTAGCAAAACGAAATTTAATAATGAAAATATGTAAAATCTCATAGAAAGAAAATGTTATTTTTTCTCTGTTTTCGCAATTATCTCCGTTGTCGCGTTCGTTACTGTCACTGTTTCTACTAGAGTATCCGTAGATATCCTTGTTAACACAATCTTCGCTTTCGTTTTTTCGTTGTATCCGTTGCTATTATACAGTTCGTGCGCCTTTTCGTGATCGTATATCCTTTACCAGCGCTCGTGCTACGACTGCCGCAAGCTCCGCCGTTACCACTGCATCTAGTGCTGCTACTATGTACGCATCGATTTGTTCTAAACATTAGATACCTCCTAACGCTGTTTTTTAGGGTGGATTGAAGTAAAAGAGAATAAAAAACGGAACGATAAAGTTACGATACCTCAGAGTTCACATTAAAGCAGTGTAGCAAAGTTAAGTTTTTAAAAGAAAAAAAAAAAAAAAAAAAAACATTTTAATAAAACGCCCGAAAAACCAGAAATAAATAAATAAGAGGTCACTAAGATAGGGTAATCGACGCATACAATACAATCGGAGATAAAAATTAATTTGAAAACATAACAGAAATGGAAATTTGTTTCAATTTGTTGTTCAAATGTAAAATAACATAAACTTATGAACCATCAAGGGAAGGAAGGAAAATTAACTAAAGTTAAAAATATCAAGTGATGTATGTAAATATGCACACAAATAATAGCAAATAAAGAAAGTTAATAAATAAGAATCAACAAAAATAACACAAGCAGTTACCTATGAATAAATGAGCTCTGTTGTTGCATCGCAACATAAGAAACCAGATGCAGAGTGAAGACCAATTTTTTGGGAATTTACATATTCTGGCACACAGCATGTACAACTACCCCAATTAATAAACTAAACATAAATCTTTAACAATACAAAAAAAGAAGGAAAAAAAGAACAACTCCAGTCGCATAGCACCATTAATAGCAAAGATGTAAAAAAACTTATGTCCAATTTTGATATTACCACTTAGCCTTCGTGAGAGCAAACATAATCATATACATAAATCATATAATATACACACAAACACAAATTCACTAAGTAACTCGCATATAGGTACGTCTTTACAATTTGTACAATTTCTTTTTAATTTGAATTGACTAACGCATTACTTTGGAATTTTATTTGTAATAAACATATTTTAGAAACAATCAGTGTTCGATTTGTTGTTATAATAGATAAAGTTAACGACAAATCATAAGGTGCAATAAAATCAAATGAGATTTATGTATATCTTATTAGTGCTATTTCTAAGGGTAAACGATGTGCCGGTTGATTGTCGCATAAATACAATAAAACAATAAACATACAGTGTTAATAAGGTATTTCTTTTCTATCAATTATCCACCTACAAATCTTTCTAAATTACAAGTTAGCCTGTTCGGCCGTTTTTTTAAAAAAAAATAAGGGAATTAAAACAAAAAAAAGGTTTAGCATAATCCTATCGCGCGAACAATATTGTTCTCTTGAAAACTGACACCGAAAATATTTTATTTAACAATGTTAAAACACTGTGTGCAGAACTCATGTACCCCTTTCGCTTACAGAAATCCAATTGGCAGCAAAAGTTTTCTATGTCAAAGAGTAGTTGAACGGCAAACGCGTTTTCATAAATTTCGTGTTACAAGTACGTCAAATCGCACAGGCCCAACTAAGGAACCTGTCCGATATGAAAACCTACCCATACTATTATCGGCTGACTTAAAAAAAGTAAAGTACCCAAGTTTGTAGTTTAAGAATCTTTTGTTAGGAAGTTCAATTTCACGGATATCACTGCTAGTATTTGTATTGCATTGAATCATGCGTCTGAGACTTTTTTAAGTATACTTATATGGAAATGATCAGCAAGCAAAATCAATGGGCCCATGTCCATGCTATTCTCTCAGGGTTTGACTTTCAATCAAAACTTTATTACACGTATTTTCGTACACACTTGGTATTTTAAAATCTGAGTATCGGAAGAGGTAAAAAATTTATAAAAAAAAATCATTATTGTTTTAGTAAAAGTATTGAAAAATCATTTATTTCATTGTTTTTGTTATGTAAACAAAGGAGTGTGGATATACATATATTTTCAAAAGGGGCGGAAAGCCAAAGTTAATGCTCTGTTTTGTTTTTTTTTTTTCTTACCTTTTCAGATCGCTACCGAAACAAACAACAGTTCACAAGAAAAACTACCAACAGCTAAAATAAAAGAACTGTGAGGAGGAAAAAGAAGCAAGCAGAATAATTGAACAAATATTATTCCTTTAATGAAAATGTCTCGATTTGGACTACGTAGCAGCTCAGAGGGTTTTAAACTGTTGGAAGAACATACAATGAGACCAAGCCATGCCAAAAAAGGCATTAATAATATAAGTAATAATACCTTCCCTACCAGTCACATTAGCCATTGTCCACGTATAACTGCAGCAGTAGACACTGGATTAACATTAAGTTCTACAAACACAAGGACAGAAATTGGTGGAATAGCGACAACAAAATTGCGGACATCACATCAAAAGCACATAACACCTAAAAAGTTAAAAAAAAAGAAAAACTTTTTAAAGCTTCAATCGGCTACAGCCGCTGCTACTGCAGCTAAGAACGAACTATTTAAATCAAAAAAAAGTGAAGTGTGCATTAAAGAAGGTTATAATGAGGAGCAGGATAAATCATCTGCTACCATCAACATTTCCCCATCAGTAACACAAGCAAATCAAATAACAAGGACAGTATCAATAGTTTGTAGTTTACCATTGGAACGTTTGCCACGCATTGTTGAAAAGTTGTCCATTTTAAAAAAACAAAACCAAAAACAGCATCAAAATTCAAGTGAGCAGGAACAACAAGAGCACGAAGAATTAGAATTGTTAGATGACCGAGAAGCAGAGGCGGATCCTGTGCACGAGAAGCAACCGAAAATTCAGAAACCAGCGGCAACAATCAATATATTATGTTTATATTGTGATAAGAAATTTACGACGAATAAATTACAAATGAAACATGTTGAAAAGACACATATGAAACTTAAGGAATCACGACGTCGTTGCAGTGGAAGAAATGTACAGCAACTACAGCCGGACAACGCTGCACAGTGTCATCAGTTTATTGGTTGCACTTATTGCAGTAGTGAGAGTGGAGAAGGAGGGAATATTAAATTAAAGCAGCATATTGCGAAGCCAATGTCATCATCATCTACTACGTCATCATTCCCAACAGCAACACAAATCTGTGTGCCCGCTAAAGATTTAACTCCATTATTTATACATTTGACTGAATATCATGCAGATAAATATTTTGGTTGCAAGTTATGTACTTTACGTTTCCAAAGTAGTGCAAAATTGGCCAAGCATATGCAACACATGCATCATCATGAGCTGCATCATAAAATTACTTTTCCATTGATGACAACACGCAAACGAGAGCGAGAACTTAAACGCAACAATGAGTTGTTCAACGAAAATGATAATGACATATTATTTAATGATGGTGATGACAATGATAATGATAAAAAAGAAGATATAGGTGAATTAGTATATGAAGATCAAGAGGTAGCAATGGCAAGAAACTTTAAAAAAATTCAGCGTAGAGAGAAATTAAAAAAGAAAAGTCCAATTGAGACTACTAAGACGAAGTCGTCATTCGTTAGGAAAAAGAAGGATGACATTGTTATAAGTGGTAGTGGTAGTCATAATCGCAATACAAAGCTGATGCGAAAGAAATTTACAACATCTATAGCATCAGAGATAATAAAGGAAGAAATCACAAAAAAGCAAAAAAAAACAACAGCTGATACAGTAAATGAATTCTCCTCTTCGTCAAGATTGCATGTCTCCAATGATGATGATGACGATAAACAAATGATTTCACGTCTTGGCCTAACACAAAATCAACTGCCAAACAACCGTAACCGTGATACGCGCTTGCGCCGTGAAGCCTCAAACAACTGTGTGATCTCTGACAATAAAGTGTTTTCCAAGTCAAAGATGACAATGTCGACATCAATTACAACACATGAGCTAGAAGTACAACGACAACAACAAAAGCAGCAACATGGTTTACAAAAATCAAATACATCAGCAAGTAATATTGTGTCACCATCGTCTAAGCAGCAGCACCTAAATAACAATAATCGTAACTCCAGAAAGTTTAATCAAAATGAGGAGCCACAATATGTTGAAGATAAAATAACGGCAATAACTTCTAATACATTTTCATTGTTTCGAGTGCCCAGCACTACGGATTTAATAAATAATGCATCAACCTTAACTACGATTTCACCGTCGTTACCAACATCCTCTTCATCTATACCATCATTGTCAACAATACAGGCACCTTCAGTAGCAGCATCATCATTATCATGTGTTTTTGATGATAATTTCTACAAAGAAGTTGTTATCAACGTTCGAAATAATCTACTTAATCATTTGGATGGTAAAGTCTCTACGATAACAACAAATGAGTCTAGATTTTCAACAGCGACAACGCCAGTTTGGACATCATCCTTGTTACAGACTAAGTTCAAATATCAACCAACACAATACCGTCACCACCAAAAGCAGTTGCCGACACAACTGGTAGTTGATAATTGTACTAGTGTAGCTCACTATGCCGATACAGAACTGCATGAGGCAACTAGTTTGACATCAGCCACCGCATTTCCTACCCTTCTGACTGCTGAACAATATGGCCCAGCTGTTGTAGATACAATTGTGCCCTCTTCTTTGGCCAAGACACGACGTCCACATACCAAACACTCATGGAAGTGGAAGTGGGATTATATAAAGAAATTCAAATTTTTTAATGAAGGTGGGAAAATTGTAAAAAAAATTCAGCAACCACAATTCGGATTACGTGACCTTGCCAAATTGGATATGTGGACACAATTGACAATGCGTCAAAAATACGAACTGAATCGACATTTGTTAGATCAACTATCCCCTCAGTCACCACCGGCATTCGAACAATGCCAGACATTTGGGGAGTCCCTGGCACTGGCAACAGATCCCTTAACCGAGGAACGAGCCCGACTAGAAAAGCAACGATTAGTTGAGCAGTTAAATTATATTCTCGACTTACGTTTGCTACCACACATTATACTAGAGCAGAATGAACAAGCGGTAATAAAATTCGAGAGTGATGAATTTGGAGAACTGGCTGCTCAAAAACGAGATGAATACGATTCTGGTATGAGTGATCTCATGACACAAACATTTGCCGATAATAGTTTCTTATCGATGTTGCAACTGCAACCTCGTATCAATAACAGTATTGAGGCTCAGCTGGCAACATTGGAACCTCAAAACAAATTGGTTCTCAGCGGTGAATGGGCACGTCCACGTTGCTATTTGTGTATTTGTTGCGGCGCCAAGTTCGAAAAGCTCAAATCTTTGGAGGAACACAAAATGTTTCGTCATTCACATATATATGCTACGCATTATGAAGTCGTTGGTCGGGAACTGCTAGCGGGTAATCTCCTAAAGCACCTTTTTATACCGAAATGTGCACTCAGTCGATATGATGCCATGAATAATCGTAATAGCACTGCATATCGATGGCAACAACATCAACAACTACAACACCACCGTTATCGGCAACACTACCATCATCGTCAATATCATTATTATCGTCAACACCACCATACAAAACATGAACGTAGTACTGCCGTTGAAGATGAATCTTCAGATAGCGTACAATCAATATGCACATTGCAGACAACATATGGTAATGTTAGCTGTGCTGATGACATCAGTATGAGTGATAAACACTTAGCAACGTCTTTATTATCCTCATCATCTTCATCCCGCCCATCTTCAGCATCTTCAGGTACGCCATTAAACACAACTACAATACCAATGGATGATTGCGATACCACAACAACCACCGACACAAAAACAACACTTGACCTAAATATTGTCTCGCCAACACATAGCAGCAGTAGTTGTAATGCTAGCCAAAGTAGCTCGACTTCGTCCTCATCATGTACTCCGCGATCACGCGTCAAAGGCGTTATAATTAAAAATGAGCCCCAAACAGAGCGACGTAGCAACAGTAATAGTAACAGCAGTAGTGCAACAATATCAACATCGTTTACTACAGCTACCAATAGTAGTATCAACGTGCATAAAGAGCATAGAGCAGCATCTGCTGTTTTACTAAATGCTATGCCCACAACTGGTACCGCCAGTTGTACTAAGTGTGGCCGTAAGAGTAATGGTGTACTTGATCTCTATAGGCATATGCTTGATTGTTCAGGTGATTATGTATGGTCCATGGCTAAAAAGCGTAAGTACCGTTATTATTGTGGGTCAAAGAAGCGCCGTCCGTACAACAAACATATTGCCATGAAACGGAAGATTAAGCGTAGTTCTAAATCAGAGGTGGCACGGCCGCTATGCGATGCTCAAACGACTCCGAATGATACCGAAGAAAGTGGATCGTATTGTTCAAAAACAAAGACGCCACCCAGGCAGAGACCTAGCGATGGTAAGTAACAAATTATGATAAACAAAAATAATACCACATTATAACGGAGTTTTTGTTTTATCTCCAGCTGAATCAATACGCAAAATGCTGGAGAATTTACCAGCAAAACGTGTCTGTAAGAAAATTTTTCCAACGGATAACAAAAAAAACAAGAGATCGAAGGCAATGAAGAGTAAATTGGTGGTCGTTTCACGAACAAGAAGCAAAATTTATAGTCAACATGTCTTGCACAAGACACGTCAGCGTCAAATCTCACCAACTCGTCGGCTTAGTTGTGTAAAAAATGCGACATTGCATCAGCATCAACAAATGGAACAGCAGAGAGAACATCAGCAACAACGCAAACAGAGTAAACAGATGATAAAAACAGGGCGCAATAAGAAAGGTGCTTCTACTTCAGCAAAAGCAGCCAGTAGCTTTATTAGCACTCAAAGAGAACTCTCATCAGTAACAGTAGCAGCAATCTCAATAAAAAAATCTTCCAACAGTGATATAGTCATAACACGTGCTAGTAGTGCCAGTAACGATTTAAAAGATCTTGAAGTGATAACATCAAACACTGCCACCATTTTTAACAGAAAAACATCAAAATCAAGATCCCGTTCACCAAAAACCTCGCACACAGTAATTGAACGTGTTTTAAATAATTCAACGAACAAAGTTGATGGTTGTAGTACCACTGTCGGCGCAGCACGTATGCAACGACGCAGTGCAATAGAAACTGATCCTAAGAATAATATGGATAACATACCAAGTAGTATACTAGATATAGGTGAAATAGGCAGGGCAAAATTTAGCAGCTGCAGCACAAGTAGTATGATAGAGGCTGCTCTATTGCCAAATAAGAGTATTTTGCCTACGCCACCAACAACGCCAGCCACAATAACTAAAGCTATGCATCAAGGAAATTTAAATACCCTCGTACAATCCTCCAATTTTATTTCTACCACCTGCTCCAAAACAAATACAAATGCCTCTTCTAATGTAAAACGTAGTAAGAGAATTAGCGATTGCATAGCCATGTTAACTGGTAAACTAGAGGAAAAACTTAAGACTGAACAACCGATCGTCACTAAAGGTAGCAGCATTAAGATAAGCAACTCTATTATTAATACTGTAAACCAGAATCCAAGTCAAAACACCGAAAGCAAGGTGAAAAAAGGTAATGAGGCATACCAATGTAGCAACATAAATAAAGCGAATGATGAAAAATCAACGTGTATGGTAGATTCTTATAAATCTACTAATTCATTATATAGTGGCGAAACTAAAGATAAAAAAGAACAGGGCCAGACTCCTATCCCAACTCTTACAGAATGTACACCACCATCATCATCCCATAAAATGCCAAAGCGTAAAACAGTTTCAAGGCGCATAATAAAAACTGAAGTATTATTGCTACCGGAAGAGAGTCAGATTATGTCAGATATATCTAATGAAAACTTTTCAGTGGTTGACCGCGCTGAAACAATTGTGTCAACAGCAAAACAACAAGTAAATCAGCAACAAGTCCAAAGTCGACGGCCACCGCCAAAAACAAAATCTATACCCAAACCAATAATTACAACGACACCGCCATTATCACCGGCGGCTAAAGAGGCAACGATAGGAAAATCCGGCAATGCAGACCAACAGATTCTACAAGAACATTTAATAACAATAATTCCAAAAACTATAAGATCGATTGCAACTACTTTAAAAAACATGAGTGTATCAAAGCCATCTATTGTCTATAATAAATTACCTTCACAGTCCATGGCAAGCCCGATATCACAAGTGCCCGCCACTGCTGATGTGCATATGAATGTTTTAGCAAATCTGCCGCTGTATTTACCCATGGGTAAACCCATGCATGCAGCGACAGTAGCCGCATCAGCGTCTCAACTTTCGATGTCATCTATGGCGGCACCTTCGATTTCTACTCAACCCAAGATATATAATGAAGGAGGTGCTGTAGCAGCAATAAATGCAAAAGTAACCGAAAGTAGTGAATCAACAATAACTGGTGTGGGATCCAATTTACCTTTACCAATGCAGCTACAACAATTGGCTATGGTTCCACCAACAACACTATTATCAGCGACAACTGTATCCCAAGGTCATCAACAAGTTTTAAACTCACCATTCGCTTCAACTTCTACCAATTTAATAGGAACACAACAAATGTCACATATGCCATCGGCAGCACCTTTACAACCACTATTGCAATCGAATACTTTGTCTGGTTCACATGGTAGTACTACACAAGCAGTGCCATCTACAAGCGGCTTACAGCATGCTAAGCAGCTTGTTGCTTTACCACCACCACCTCCAATATCTGGCAATGGGGTGTCCAGTGGCATACACAATTTATCACAATTTGGCATGGAGCCACTTAATCTCACCAGCACTAAGAGCAGTATTAATAAAATGGGCTTAGGACAACAAAGAGAAATCAATGATTCACATCGCACGGGCATACCAGCACGACGTCAGACTATATGTGGGTTTGAAGCTCGGAATCTAATCATGCTCGATGAAATGGAACCACTTGATCTGTCAAAGACATCAAACCGTAACAAACATCCGTCATCAACTGATATAAGAGTTGGTTATATAGCATTAACATCGACAGCAATACCAGCAGCTCCTGCAGGTGGAACATCAGTAGGGAGTATTCTGAATGAAGAACAACAAACAAATACAAATTTAGGCAGTACAACTAATCAATTACCTCCACCACAAGATAAGCCCCTACCATTAGTTCGTGGTGAGTCAACATTAAATAATTTATATGCAGAACAGTCACCACTGCCGACACAACAAGTGACAGCAACAGCTTCTGCTGCTGCTCCAACATCTGCAGTCTTACAACAACAACCAAAGAATGTAATGCCATTAAGAGTAGTCTTTACTCCTGGATCATTAGCTGAACTACCAATTTCAACTACTGAATTACTCTTAAATAAGCATTTCTATTCAAATTTGGATTTATTAAAAATACCACAAGTTCGGAATCCAGTCGTAGCGGCGTTTGTCCCTACCATTGCTACAGGGCCACAGCCATCGCCAACAGAACCGACAGCGTCATTACCTCAGTCTTCTATAACACCATCTAATATAGTTAACAATCATGAGACATCCATAATTATTTCAAGTCCTGCAATTATTCAGCCATCAACTCAACCATCTGGGACATCTTCAACGCTTTCAATGCCCCCATCAGTGGCATGCACTAAGGTAACAGCAATAAAACGTAGTGGTGTGCCATCATCAGGAAATATAAAATATATGGAATCTAGTAACATAAAATCTGATTCAACTTCAACCTTCTTGCTGACTTCAGCATATCGAAAAGATTCTCACAACTCCAAACATCAAATAAAATCTTGCTCCAAACTGATGGATGAGGTCATTAATAATCATATTGATGACGCTATTAACTCAGTTATAAAGGCAGTGCAAGCAAGTTTACCGGATGATGATAAAGATAATAATAACGATGGAAATGTGAATTGCATTGGTATTAAAACAAAGGAAACTGAACTTACAAAACAAGAACAACAAACTAAGCCATTGGCGGTGACCCCACAACCCATTTTTGCAGCTGGCCAAGTTCAACAAGTCGAGAATGCATTAGTGGGACAAAATCAATCATTAAGCCAAGCCACTCTATTTACATCTCCAGCTTTCATTCCGACACCTATTTCAACAGTAGAGATATTACCAGTCCGGCCACCGTCATTAAAGCTACAACCATCTATAGACACTAACTTACCAATACCGACTAGTATAATTTACTCTGAAGCAGCAGTTAAAGAGGCAATTCCACAGCAAAAACTTGGAAAATCACCAGTACCAGTGCCACCAATTCTATCAATGCAAAAACTTCAAACTGAACAACAACCGATCAGACATTTAACACCCAAAAAACGTTCTCGCGCGAAGACTATTGATTGCCATTCAGCTTTGCTTATTGGTGCAACCGAACCTTTTGAGACATTGGAACAAACTACAGCGAAGCAACAAATGCCTACATCTATTCTACCAGTCATACAACAGCAGGAACAACAAACACATGATGTAGAAATACTATCATCAGTAATAGAGAAAGAAGGAGCTTCACCAATAACAATAAAGTCAATTCCACCAGCTGAAGAAACTAATCTGAAGGCGAAAACTACCGAATGTAAAAATATTGATCCATTAAAAAAAGTTTTTACTCCGGCTGAAAAGATACATACACCAATAGAGGAAACAAATTCCAATGAAGTGATTGAGATGATTAGAGATGAACCATTATTAACTTCTGCAATGGAAGTTAACACAATAAAAGTAGGAAAGACTATTGAAAATTCAAATAAGGACTCTCTTAATATGGATACTAAGTTCAAATCAAAAGCAGAAACATGTATATCGCAGACAAAAATGAATGTGGCAACAACGACAAGTCGTCAGGTTTGTAATGAACTGGGGAACAACATTAAGAGCTATAGTTTAGTTTCAGAAGAGAATAAAGATATGAATATTAGCCCAATCAATAGTGAACAACAACAACAAACAAAGGATAGTAAAATAACTTTAGACGATTTAAAGTCTATTGAAACAACAACAACAGAAGTGGTCAACAATGAGCCCACAAAATATGGCGGTGATCATACTACCAGTATTTCTGCATCGGATGTCGTCGTTGTTAAAAAGCAACGTCGACGTCGTAAAAATGAACTTGCTGCCATTGTTGCCGATCAATTACTTGAGAGCTTCAAAATTGACAATGCACGTCGTGATAATCTGAAAAAGCTCGAGAATCTAGCTTATGAAAAGAGTGAGGATCTCTTATTGACTGGGATATTGCTAATGTCTAGTACGAAACGTAATGCTGCTGAGAAACAGCTACAAACAACGGAGTCACCATACAAACGCACTAAAGTCGACAATACTGTTACTAACACCACTACTCGAAAACAGCATTGCACTGATAAATTGATGATAAGTGCAGTTGGCGGGGGTGATGAAGATAATAATATACCATCACTCTTAGAATTGAATGCACCACGTGGAAGACCAAAGCGTAGACAATCGACTTATCAAAAACGGGGTGGCGGCAAGAATCCTACAAAGTCTAAAGCGATGGCCAGTGAAAATATCAGCAAATTGAAGTCCACTTTAGAATCATTTTCCATTGGTATTGAGAAACAGCTTTCAGAAATCGAGGCTAAGAATAGCAAAATGAATACATCATCTACAAGTAATAATGAATTGTTTAAATCGCCACTTAATGCTGGCAGGGGGAGAGGAAGAAAAAAGAATATAAAAGCAGAAACAGTTGCTGAGCCAACTACAATACCACTCCCTATTTCTTCCATATCGCGCCCAAGTATTATGAAGAGCGCGGCTCAAGACATACAGACACTGACACGTATTTCAAAAATTGAAAAAGAACCATCATCGTCAATAGATAGAGTTACTGAGGGTAATGTTAAACATAAATCGATGCCAAAAAATGGAAATGATGTGGGGCTTAAAATAGGGGGCGCATTGGATGATCAAATCAAAAATGTTATCTCTGACGTTGCTACTGTTTCCCATGTACCACAGTCTGTTTTTTGTGCACCTGCCAATAATGTGACCATTGCAGTGTACAGTCGTGACCCACGTTTGAACAAAAATATACACAAAGAGGAAAATAATCACATGACAACACAATTACAACAAAGTGGAACCAAGTTACAAGATCGTCGCCTGCGTTTAAATGAAATTTGTGATCTCGAAGAGGATAACTACCTAACAGAGATTGCCAAGAATGTTAATGAAAAAATTATGTCTGGCGCTAATGAAGATTTTGGTTTTGCCAATGATGAGTTTGAGCTAAACAATGAACCCGATATCGACAATGATGATGGTGAAGATGATAAATTTTATCGACCACCAACATCAATGAGTGTTCGCAGTGCTCCGAATCTAAACGATGACCATTCAAATTTTGATTCAATATGTGACGAAAATACTAATACTGAAGTGGATATGGATCTTGATGATGAAATAAGCGTGTATACAAGTTATTCACAAGATGTTGGTAGGGGATGTCGGAGACGCAGGCGACGGCGTAGCATTTTGCTAACAAGGCGTCCAAAGAAGCGCTCCACATTGACGCGTGATTTGAGTGCTGAGACCTTTGATTGTGTGTTGTGCAAGAAAACTTTCTTTACGGGAACATCATTGGCAAAGCATAATATGACTCTAGCACATGTTTCCAAAGTTTCCGAACAAGAATATTTAATGTCTAAAACAAATGGTGCAGGCGCCAACTCAAGCAGCGAAGAAAAGACTCTTGCTGCCTACACATGCTCACAATCGCAACAACCTCCTAAGATAATGGAAGATAAAATAATGGCTCCGTTTAACAAACATTTAGTTCCAAAACAAAGGTTACCACTATCAACAATACCACCTGCGCCCTTGACTGATGCAACCGAGGGAAGAACACCAATTGGCTGCAAAATGAATTGTTGCCTCAGTGCTGCTTCGTCCATAAATGCGCCTGGTACTGAGCCAAATAGTGGACACGATGTAGAAAGACGTGAGTTTTCACCAGAATCACCAGAAACGGATAGATTGCTAATAACAGAGGAAACATTGCGTATGCATGATCATCATCAGCAGAATCTTCAACTATGCCAGCAGCATTATAACCATCAACAACAAATTCACCAGCAACACACTCATCAATTACAGCAGCAAAATCAACAGCACCAACATGCGTTCTCCAGTGATAGCCACAGCAATGACTTGCTGCCTACGTCATCACGTTTCAATATGAATCCAGACGAGCGACTTTTTTTTGAGTGTGCCAACATACTGAAAGGAGCTGAAACTTCACATATAAGCCAGTCCACCCGTTGTGAAGATCCTCGCCTGAATAAAGTGCATGCATATGCTTATGTGAACGCTCCACCCTCGGTATCAAGGCCGCCGCCTAATCAAGTAAAAAAGTCGACGCCACCAACACAGGCCACAACAACATTACGGGCACCAGCATCCCCTCCACTAGCGGCTAAAGCTATGAATGTAGAATTGGAATCGCCACAATCACCATCACCTGAGTCGACAACGATAAGACAGCTGTCGCCGCCACGACAGCATCATCACTATCTACAGAATCGACAAATTACCCCGCCACCGCAGTCTCCACGTTCTCCTTCTCCAACACCAAACGATTTACAACAACTACATCAGGTGCAGTGTCAGCATCGGTATAATCTTTCAATATTCCGCAATCCTCAAGCTATGCATCAGCGCACAGGCCACTTGTTAACCTACAACAATAAGTTGCCATTGCCAATAGCAGTTGCCGCAGCGTCATCTCCATTACCAATATCTACTCAATATACGCATGCCGACCCGTAAGTAATTATCACACATTGGAACTGAGAACCTTATCCAATTTATTCTACAATCTATTTACAGAACCACAAACCTAACCTCATTGCGTCTTTCACCAAATTATTCGGCCATTTCACAGTTCTCGGCGACAAATATGACGACATCACGCTTTAAGACAAAGGCTGCTATGAAGGGTTACGAGAATGTTGATCTTACTATACAACGTGAGATTGAAAGGAAGTCAAGAGCTATTTGTAAACTTACTGAACTTGCTGATATTGCCTTGGGTAGCGAGAAACCGAACTCTCGAGAATTTTTAACCATACAACCTCAACTATCATTGTCAACACCAACAAGCGAATCTGACTCGAATAGTAAAAATGACCACCAACAAGATCAACATCATCGTCATTATGATAATGAACATCACTTGACACAACAACAGCGGCATTATTCAACGCAAAATCATGAGAAGCCAATTTCAGATGCCGGTGGCGGTATTGCAGCTTTTTTACATAAAAACAACCAAAATGCAGCCACCAATGAAAATCAGGCCTCATCTTCATCTAAGACACTTTTGAATTCAGTTGCAGTAGTTGTGACGCACGAACAAGGAAAGCTACAGGGAAGTACAACCACTGGAATCGTTATACCGGACAGACCTTTTAAGAATATTGGACTTGAGGAAAAGGAAACTATACAATTCCAAAAGCCAAAGATGACCTCATTAAGTTTGCTAACCACTGAAGATGATAACAATAGCGTTTCAACGGCTAGTTATTCGGATCGTGATGATTATGATTTTGGTACAATGAGTTGCTGTGATGAGAATGATGATAATGAAAATGAAAATAGCGTGAAATTGGACGCTATTAAAAAACATGAAGTTAAAGAAAATACCGATTCATCTTCAACGGCGCCTACGTCATCAGCAACTTCGGCAACATCCTCGTCGTCTTCATCCTCTGAGAGCAGTAGCGACGCTGGTGGTTGTAGTAGCAACACCAGTTCAAGTCGTGCTACGACAAAAACGCTAGAGAACAAATCTCTTATCATGGGAAGAATTTTCAAAAATTCTAGCTTTAAAGTTAAAACGAATGAAGTTAGTACTGTCACAGTAGTAGGCTCCTCTTTGTCAACATTAACGCAAAAAGTGAAGAATGCGACTAGTACAGCTGGTGGTGGTTTGCAACAGGAGCAGTATGCTATGGTAGCAACGACTGCTATACTACCACCACCACAGTCAAAAGCGAATCTTGATCAATTATTCGATGAGCTACGCGGAGCAAGTGGGCGAGTTAAGTCAAATGAAACAATAGTATCTTCTGGTATACTTAAGCCATCAATGCCAACAACAGATAATGAGAAATGCCAGCATATGGCATTAATACAACCAGCATTGGTGTCAGCCCGACCTGATCCATTGCCGCCAGTGTTAAGCACAAAGGAGAATCAGTTGATATTAACACAACAGAACCCAAAAACAATGGCGACAACGTGCTCAGTAATACAAACACCTGCAGCACGTAAGGTTTCAGTGCCAGCCGCACGATCAAATCCAAAAACAACAAAAGCTAAGAAGGATATCACATCTTCAAAAACTGCGGCAGCAACGAAAACAACAATTCTACCAGAAAAATTATCAGAAAAGGGGGCAACTGGAACTACGACAAAAAAAAATATAAGAACACCACGTAGTCGTGGGCGTAAAGATATCACTAAACTGCAAACTGAGCTAGGTATGTCACAAGAAGAGATTGAAAAGCTAATTGATGAAGGTCAACGTAAATCGAAACGACGTTGTGCCACAAATCGTACAAAAAAACTGGTTGAAACATGGAGTTCTGACGAATATGAAGAGTTCCTTTCCACAAAAGATATAATTGCGTTGATTGAGGAAAAAGAACAACAAGAGAAACGGCGTAAAGGCAAAAAGGCAAGCACTACCGTGAGCAGTCGACATGCAAGTAATAAAATACAACAAGAGCATTCAGTAATGCCGCAACAAAGCAGCATAACGTCTGGAACAGGTAGTGTTTCTTTAAACATTCAGTTTGGTGGAAATCACAAAGCAACACTTGGAGCATTGAGCAATCAGTCTGTGTCTAAGGAAGGTAAAGCCAAGCAGAAGGCACAACTTAAGAAAGCAAATGCCGCAAAAGCTCGTACCGATCGTGCCAAGTCACGTCTTGAAACAGGGATAATGAGTATTCCTGATACTGGGGATAATAAGAATAATAAAAGGGAATGCAAAAAGCGCGTAAGTGCAGGTGGTGGAGATAAGCCAAAGCAACAGCGACGCAATAATATTATAGGTAAAGTGACAAGAGCCGCGGCCAACATTGGAGCAACTTTAATGCAATCTGCTCCATTAACAAAAGCTCCACGTATTACATCAAGAGCGTTGAGCAAAGTTGGTGCTGGTAAGAAAAAAAAAATCAATGTGACAAATAGTAACTTTGTTGGTGGCGACACGGATTCATTAACACCAGCTACACAATCGATATGGGGAGCGAGAAAGGTTGTGAACAATCAGTACGGTGCAGCACTATTACCTTCATCGACTGAATTAAATAAAAGATATATGACTGATGGTAACAAAGCTAGTAAAACTCAAAATTCATCTTCATCAATGGTGAAGATCGCGGAAAAACTTCACCGTCAAAGAAATGAGCACCATGAAGTAGTACCAGGTGGTAGTAAATTATCCCGACGCAACAACAATATCAATAAAAATATTAAAAATGCTAATACTCTCGTGAGCATCAGAACTGCAAGTCGGGCCGGTGCTGATGGTAATGTGACCACAGAACCGTCAATAAACAACAATAATAGCAGCAGAAACAATAAAAATCTAAAAAACAAACGTAAATCCCAAACAAGTCATAACAATCAATCATCAGCGTCACGTCGTAAGCGGCCGGCGACTGAGAAGCAACTCTACTACTGGTCATCGTCATCATCATCATCATCAATAGCAGCATCATCATCTAGTGATGATGTTGATAATGATCATCGTAAACATAATGAATATCTAAGTTTCAATGAAAACCATCAGTACTCTGCAACCAATGATGGTGTTTCCAGTGAACAACCACAACAACAAGAAAAATGTTATAAGCAAGATCAAGAACATTTTGATGAAACAACAGAACAATACCAGAAACATGGTTGGATTGTCGGTGATTCACATAAGAAACTAGTGAAATTATTAGCCATAGCTAAAGGTGGTAATACCAAAGTTGACAATCGCAGCAGCGTCAAACGACAGACACTCAAACGAAAATGTTTGTAAGAAAAAATAATTATGTCCAGATTATTTCTATTATTTGTACTCTTTTGTCTTGCCTAAACAAAATCATCAAGAGGTCAGCAACCAACATGAATGCTTGACTTCAAAACTGAAAAGAAAAATTAACAGTGAAACGAAAAGAAATAGCGAATCATGTTTGTGTGTGATATAACAGTCAACAGCCAACAGAAGAATTGTGCTGTGCACAGAGATTTCTAGCAACGATCGCACGCATTCTATCCAAAGAGAAGAGTGTAGAATTATTATTTTACCGGTTGATAAATTTAAAAATAAAATGTATTTATATATATATATAAATATAATTTTTTTCATATCTTTTTTTTTAAATACAGTTGTAAGTGTATATGTTATGTAGCTTAGGATTTTTTTTATTAAATATATATACATAATATACATTACCATATATATGTACATATATATATATATACATAACATATATTTATATATCAGAAGATGTACACAAACACGAAAATATAGCCTTCGTGAGCATTTTAAAAAATGAGCGTACCTTTTATGAAAGAAAAATAATATAAATGTATTTTTGTATGTACCCTGCAGTATGAGTCCCCCGGTCTAAAACTAGTTTTGGACTGGTCCCTTTGTCACCAGTACTGGAGAATTTTTATCCCCAAGTACATGTATTCAACTGGTTAATTTAACATGGCGATGCCATTGGACGATGTCAATTGCCACCGCATAGCATACCATTTGACTAGTTTTTCGCTAGTCCCGTTTCGGAATAAATAAAAACTGCTGAATTAACATTTCAAAATAAATTTAATAAACTATTATTTTTTTTCCCACAACTTAAGTCTAAAAATTTATGTTTCAAGAGATTACAGATAAGAGAAAGTATAGGATTTAAAGGTGGGCATTATCCGCATCGACTCTTCGTGCTTGCTTCTTGTGGAAACGCTTCTTATTGAGGTGTATTGCTTTCCGGAGCAGGTCTAATAGGCAAGAAATAAACAATTGAAATTTATATAATATACATAATAGCACGTTTTTTTTTTACTTACCTTGTATGACGGCGGCAACAAATATTAAGACATGCGTCTCTCACAATTTTTCGCTTTGTTTTCAATACTGTAAACACCACTTAAAATTACAAAAACATTCTTAAATGCACTGGTTCCACAATACATGTGTTCAAAAATTTTGACACCAGTTCAAAGAGAGTAAACAATTGTTGCTCAATTGTTCTCTCTTACTGGCTCGCTTCTGTTTACCAGGTAACTAGGAACTCACTAGTACAAAAAGGACTGGGACGGCGACAATTGCCATCGAGCATATTGCAGGGTACATACATATATGTATATACTAGAGATGTGCACAAAAACGAAAAAGTTAAAGTTAGTCTTCATGAACATTTTAAAAAATGAGGGCATCTTCCTTTTTGTTCTTGCGTCTCATGTAACGTACTTGTTAATTCCTATTGTTATGTTAAATCAAGTAGGCATTGCTTTTATTTTTTATTTAAACAGGTTTTCATAAATTTTACATACATATTTAATTTAATTTAATTTACAAAGTATAGTAATAAAATATGAAAAATAAAATGTGTTTTAGATTAGTATTTATTTTGAATGTAGTTTATTTGTATAAAGAATTTAGAAATAAAATATTGTCAACAGTTACGTTCCATGAGAACAATAACAAAAAGAAAGGTGCATTCATTTTGTACAATGTCCATGAAGACTTCTTATTCGTGTTTTTGCTCATCATATACTATTAAGAGCTGCGCAAGCACTTTAAAATTATTTTGTAGCCATTGCTTGTACTTTCAAATACTGTCTCTCATGTTCTGTTTCACAACAAAACAAATACTGTAGTGTAAAAATTGATGTGCGAACAAATACTGTATAAACAAGCAATAGAACATTCAAGCATTTGAACTATGGAACAAAACTGAAGTAGAACAAAACAGAAGTAGAATCAAATCAAGTAGAACAAAACTGAAGTAGAACCAAACTTCAATTCTTATTATTATGGAATATGATAACGCTTGTTTTTTGGTGTTTTTAATAAATCAGGGATGTATGTATTTTCAGTCTCTTACTAAAAAAAAGTAATATTGGTTTAAAAATTATTTTATAACATATAAAAAAATAAAAATGAAAAATAAAAAATAATGAAAAATTAAATTGGAATATGTTTTAGTGCACTAGGTGTGCTTGGTTCAATTTCTCGTTATTTTACTTCAAGGTGTGCTTTGTTTTGATTTTTTGCTTCATAATAGAACTCAAGCACTGCCGAGCACTATAGCAAAAACTTTTCAAATGGTGCAGTGTTTGTTTTGCTGTCAAATTTTAAATAGAACCTTTTGTGCAGCTCTTTAGTATATACATATATCGCACCCTAACTACCAAAGGTCATTAACTCAGAATTTTCATTTTCGAGTTTTTGTTAAAAAATCAGTGTTTAAAAATGCTACGCTATTTCGTAGTTTCTTTGTTTGCTCTTGCTACTGCTCTCATCAATGCAGAGCACAAAGCAAGAGCAATCGTACTCGTAGTAATAAATCTGATTTTCACGATACATCTTTCTAGCAACTCATTTCATTGATTCTTCTTTGGTGATGCCATTTGTTGATTGCAAACTGCATCACAAGGCTAGCAACTTTTGTAACATTCCTCACCCACGCACACATCCCTCACTCCACAAATGGTAAACGAAATAAACAATCAACGAAAGACGCGAAAGAAGACAACGAAAAACGTCGGCAGAATGTGTTGCTGGTACAAGCATCACGGCTACCTCGTCGCTTTAGTCTTCACCTTGTCTACAAACAAAAGTGGCGAGGGAGGATGCAGTCGCATTGATGCATCGTGAAAACAAGGACATAGCAAACAAAATGATAGTGCTACAGAGCAACGTAGCACTGCTACGAGCACAATGAGTCACTTTAAATAATTTAAAACAAATTCTCTCTGCAGCAGTAATTTTTTGAGTGCGCTCGCTCTCATATATGATGATAAAAAAAAGAGAGAGAGAGAGAGAAACATTTGTTTTCAGTGCGGTATTAGTGTACAAACACAGTGCGCGCTTAAGCTGAAGATGAAAAAGCGCGAAAAAGCGTGCACAAGGAAACATATGAAAACGCTCGATAGTGTGCATAGTACATGCGAAGACGCTGAAGCTGAGGCCGAAACGCAAGCTGTTAGCTTGAAACTGTGCGGTACTGTTTTTGAAGCTGCATCGCTTGCTGCTCAGTGCAGTTATTGTTGTTTTTTTTCGTTTTCTTTTGAATTTTTTCGTGTGTTGCTTTGCGTTAGACAAAGCCAACAACAACTTTGAGAACGAATACTGATACTTTAATTATTGAGTAAATAAATACTTGTACACTCCCATTATGAAAATTTTAATTGCATGTTTTTTGGCTTTGAAATCAATTCAATTACTCTCGATTTCTGTGACACTCCTGTATAAGTTTATCATTTAATTTGAGTTTGTATGGGAGGTACCCCTCCTGATAGCCCTAGGAAATTTATATGATGGTTGGTTGGTTTCCGTGGCTGGCTCGCATAAACCACTACGAGCCACAATTAGCACTAGAGTGCCGTTTTGATACCACTTCCTCGCCGAACGCAATCAGTATTACTAAATCCAACCTGTCGAATTTAGGTATTTGAGTAAATCACCCGGACATGTGGCTGAACAGTCCGAGAGATTGTCTATGAAATATTTGCCCAGAAACTTATTTCTAGTCTTTGCCAAGGCTGGGCATTGACATAGAAAGTGGGTGACTGACTCCTCTTCCTCTTTGTTCCGCAGCTCCTACAATGGCTTTTAAACGGAATACCCAGTCTCTCCGCGTGCATACCTACACACCAGTGACCGGTAAAAACCGCTGTGAGCCTTGCGGTATCCGAGCGTCTTCTGTTAATGAGTCTAAAAGATCTTTCCACCGTCTGTTAGCCAGCTGGCGGAAAAACAGGAAGTTGCTTCTCTTGACGACCGCCAGGGGAATCGAGACCTGTTCCGCCAACGATACATCAAGAGAAGCACCAGAACGAGCCAATTCGTCAGCCTTCTCATTCCCCTCTATGTTCCTATGGCCGGGAACCCATAAGAGAGTGATATCAGCTTGACGACTTAGCTCGTTCATCGTCGACCTGCATTCCTTAACGAGCTTTGACTTCACAGTGGTGGATTGCAGTGCTTTGAGTGCCGCCTGGCTGTCAACGAAGATAGCTATCTTACGACCTTTCGGTGCGTTATTTTTGGCCAGCCGACATGCTTCCCTAATGGCAAGGACCTCCGCCTGAAAGACAGTGGCCTCGTCGGGTAGCCGAAAAGAGTGCTCCAAGCTTATTTGTGGTGAGTGCACCCCTGCTCCTACACCGCATTCCATCTTCGACCCATCCGTGAAGATTGAAATGTCGAAATCACTCTGAAAGTTGTTCTCTTTCCATTCCATTCTGGTAGGAAATTTTACCTTGAAGTCGCTCTCAAAGCTATTGTGCGCCACTATATAGTCTCTTGTTTTCTTGAACATAGGATTGTTAACCACTCCTAGTATATTGCTATGTCCATATGGTCGTTCTGCCCAGCAGCCGGTTTCTTTTAACCTTACCGCGCTGTTGCAGACCATGTTTTTGATATGGAGGTCAATTGGGAGAAGATATAGCAGCACATTGAGTGCTGCCTTAGGGCACGTGCGCATGGCTCCTGTGATTCCTACACATGCCGACCTCTGCACCCCGCTAAGTTTGTGCACTATGTAGCTCTTTCCTAGAGCTGGCCATCAAACAATTGCCCCATATGTAAGAATCGGACGCACTATCGCTGTGTACATCCATGCTGTTATTTTAGGGCGTAGGCCCCATCTCTTACCAAGCAATCTTCTGCAAGAGTAATAGGCCACAAAGGATTTCCTAGCCCGTAGCTCTATATTGGATTTCTAATTGAGATTTGCGTCCAGCATAACTCCCAGGTACTTGGCCTTGTTGGAAAGATGAAGCTGTTGTCCATTCAGAAGAGGAAGGGGGAAAGTCGGTATTTTGGTTTTCGTTGTGAAAAACATCAGTTCCGTCTTGCTTGGGTTAACGTTTAGACCACATCCTGTGGCCCATTTTAACAGTCTCCCCAGAGCTCCCTGCATGATGTTGCTTATCACACTAGGAAATATCCCTGATACCATGATCACAACGTCGTCCGCATAGGCGACTACCCTTGCCCCTGTCTCCTCTTTAGAATGAGAATGTTATCTATGACTAACAGCCACAGCAGTGGAGAGATTACCCCGCCCTGTGGTATCCCTCTACTGACATATCTGGTTAGAGTCGAGTTTCCTAACTCTGACTGCACTGTTCTGGTTTTAAGCATGTTAACTATCCATTCCCCAATGTCTTCCTCTACGCCAATCCTAGCTAGAGAATCCTGGATAGCACGTGTACTAACATTATTGAATGCACCCTCTATATCTAAGAATGCTGCGAGAGAATATTGTTTATAGTAAATCGCCCTCTCTGCCGTGCGGACAACCTCATGTAGAGCCGTTTCCGTGGATCTACCCTTGACGTATGCGTGCTGGCAAGTCGAGATGGGAAATTTATCAATAATGGACCGAAGATGGAGCTCCAATACCCTTTCCATCGTCTTCAAGAGGAACGATGTTAGGCTGATTTGCCTGAAATCTTTTGCGCACTCATGACCAATTTTCCCAGCCTTTGGTATGAAGACTACCTTGACTCTTCTCCAACTCATTGGTATGTGGTTTAGACCAATACATGCCCTAAAAATCAACCCTAGCCACGGAACTACCCTGTCCCGTAGCTTCTGTAGCATTATCGGAAGAATTCCGTCCATGAAAGGCGATTTATAGGGCGAAAATGTATTGATTGAGTGTGTGATCTTGTCCTCTGTGAAGATCGAGTCAACGTCTCGTGAAGTTTGCCGTAACCGTACGGGTACTTCCGAATCAGTTGTCGTATCTTTACAGTCGGGGAAATGTGTTTTTAGTAGGAGATCAAGTGTCTCAGCAGATGATTCCGTCCATGTTTCGTCTTCCTTTTTCAAGAAAGAGGGATTTACCCGTTCCTTGGCCAGAACCTTTCCTAATCTTGCTGAGACAGAAGTAGACTCGATCGATTCACAAAATTCCTTCCAACCATTATTTTTGCCGTTCCCGATGGCTTTTTTGTAAGTCTTGAGACAGTCTTTGTAGACTTGCCAGTTGTTATCCATTTAAGACTGATTGAAGAGCTTTCTCGTTTTCTCTCTGAGTTTCGAGAGCTCTGCGTTCCACCACTGTGGGAAACTTTTATGGCTCCTTCTAATTGGACAGGGTATCTTATAGGCTTTGCTGAAAGCTTCCTCAAGATATATAACCCTCCTTTCAATTTCGTCCTTGGAGTCAATGTTTGAGCATGTAAAGGTATTCATTTTCGATTTAGCTACCCTTGTAAAAACATCCCATTTTATATTGCGTGGGTTTCTAAATGGAACAGAATCCGTTGTTTTCAAATTCAGATTGTAGAGTAGCCAACTGTGATCCGTGAAGGATCTTTTGTTGGAAACTCTCTAGTTTTCAACCTGAACCTCTGAATTTTCGGACAGAAGAGTTATATCTAGTACCTCTTCCCACCCCGGGAAGCCTTCTGTACTAGGGAATGTGAAGGTTGGAGTATTTCCTCTATTGCAAAATAGCAGACTGGAACTACTAATAAAATTAAAAAGCGACTCACCCCTTTCGTTATCCTCGGTGCTTCCCATAGCGTATGGCGTGCATTGGCGTCGCATCCTAGAAGTAGGGGAGTGTTGCTGGCTTTCGCACTGGCGGTCAACTGCGCAACCTCATCCGGAGGCACCTCTTTGTTGTGCGCCATGTACACCGATGCTATAAACATGGCTTTCTCCTCCAGCACTTCGATTTTAACGGTTGTCAAATCACCTGTGCAGAATTGAGGACAAAGGAAAGAATTTACATTGTTTTTGACTAAAATACATGTTCTTGGCTTGTCACATACCTTAGCGTATAGTATCTTGTAGTTTTTGTTTCTGAGCCCCAGAATGTCAGTGCCTCTAACCCAAAGCTCTTGGACGATGCATATGTCAACGTTCTCCTCGCCTAGGAAGACGGCAAGATTATTCGAGGCATTCTTGGAATGCTTTAGGTTAATCTGCACGACCTTCAGCATCGGTAGTTGGTTTCTTTGGGGTGCTTGTTGCTTCGTGCTGAAGCGTAAGGTCATCCATCAGCTTGTTTGCAACCTGCAACTCATCTGATTCTTCTTCTGATGACCGGAAGATTTTTAGTTTGGCGTACCTCACGCCAAACCGCATTTTGTGGTCAGTTTTCTCCAACTCCTTAACAGAATCTTCGTTTATGGAGAGGAGCAGAGACATGCTGCTCTTTTGTTGACCTTCATCTTTGATGACAATCCAGTCATTCATAGGCATGGTAGGGTTCTGCCGCTGTAGAAGCTGTAGCACCTTGCAGTGCTCCACATTCATAACAGGCAACCAAATGCGAGCTCTTGGCCGCCTTGGGATGTCCCGAGCTGGGATGAGCTTAAGCCTTAAGCCCTCCCAAGCAATTGCCCAGAAACTCCAAGGACGGGCGATCGTCGCACTTGATCACCCTGCAGCCGCAGAGAACCACAGAAGAGTCGAATCCTGGTGGAGATGAACACAGATCAGAGAGAAGGTGTTCCATCACCAGCTCTGTTAACCTGGGTTCAATCTCCCCCCATTTCTCCAACACCTTCTTACCGCCGTTGGTGACTTCATCAACAAATGCCACCGTCAGCTCATCCCGAGCAACGTCGCTAAAAAGCATCTTGGTGCTTGTGGAGGGACCTTTTTCGTTGGTTGTTTTAGCAACTTTACTCTTACGAGTATTTGTAATAGTCTCATCCTGAGAGCGATTACGTTTAGTCGCTTTAATAGGTTTCACGTGAGTGGACATGTACTCCACGTACTTGTCCACCACGGTCTGGTATTTCACCTTGTCAGCTTGGTCGAACTCATGTACCGTCCCACTCTCCTCATTTTTTTTTTTTACTTAAGATGAAGAGGACTTTTTGGTACAGGTTCTTCCTGACTATCGCTTCCGACTTGCCTTTTTTCGGCCTTGGTGCACTGTTACTTGCCCATTCTGTCGGTTTTGCGCTATTTCCGATAGCCACCGACGTAGTTGTTGCTGCTGTTGTTGACGCCACAGCCTGCCAGCTGTCAGCGGTGACTAGTTCCTGGCTCGAGGCCAGGTCATTTTTGGTCCCACGAGTGTAGGGGAGAGTAGGTCCACCGGGGCATAGCCCCCTGTACCCCGGCAAGGCTAAAGTTTAAACCGGAGGTCGCCAGGTATCCGGAGTCCACCGTTATCAGACACACCCACGCAGTGCCATTCATCCCATGGGCACGGTTGTTATACACCCGGGATTGCGGATTTTATCGAGTTTACCTCTCTAGATCCGCCATATTCTGTAAACAGCAGGGACACCTCGAGCAGGATGTGGCTCCTCACCACGTATCGACGGACTTGAGCATCAAGCCCCTGGTTCTTTACCAGAAAACCTTGTCCCCAAAAAAAAAATTTATATGATAGATGAATATGGATCAGAAACTTATAGTGTCCAAATGTCAGTTTGATAAGTCGAAAAACAAAAAACTTCTTAAAATAAAAACATTAATTAAAGTGGTGGCTTGTATGGAGGTACCCCTCCTGATAACCCTAGGATCATATGTACATGGTTGATGGATATGGACCAGAAGCTTATTGGGTTTAAATTTCAGTTCGATACGTTAAAAAACAAAAAACTTTTTCTAATAAGAACATTATTTTAAATGGGGGTTTGTAAATTTTATGATCCTAGGGTTACAGCAGGGGTACCTCACATACAAAGTCACATCAAAATGACAAACTTATAAAGAGTATAAGTACAATAAAAATACAATGACACTCAATCTGTGTTCATTGTTGATACTCAAAATGTGTTCTTTGTTGATACTCAAACTGTGTTCTTTGTTGATACTCAAACTGTAAAAGAGAGAATATAGTGATGCTAAGAAAGGAAGGTTGGATGCAACCCGGAGGAGAGTGAAGAGTTTTACATCTTTGGCATAACCAATGATAGCATTCTTCTTGGTTTCTTTAAGGGGTCGCTTAAATCTTTGAAAATTTGCTTACGTAATCACTGAATGAACTGAATAGAAAATCAACGTTACTTACTTCTGATTAAGCTTTCTTTAAAATGACACCATTTTTTCCACTTTCTTACAAAAACAGTTTTTTGCCTCTATTGAAAAATTGAAAATTTTGAGTTAATGACCTTTGTAGTTAGGTTGCGATATGTACATATATACATAAAATACATTTATATTATAAACATACATCTAATATAAGTACAGTATATACATAATACATATATAAAATAGGTCGTAGATCAAACAAGAATGACTATCCTATTTTAATTTTAATTAATTTTACATTTGTAAATGCATGACCGTAATACTACGAAACATTTTAGTGAAGAAAAAATGGTAGCTCCTTTTATCGGGTGTCACAGCTTCCATGGACAGGTATTCGTTTTTACTTGCCCCACCCTTTAAACGAAACCCTGGCTACGCCATTATATCAAACATCTTAGTGAGAGGGTATATTTTTTTTACGCGATCCATCTTTGTGAGAGGTAGAGAATTTTTCTGTGAAGACTGCTGTTTCGTGTTTGTGCAGATCTCTGATCTACTTATGTATATTATATACATACATCTAATATACAATATAGAAGTACATAATACACATATAAAATAAATCGTAGTTCAAATAAGTATGAAATACTGTCTTATTTTAATTTCAAATAATTTTAAACTTATAAACACATACTACAAACCATTTTCATCAATAAAAAATGGTAGCATCGATCCCACCAATTTTTGTATAGTGTCTGGCCAGTTCTAAAAGTGTCCTTTGCCAAATAATGTTTTCGGTTTGTTATTCAAACCTGCACACAGATTTTTCAAATCATTTATATCGGGACTCTGTGCCAATAAATCCAGTCAAAACCATATAGAACAACTCCTCAATAATATTAACAATATCAGGAAATTAAGCTTTAAAAGGCCTTTTAGACGGCCAGTTCAGTCTCAGTCCATGTTATCTCATCGATAACAGAAACGATGACCGAAAAATGGACTAATAGCCCAGCTTATTTGTCAGTCCATTTCGATTTCCGAAGCGAAAAGACGATTGAGACTCAGACTGAACTGACCGCCTAAAAGGCCTTTTACTAAAAATTCGATACACCAATTAATTTTTGCTTAAAAACCGGATTAATCGACAATGTCGATAAACGAACTCCAAGTAAAAAACGGCCTTCTTTATTATGTCGAAAGAAATCATTCAATAAAAAAATTATTAAAAGTTTAAACCAATACTTGTCGTCAATATCCTTCAGCAACAAAAGCTTCTTGGCCAGGTCGGCAGTCAGACGGCTCCTCTGCTCTCTCAGTATTTGTCCTGATCACAAAAAAGCCTATCGGAAGGGACCGAAGTTACTACAGCAGAGACGTATCTCAAGGCGACCTTCGAACAGCTGGGATCGTCTCAGCCATTTGCTTCCAATATATGCACATCAACACTTTTGTTGTGCTTTTTAAACAAAGACGAAGATGCTGCACCTGAGATCGATGAGTCCGAATCTGAAGAAGTGTCGGAATGAGTAGGTGATCGAGCTAGATTTTCCCGTATTTGTTTTGAAACTGTATTTACGGAACTGGCAAGACTGGACTCATCTTTGAAATACATTTTCCTGAACCTCGGATCTAGGATACAGGATAGTGCTAAAAGCGAACACTGTTCTATCAAACCAAATAGTTTTTTGTGTCGAGCCAACACTAAGCATCGCAATGCCTTCCCAACTTGGTGTTTTGGTTTCAAACTCTCAACTGATTCCTTAAGTATAGCTGCCACTGGAATTGCCATTCTGCTGGTAAGATGTTGTTCAGAGCTTATGTCATTGGTACCTGTTGCTAACGATTCTAGAATTTCGCACACTTCTTGCAAGATGTCAATTTCGACTGCAGAGAGCATTGGTGGAGCAGTAGTGTTCCTGTTGACGATTTCGTTAATGAACGATCACAGCTCTATGAATCTTGAGATCATATCACAGGTCGAGTTCCACCTGGTAGGAACATCCTGAATAGCTGTTTTGAATGACTTTTTTCTCCATTTATCACATGCAGATGTCGCATGATAGAACCAGATGTTTGTTGTCTCTATCGCTCTCTTGCATAACATTGCTGTTCTCATTTGATTGTTCAGTTCGTACATTATTTTAACGTTCATGAACCCCTAAAAAACACAAGTAAAGTCGCGGTACCTGATATTTGAAAGATTTTCAGGTGCAAATATATTGGAGTTTGGTTCTGTTCCCGTTTCTGTCCTATGCGACACAGCGCGATATGTGGAAAATTTGATTATCAAAAATCGATTATCTGATTAATGGAACCCAGATGACAACGATTAAAAAATCATCGATTATTTCAATGAAACATCGATTAATCGATACCCATCCCTAATTTATAAATAGAATAAAGTACAAATGTTATTAATAAATGTGTGATTTTTTAAATTTGTTTTAAAAATGTGTGGAACCTGATTAGTCAATGGGGAAAGGTGGCATGTCTTCATTTTGTGTTCGTGCTTGTGAATGCCAGAAAACAAAAAGAAGATGAAAAGTAAACGAAACAAGTAAACAGCTAATATATAAGTACAATATAATTATTTGACTATTACACTTATTTCGATCAGCTGTTCATTCGAATATGTAAGTTCGATAAATGAAATCTCCTGTTGTTCTATGGCACCGAGGGTTTTTTGTTTGAGATTTCAAAAAAAACCGTTTGCGAAATCGGCAGTGAATTCCATTGCATGGCTGAGTAAAAAGCAAATTGTATTTTGATGATTTCATGAACTCCAAACACCTGTTTGTTGATTATATTTATATATTTATTATCGTTTATTTTAAATTATTTGCATGCCCATATAAAAGATATAGTTAAGCATTAGTCATTGCAAAGGGTCTTTTTATTAAAGGTTCACAGCCCTGAGATGGCAGCACTGCTTTATTTGACAACCGGTTTAACAGCTGATAATTGCTTTTTCTTAAGTTTGGTTTGGCATTTCATTAAGGATAGACTTACACCAGAGCAACGCTTACAAATTGTTGAAACCGGCTTAACAGCTGATAATTGCTTTTTCTTAAGTTTGGTTTGGCATTTCATTAAGGATAGACTTACACCAGAGCAACGCTTGCAAATTGTTGAAATTTTGTATCAAAATAATGGTTCTGTTCGTCAAATTTATCGTGCATTTCGTCCATTTTATGGTTATCATAATCGTCCATCTGACCGGATAATTCGAATAACTATGTATCGTTTTCGCACCACATTTACTCTTAATGATAATGTGCATCCCGTAAGTCGCCGAACAGTGCGCACCGAACATTGGCTTAAAAGCTTTTAAGATTCCACTTGTGCAGGAATTAATGCCAAACGACCATCGTATGCGCCGCCAATTCGGCCAATAAGTTGAAGCACAAATTGATATTGATCTTGATTTGCCATACAAAATTTTGATCAGAGATGATACCCATCCAAGTACATGCTTTCAAGCCCTTATGCCTTGACAAATCTTTTAATTTTTAGGATTCCGTACCCGAAGGGTGCCAACGGGACCCTATTACTAAGCCTACACTGTCCGTCCGTCAGGGAGTTCTATCTCATAAACCGAAATAGGTAGACAGTTGAATTTTCATGGAGTGTGGAGTGTACAGTTCAATTGCGTGCATAACGACAAAGAATAAAAATTAAATGAAGTTAAAAACAAAGAGAGGTCTCCATACAGACCCAAATTTATATTATTGTTCTTATTAAAAAAACTTTATTTCTCTCTCCCCGAACTGAAATATGGACACTATAAATGTGTGATCCATATTCACTAACCATGTAAGTTTCAGTATCGTAGGATTCCTAGGAAGGGTACCTCCCATAAAAACCCAAATTCAAATTATTGTCCCTTTTTTTGTATATATATATGTATATACATAAGTCATAGAGCAATACCGGTAATGTGAATTCGCCCACTTACGCATAGGGCATTTGAATCGTGTCCCATTGATGCAAAAAGGTGATTATCAAACGGGGCCAGGTCTGGAGAGTAAGGCGGGTACGATAGTATGATTGCGTCTTTCACCTGTTTTTCTCTGTGTGACGGTACATTATCATGCAACAAAATCATTTTACCGTGTCTTCGTGCCCATTCTGGACGTTTTTCAGGCAATGCATTGTTCAAATTTATTATTTGTTGTTTGTAGCGATCAGTATTCACTGTTTCACCAGGTTTTAAAAGTTTCTTGTACACCACACCTCCCTGGTCCCACCAAACACTGAGCATTGTCATCTTTCCGAAGCGATTCGGCCTTGGAGTCGATGAGCCAGCTTCGCCAAGCGATAACCACGAGTTTTACGTTTTGGATTTTCGAAAAAAGTATATTTTTCAACATCCGTCACAATCCGATGCAAAAATGACTTTCTTTTGAACCGTTAAAGCAGCATTTCTCAAAAGGTTTTCCGATTTTCCATTTGCCTGTCATTCAGTTCATGTGGCACCTATCTATCCAGTTTTTGGATCTTCCACATTGCTCGTAATCGGTCACTTATTGTTTCTTATGCCATATTTAACATTTTTGCTAATTGTTCTTGAGTTTGGGTTAGGTCTTCGTCCAATAACTCCTGCAATTCCGCATCCACAAACTTTTTGGTCTACTAGAACGCTGACTGTCTTCCAGAACAAAATCAGCAGTTTTTAATTTGTGAAACCACTTCTCACATGTTTTCATGCATGTAGCATGCTCTCCGTAAGTTTCCACCAGCAAACGATGACCTTCAACGGCCTTTTTGTTTTGATTAAAAGAAAAGCATTACATGCCGCAAATGCTCCTTTTCAGGCACGATACTTGACATATTCACAGAGCTCTAACACAATGACGCTATTATTTAGATGAAATGACACATATTGTTTTTGAAGGTTAATGACAGTAAAATAAAATGACATACATATTTGTCAAATCATATTATTCAACATATGGCTTTTATTATTATAAAAGAATAGCGTTTTTATTGTATATTTATTGTTTGTTTGCGTCTTATAATATTGCTGCGTCAAGAATGCGATATATATATATGTGTGTGTGTTAGTCAATCTTCTTATTATTATTAGTGTTGTTAGTCTCTATGTAAGTAGTGTTGTAATTCTGCAGTGTTCACAAACACGACATGTTGACGTCAGAGGGCGCATCAGTTGCCGGCACAAACACTTACGGCTAGCGACATCTGTTGGAAAAAACGGAATGAACTTTCCGGTACACCTGATAAGTAGCAGTACTGGAATATACAGTACGTTGCATTAATGCTATAATGGCGCCCGATAAGATTGAAAACTGTTAATATGTCTTCTAAGCCCTTATATCCTCATAGCTTAAGTGAACTTGACGCTGAATTAATCGGTACTGACGAAGATAAATTAATTAAATTGCTTGAAAAGTACTCTACAACATTTATGTACTCCGAGTTAGCACAGAAGAAATGGCTTGTGGTTTTCACCAATCCCAATAAATCTGGGTTCTGTCGAGTACACTGCCTTTCTGACGCCATTTAGGCGATACAAATTTTTGACAATGCCCTTTGGCCTTAAATAGGCGCCATCAGTTTTTAAGCGCGCAATAATGAGGGGACTGTTAGATTCAGCTCAGTCGTATGTGATCGTCACTATGGACGCATATGGAGATTTTGGTGGCATCACCGACAAAGGAATTAGCTGGAACTAATGTCACAAAATGTTGCTTTCTGAAGACTGTTGTTCAGTATGTTTGTTATGAGATACGAGCGGGAAAAAGTTGGCCGAATTCGCGCAAGATACTTGCGCTGAACGCAATCTGTCATCAAAGTGAGACAGTTCATTGGGTTAAGTCTCATAGTTTCTTAAATTTGTTTCCGGTTTTTCTCAAATAGTGAAATAATTACATTCTCTTACATCAGAAAGGGGCAGCTTTACTTGGAATGCAAAGCAAGAAGAAGTTCAAGAGAAAAGTAATAATTCTCAAATGTAAGCCATTATTAGTGATCATTGATTCACAGTATCCTATAGAGTTGCACACTGCTTTCAGTTCCTGTGGATATGGTGCTATGCTTCTGTAACAACAGACATCATGTAGTGGAATATTTAAGTAAAACGACCTCCTTTTTTTCACTTATTGTTTTTTTTTTTTAAATCTTTTAACTTTTATATTTCCTAGTTCTATGAAAGTTGTAGAAACTCTACTTATTCACATATCAATGATATTATTAAACATCATTAGATATAAGTTTTAGTGTAAAGTTTCAAAATCATTCTAGGTGGGTTTTTTTTATAAATTTTTCACAAAAAAAAAAGTAGTGGCATTACTCATTTTCGATACCTCCAAGATCAAAAAAAAGTAATTGCATTACAAATTTGAGATTTGCAATCTTTCAAGCCAAGGTTTTGGACATGTGCTGGATGTAATGCAGTTAAATTAAATGCAGCATTATTTTCCTGTAAAAATCTTTGCTTGAGTGCAGATATCAGCGAGTCTAGATAAGGCAGAAAAATTGTTCGCCGGAAGTATTCCTTTGCCGTTGTAAGAGGAGGGTTCGCCCTATTTTGTTGCTTATCTGCAACTCTAGGCACACGAACATCGAAGGAAGCTGCATGTGCTAATTCCAAACACTCTCTAAAAATTTCATTGAAAGTAATTTCAAGTGCTGATCTGTGCATTTCAATGACATTCAACATTTTAAGTATGTGACCTTTGTATTTTATTGGGTTGGTGGAAAGCAACTTCCGAAAATGACATTCATGTTTCAACAATTTTTTTTTCATAAAACGAAGCAACTTTATTTCATCAAATATTTTCCATTGTTATTGATAACCTTTTGTCATCTCAAGATAATTCCGCATTTAGCGAAATAAATGGTAATCAGATGGTGCCGAACTATATGGTGGGTGCATTAGCACTTCCCAGCCAAGTTCTCTCAATTTTTTCCGAGTCATCAAAGATGTGTGTGGCCTAGCGTTGTCATTCACCAATTGCGGCCGTTTTACCTTCTTCGCTGCATTTATTTTTGTTAGTTATTGACAATAGAGTCCCAAATTCTTCGTTTGCCTAGGTGGGAGTAGCTCCTAACCCACAGGTCCTTTTCAATCTGCACAAATGTACAGCAACCACTTCCTCGCAGATAGCGTCGGCTTTGCAATGGTTTGGGCAGGCTCACCTTGTTTAGATCATGACATTTTTCTCACATTATTCTCGTATGCTACCCATTTTTCATCGCCAGTTACCAATTTTGACAGAAAAGCTTGCAAATCATTATGTTTCAGTAACATTTCTCAAACTGAAATGCGACCAATACGATGATTTAGTTAGACTTAATTTTATTTGATTCTCCGATTTTTAAGTTCATATCGGTGGAGCCTCTTCAGTCTTTTTCTAGCTGCTCTATTTGTACGAAGAGCATTCGCTAGGGGATTTGGGTGAAGCGATAATCGATCGTTACATCTGCTGCTGTAGAGGTTTATGGTGACTCAGAAAAAGGGGACGTTAAGGTCTCTGTGAAGCGTGAAGTTACGCACAAAACAGGTCGAACCCGTCATCGTGCGTAGTTTTTTGTTTTTCATAATTTGTAAGCGTTTGATATGACATACTGACGCTGTGCCCCATATCTGGATGCTATATGACCAAGTGGGAGTGATAATTGCTTTGTAGACCGACACCTTGTTTTTCAAACTAAGTTTGATTTTACTGGACATTAGCCATCTCAGTTTGTTAATTTTTGAAAATTCATCTTGTATGAGTCTTTTTGATATGTTCTTCCCAAGTCAATTTCCTATCCAGCTGCATGCCTAGATAGTTGTGATGTCGTTTGGTAGTAATGAGACCACCATTTAGGTAAAGACTTGGACATGAATCTCGCCTTAGGGTGAAAGTTACAGTAGCAGATTTCTGTGGGCACACCACCATCACCTCCAGAGTGGTTAGATATTTCTGTAGGATAGCAGTGGCTTCAGTGGGACAACTTGAAGAGGCTATAATAATAGTGTCATCGCCATATGTGGCGATCAATAGATCTTGGTTACTCAGTGGTGGCATGTCACTTGTATACATTGTGTATAGCACTGAAGCAAGTACGATACCTTGGGTTACACCTGCCATGATTTGTCGGATATTAGATAGCTCGACCCATTCTGCCACCATAAAGGTCCTAATCTTGAAATGAGTTAAGGATTACGTAGAATGCAGCAACACATAATGATTTACCTATTAAGCCTCATCTTACATGCTTCACCTCCCTTTTTATTTGAATGGATTTATAGAAATCCACTTACAAATTTTGATAAACAAAATTTTTTTTTTTTATCATTGTAATTTACTTATGATATATGTAAGAATGTGTTTATTAAACTACGAACTATTATTATTTAATGCGAATCAGTACGCGTATATTATTATTATTTAAGGTATTAAGGAACTGTTTTAAAACTTAATGTTATTTTGGCTTTCACTGCTTGAACACACGCGGCTCTCTTGTTAATCTCACGGATCTGACACAACTGACTCAACTTCTAACTTTGCTGTCCTCTTCATCTCCTTCGACCGCTACTGCCCAGGGCTGCCTCCCAGGGGCCGGTCGTTGCCCCTTACATGGCTACTACCCCTTACATATATCTACATACTAGATTTCCCGGCGCACGTTGCTACGCCCTGGCTCAAAAAACGGGGTATACGGGGTATTGTGCGCATTCTGTTCCGTTTTATTACTTTCAATATTTTATTGTTCTCATTATTTTGTTATTTCTCATTACTTGGGGGCTCAACCGTTGAAAAGGACGAATTGTGAAATAAGAAAATCAGAAGATAATTATATACTGTGTTGTGTGTTATGTGCATGTGACAGAGGTGATAAGTAAAGATAATAGCGTTCTGTTTGTGTTTTATGTACATGTTTAAAGAATAACAACAAAAGATAACACTGTGTAACAGCGAAAAAAAACTTCTTATCATACCTAGTGGAGGTTATAGGTTATAAAAAGCCAAAAAGAATGATATATATTAAATCTCTGATACACCCTCAAAATCTTGTTTTAGAGCCCAAAAACCGTTTTTAGGTAGGTTCCGTACATATTACCTTATAACTTGGCCATTTTTTATCGGATTAAAAAAGGAAAGAAAACTGTCATATGCAATTATAAAAAGTACAATAAATCAAGTAATTTTTAACCAATTCTATTCAAAAAGGGTTCATTTGAAGCTAAAATGACTAAACTTTCAATGTACGTTGAGAAAAAATATAATTTAGATAAGATAAGAGACACAAATTAGACTTAAAGTTGCAAAATCAATGAAAAAATCAAAATTTTGGAAAGTTTTTGGTCTGTATTCCATGAATTTGAATGAAGGGTAAATGTAAAGGGCTTCGTTTCAGCTTCTAAATACAAAGAAAAAATTTTTAATCCGATAAAAAATGGCCAAGTTATAAGGTAATATGTACGGAACCTACCTAAAAACGGTTTTTGGACTCTAAAACAAGATTTTGAGGGTGTATCAGAGATTTAATATATACCATTCTTTTTGGCTTTTTATAACCTATAACCTCCACTAGGTCTGATAAGAAGTTTTTTAATTTTTTTTTTTTTGTAACACAGTGTAAATAATTGGTTGCTTTGTTTGTTTTATGTATAAGTCCGAAAAATACTGTGTTCTTGTGCAAAGTGCGGTCATCGAACTCGATAATTTAAGACAAAGAATATCGTTGATGAGTGCCGAAAAACCGTATGTGACGCGATCACAAGCTAAGCAGGATAAAAGTAGCGAAGTAGAAATTCAAAAAGAAAACAAAAAGTAACGAAGTCGTCATTAAAGAACAAAGATGTGAGTGACGTCAAACCGTCAAGTAATGTTCATACCCAGTTGGACACGAAAAAACGTAGTGTAGATGTGAATGCAGGATTGAATGAAAGTGTTATAATTAACAATAATTTAAAAGAGTTGGTTAAGTTGTTGACTTTAAAGATAAATGTTGATGAGCAAAAAAAAAGAGGAACCTAAGATATTACCTGAAAGTTTTGCTTAAATGGTATGTGACTTTGATGGTGAATTAGTGCTGGTTGATCAATAGTTTCAAAATTTTAAGCAGAATGCTGATGCGTACGGTTTAAGTGAAAAACAAAAATATGTGCAGCCCCGCGGAAAAATGGTAAAAACGGTGCAACTTTACCTTGAAACAGTAATGAGCACGTACGACGAACTGAAAGAAGCATTGGCCACAGAATTTCGGTGCAAATTTTCTAGTGCAGAAGTGCATAAAAAACTTGGTGAAAGATGAAGAAAAGACCAGAAAGAGGGTTATCATTGGCTATGCCAAAGATGTAATTCTCTTCACGCTCCTCCAGTTTGCATCCGACCTTCCTTTCTTAGCATCACTATATATTCTCTGTTACAGTTTGACTATCAACAAAGCACACAGTTTGGATATCAGCAAAGAACACAGAACGTCTCAGCCATCTGCATCCAATATATGCATACGAACATTTTGGTTTCTAAACAAAAACGAAGACCTGAGATCGATGAGTTCGCATCTGAAGAGATGTCGGAATGAGTAGGTGATCGAGCTAGATTTTCCCTTATTTGTTTTGAAACTGTATTTAAGGAACTGGCAAGACTGGTCTCATCCTTGAAGTACATTTTTTGAACCTCGTATCTAGGATACAGGATAGTGCTAAAAGCGAACACTGTTCTATCAAACCAAATCGTTTTTTGTGTCGAGCCAACACTAAGCTTCGCAATGCCTTCCCAATTTGGTGTTTTGGTTTCAAACTCTCAACTGATTCCTTAAGTATAGCTGCCACTGGAATTGCCATTCTGCTGGTAAGATGTTGTTCAGAGCTTATGTCATTGGTACCTGTTGCTAACGATTCTAGAATTTCGCGCACTTCTTGCAAGATGTCAATTTCGACTGCAGAGAGCATTGGTGGAGCAGTAGTGTTTCTGTTGACGATTTCGTTAATAAACGATCACAGCTCTATGAATCTTGAGATCATATCACAGGTCGAGTTCCACCTGGTAGGAACATTCTGAATAGCAGTTTTGAATGACGTTTTTCTTCATTCATAACATTCTGTCCTATGCGACACCGCGTGATATGCGGAAAATTTGATTAGCAAAAATCGATTATCCGATTAATGGAACCCAGATGGCAACGTTAAAGTCATCGATTACTTAAACGAAACATCGATTAATCGATACCCATCCCTAATTTATTAATAGAATAAAGTACAAATGTTATTAATAAATGTGTGATTTTTTAAATTTGTTTCAAAAATGTTTGGAACGTGATTAGTTTAACAAAAAAATTTAATAATTTCAATGGTGAAATTTGGCATGTCTTCATTTTGTGTTCGTGCTTGTGAAGGTAAGAAAACAAAAAGAAGATGAAAAGTAAACGAAACAAGTAAACAGCAAATATGTAAGTACAATATAATTATTTGACTATTACACTTATTTCGAGCAGCTGTTTATTCGAATATGTAAGTTCGAAAAATGAAATCTCCTGTTGTTCTATGGCTCCGAGGGTTTTTTGTTTGAGATTTAAAAAAAAAAAACGTTTGCGAAATCGTCAGTGAATTCCATTGCATGGCTGAGTAAAAAGCAAATTGTATTTTGATGATTTCATGAACTCCAAACACCTATTTGTTGATTATATATATTTATTATCGTTTATTTTAAATTATTTGCATGCCCATATGAAAGATATAGTTAAGCATTAGTCATTGCAAAGGGTCTTTTTATTAAAGGTTCACAGCCCTGAGATGGCAGCACTGCTTTATTTGACAACCGGTTTAACAGCTGATAATTGCATTTTCTTAAGTTTGGTTTGGCATTTCATTAAGGATAGACTTACACCAGAGCATCGCTTGCGAATTGTTGAAATTTTGTATCAAAATAATGGTTCTGTTCGTCAAACTTATCGTGCACTTCGTCCATTTTATGGTAGTCATAATCGTCCATCTAAGCGGATAATTCGAATAACTATGTACCGTTTTCTCACCACATTTGCTCTGGCTGAAGCACAAATTGATATTGATCTTACATAGTTTCAAGTCCTGATGCCTGGACAAATCTGTTAATTTTTAGGATTCCGTACCCAAAGGGTGCCACCGGGACCCTATTACTAAGCCTACACTGTCTGTCCGTCAGGGAGTCCTAGCTCATAAACCGAAATAGGTAGACAGTTAAAATTTTCATGGAGTGTGGAGTGTACAGTTTAATTGCGTGCATAACTACAAAGAATAAAAATTAAATGAAGTTAAAAACAAGGAGAGGTCTCCATACAGACCCAAATTTATATTATTGTTCTTATTAAAAAAGCTTTATTTCTCTCTCCTCGAACTGAAATATGGACACTATAATTGTGTGATCCATATTCACTAACCATGAAAATTTGAACATCCTAGGATTCCTTGGAAGGGTACCTCCCATAATAACCCAAATTCAAATCAATTTCTTAAAAGAAAAACTTTTTTGTTCTTTGTATTATCGAACAGAAATTTGGACATTATAAATGTGTGAACCATTTTCACTAACCATGTATATTTCAAGATCTTAGAATAACTAGGAAGGGTACCTCCCATACAAAGCCAAATTCAAATTAATTTCCGTTTTTGTTTTGTTTCTCATTTTGGATATTTTTTTTATCACATTTTTTTGTATCACATTTTTGGACGTTTAATGATCCTTACACTACGAAATTATTATTTATCTATTTGGTTAGACCAAGTCTTGAATACGCATCTTGTGTATGGGACCCCCAGTTTAAAGAGTATAGTGATAATGTTAAATCTGTTGAAAAACAATTATACCTTTTCGCACTGCGTAGTTTACACTGGGATCCTAACATCAACCTCAAAGTAGTTTACTAAGTTTGCATGTCTGCTAAGTACCGAAGTGACTTGTGGTCGATACCCAGTCGTGTTCGGTTTTCAATGGATCGCAGCTCGCGCGGGCTCTGGGTTGGGAAAGTGGCGTGGGATAGTTTAGTATACATCACTTATTGTATAATGCCAAATGTAATATATGTATATACATAAGTCATAGAGCAATACCGGAATTGCGAATCCGCCTGCTTACGCATATACTATGACGATTGAATCACCCTGGCACATACTATATGACTTTGCGAACCGTTCTACGTAGTAAGGGAGCGAGTATAGTATCGTTTTCTAAGTTAGCAAATAAGCCTTCGTGCTCTTTAGTCATCTCTTTCTGTATGTATCATTGATGAGAATACGGATAGAGAGCGGAAGTTAGAGTAACTCTGTGTCGAGCGTGCTTTGTCGTTGCCGTTGGCAAGTATAGTGGGGTTAGTCGACTAAGACAATGTACTCACTCTGACATCAGAAGTGGCGTGTAATTCTCGACATGCAAAATCGTAATTTTATTGAGCTTGCAAAAACTATGCAAGCGTCGGCACGCAAACAACGTCAGAGCATAGTCGTCAAACTGCTCAAATCTAACCTCGATGCCACAGGAATGTTCTCTTATCAAAGAAAGGATTAGCAATAAATTATCAGGAAAACGAATCAATAATGTTGTAATGTTACCAGGTGTACCGGAAAGTTCTTTCTGTTTTTTTTTAATGAAAAAACACATAATTTAAAAAAAAATTGAAAAAGTTATTTATTTAAAGTATTGGCCATTCGACTCTATACACTTTGATCTTTCTGGCAATTTATGAATGCCATACCTATAAAACCGTTTGTCCTTTGAAGCAAACCACTCTACAAGTAATTTTTCCACTTCGTCCAAATTGGCAAAGTGTTGCTCAGCCAGCGCATGTCCCATTGATGCATAAAGGTGATAATCGGACGGGGCCAGGTCTGGAGAGTAAGGCGGGTACGATAGTATGTCCCATCCAAATATTTTCATTGCGTCTTTCACCGGTTTTTCTGTGTGTGACGGTGCATTATCATGCAACAAAATCATTTTACCGTGTCTTCTTGCCCATTCTGGACGTTTTTCAAGCAATGCATTGTTTAAATTTATTATTTGTTTTTTGTAGCGATCAGTATTCACTGTTTCACCAGGTTTTAAAAGATTCTTGTACACCACACCTCCCTGGTCCCACCAAACACTGAGCATTGTCATCTTTCCGAAGCGATTCGGCCTTGGAGTCGATGAGCCAGCTTCGCCAAGCGATAACCACGAATTTTACGTTTTGGATTTTCGAAAAAAGTATACTTTTCAACATCCGTCACAATCTGATGCAAAAATTACTTTCTTTTGAACCGTTGAAGCAGCATTTCTCAAAAGGTTTTCCGATTTTCCATTTGCCTGTCATCTTCCACATTGCTCGTAATCGGTCGCTTATTGTTTCTTGTGCCACATTTAACATTTTTGCTAATTGTTCTTAAGTTTGGGTTGGGTCTTGGTCCAATAACTCCTGCAATTCCGCATCCACAAATGTTTTTGGTCTACTAGAACGTTGACTGTCTTCCAGAACAAATTCAGCAGTTTTTAATTTGTGAAACCACTTCTCACATGTTTTCATGCATGTAGCATGCTCTCCGTAAGTTTCCACCAGCAAACGATGACTTTCAACGGCCTTTTTGTTTTGATTAAATAAGAAAAGCATTACATGTCGCAAATGCTCCTTTTCAGGCACGAAACTTGACATATTCACAGAGCTCTAGCACAGTGACGCTATTATTTAGATGAAATGACACGTGTTGTTTTTGAAGGTTAATGACAGTAGAATAAATAACATACATATTTGTCAAATCATATTATTCAACACTTACGGCTAGCGACATCTGTTGGAAAAAACGGAATGAACTTTCCGGTACACTTGATAAGTGGCAGTACTGGAATATACAGTACGTTGCATTAATGGTATAATGGCGCCCGATAAGATTGAAAACTGTTAATATGTCTTCTAAGCCCTTATATCATCATAGCTTAAGTGAACTTGACGCTGAATTAATCGGTACTGACGAAGATAAATTAATTAAATTGCTTGAAAAGTACTCTACAACATTTATGTACTCCGAGTTAGCACAGAAGAAATGGCTTGTGGTTTTCACCAATCCCAATAAATCTGGGTTCTGTCGAGTACACTGCCTTTCTGACGCTATTTAGGCGATACAAATTTTTGACAATGCCCTTTGGCCTTAAATAGGCGCCATCAGTTTTTAAGCGCGCAATAATGAGGGGACTGTTAGATTCAGCTCAGTCGTATGTGATCGTCACTATGGACGCATATGGAGATTTTGGTGGCATCACCGATAAAGGAATTAGCTGGAACTAATGTCACAAAATGTTGCTTTCTGAAGATTGTTGTTCAGTATGTTTGTTATGAGATACGAGCGGGAAAAAGTTGGCCGAATTCGCGCAAGATACTTGCGCTGAACGCAATCTGTCATCAAAGTGAGACAGTTCATTGGGTTAAGCCTCATAGTTTCTTAAATTTGTTTCCGGTTTTTCTCAAATAGTGAAATAATTACATTCTCTTACATCAGAAAGGGGCAGCTTTACTTGGAATGCAAAGCAAGAAGAAGTTCAAAAGAAAAGTAATAATTCTCAAATGTAATCCATTATTAGTGATCATTGATTCACAGTATCCGATAGAGTTGCACACTGCTTCAGTTCCTGTGGATATGGTGCTATGCTTCTGTAACAACAGACATCATGTAGTGGAATACTTAAGTAAAACGACCTTCTTTTTTTTTTACTTTTTGTTTTTTTTTTTAAAATCTTTTTCTATGAAAGATCAATGATATTATTAAACATCGTCAGATTTAAGTTTTAGTGAAAAGTTTCAAAATCATTCTAGGTGGGTTTTTTTGTAAGGTTTTCACAAAAAAAAAAGTAGTGGTATTACTCATTTTCGATATCTCCAAGATCAGAAAAAAGTAATTGCATTGGGGGGCTAAGTTTGTAACACTTCTGTGATGATTGTTGATTGTCTACGGGGCAGAGAAAACATTGGCAAAAGGCTATATTGCTGAAAGCCTAAAGACCGACCATTTTGGTAAATAGCCACACCTGCATGAGGTGCCCCTGCTTTCAACTGAAAATGGCGGATCTAGAGAGGCAAACTCGATAAAACCCGTAATCCCAGGTGTTATTCGTACCGTGCCTATAGGATGAATGGCACTACGTAAGTGTGTCTCTAAACGGTGGCCTCCAGATACCGGGCACCCTCTGGTTGTAATTAAGCCTTACCGTAACACCGGGGCACTGTTGCGGTGGACTTTTATTCCCTTTTACTCGTGGGACCAAATGGTCTGAGAAAATAATTGAAACTTATATACAAGAGGTAGTAGTGCCTAATACAAACCAGGTCAATACTGACCTTTCTGCGGAAATTGCGGAAGTGCTTTCGTTATCGCAAACGGATAAGGCTTTACATAGCCTACCCAAAAGCGGTGAAAGCACTGTAATGGATGTCGACAGTGTGGATATAGGTCCCGAAGACAACCTTACAAAAGAGGAAGAGGATAATCTTCTCGACTCACCCACCCCTATCCCTGAAAAGACGGTAGATGGTGTCAAAAAGGTGCGGCTATGTGGTGCTGCCCGTAGGCGCCTCAAATTCCATCTAAGCCGAGGGCATAGTATTGAAGAGGCTAGAGCACTTGCTCAAAAGCCAACTGCTCTGAAGCGTCAACGCCCTAGCAGTACCTCACCTAAACAAAGCGCACCTAAAAGAGCTAGCTTAGGAACGGTGGCAGTAACAGAAAACAGGACAGCTGTGTCCACTGAAACTACAAGGCCTGGACCAACAGGGCCTACCCTTGCAGGGGAGGTGAGCACAGCACAAATGTCCTATAAAGATGTTACGTGCAGCACAAAATTGGGTATCATATCACCCAATTATCCAAACACCATATGGTCTACTGAACAACTCAAGGCCATACAGCACACTATCCTAGAAACGATTAGGAAAAACCAATCGCGTGCGGAAAAACCAGTTTTTAATAGCTGCACTTTCCGCTCGGGATGGCTAGTTATCTCCTGTGGTAATAATGACACAGTCACTTGGTTAAAGGCAGTAGTGCCTAAACTAAAGCCGTGGAAGGATGCCGATTTGAAGATCGTTGAAGAGGATGAAATACCACGTCCTCAGATCTACATTGGCTACTTCCCTGAACTGGACAGTACTACCACGGAAGATATACTAGGTCTTCTGAACGGGCAGAACACTGGCCTAAGGGTGAACGACTGGCGAGCACTCAATAGAGTGCGTAAAGGTACGGTCTCTGAAATTACCTTCGCCATAGACCCTAGCTCAGCCGAAGTCATAAGAAAAAATCAACTCTGGTTGAACTATGGCTTCGGTAGAGTACAAATGCGCCCCAAAAATAAAAGTGAGGCCAATGATGGGACACATGACAAAGTGTCTGGGGCACCGGCAAGCTCCAAAAGCTCTAAGTGTCCATCCACGAGTACTGCAGAGACAATACCAGAGCAACCACAGTGCTCTAATGTAGCTGCAGTAACTACCTCAGCATCTGGTCCAACAGCAAGACGTGAGCAGGTTAAGGAGGGCATAAGAATGCGACCATCGCTTCATGCTGCTACCAAAAACCCATGCCACGATCACCAGCGTGCTAAGAAGGGAGGCTATAGATCCGCAGAAGAAGCGATCTTGCTGGGTAGCAACAGAGGGCAGAAGAGGGCGGCAAGTGCCCGTAAAAAAGCCAATTAATGGCTCTTCCCCAAAGCAAACCCGGCAGCAATACAAGGCAACTCGGATGCCTTCAGATAAACCTCCATCGTGCCAAAGCTGCCTCAGATATACTGGCAAGGAGGTTTAACGCTGAGCTCTTGGATGTAGCTTTCATTCAAGAACCATGGGCATATAACGGAGTCATCAAAGGGCTCCAAAACTCAAATGGTAGGTTGATCTATGCCACCAATAAGAATCGCCCTAGAGCGGCAATTCTGATTAGTAACCAACTAACCTTTCTTCCTTTCTCAAGGTTTATTTCTGAAGACCTAGTGGCGATTTGGGCAAAAGTGCCCACCAGCAAAGGAGAGCATGAGGTCATTCTTGCCTCTGCTTATCTACCGGGAGACGCGGCTACTGCCCCAACAGAGGAAGTTCTGGCCCTAGCGGAGTACTGTCAGCAGCATCATATCCGATGGATTCTCTCCTGCGATGCAAACGCACACCACACAACCTGGGGAAGCAACGACATAAACACAAGGGGTGAGTACCTTCTTGAATTTATACTAAGACATAATATTACTATATCAAACCGAGGCAACGAACCGACGTTTGTAAATGCAATAAGAGGGGAAGTTCTTGATCTCACTGTTGCTAGTCACAATGTCTCATCGGAAGTCTCAAATTGGCACGTGTCACAGGAAACATCCATGTCGGATCATATCCACATACGGTTTGATGTGGGTGCAACTGTAACACAAGCCAAAGTTTACAGAAATCCCAAGAAAACCAACTGGGATATCTTTTACCTTTATCTACAGCATGGTATTAACTGCTCAAATAAGCATATTTATTTAAAATCAGAGCTTGAATCAGAAGCTGAAGAGCTTCATTCTAATATAATCAATTCCTTTCATAAAAGTTGTCCAGAAAAAGTGCATAAACCACGAAGGGATGTTCCTTGGTGGAATAAGACGCTTACTGAACTTCGAAGCAAGGCAAGAAGATTATTCAATAGAGCTAAACGAACGGGGGACTGGGTTTCTTATAAAGAGGCTCTAACTGCCTTTAATATAGAATTGAGAAGATCTAAAAGAGCTACTTGGAGGAATCATTGTGAGAAGATCTCAAATCTTCCAGCTGCGATTCGCCTTCAAAAAGCCTTAGTTAAAGATCACTCAAACGGTATTTGTACCCTGAAAAAACCTGATGGCAGCTTTACACAAAACCCGGGAGAAACCAGCAAACTGCTGCTGGACACTCACTTTCCGGGTCACTCAGCTTCTAAAGAACACCCAGTACTGGTGGAATCCACGGTATCCATCAATACTGTAGATGTTAAGCTGGCTAGTAAACTGTTCCATGAAAAACGGGTGCAATGGGCTTTATCATCATTTAGCCCATACAAATCTCCAGGGCCTGATGGGATATACCCTTGTCTGCTCCAACATGGAGCCAAGTACATTGTCCCAAAATTGGCCAGTATATTCAGAGCAAGTCTCTTGCTGGGGCATATCCCTACGAAATGGGCTGAAGTCAAAGTAGTGTTCATACCAAAGGTAGGGCAAAAGCCAGAACAGTTACCTAAATCTTATAGACCTATAAGTCTCAGCTCATTTTTCCTAAAATCAATGGACAAAATTTTGGATCAGTATATAAGGAATAACAACCTTATAAATTTTCCTCTGCAAAAACTGCAATTTGCATACCAACGTGGCAAATCAACAGAAACTGCAATACATAGCCTAACAACTATCATTGAAAAGGCTCTTGATTCCAAACAAATAGCTCTATGTGCATTTATATAATACTTCATATGAGGCAATAGAAAATGCCCTTCTACGGAAAGAAGTACCCACACTTATTATCAAATGGATAATAGCTATGCTTGAATCTCGGACTATTAATTTACAACTTGGAGGAGGATTAAAATCTATCACAGCCACAAGAGGTTGCCCACAAGGGGGTGTACTCTCTCCACTTCTGTGGACTTTAGTGATGGATGAACTCCTCTACAAGCTTAATGGTCTAGGTTTCAACACACAAGGTTATGCAGATGACCTTGTTGTATATATTGTGGGCTGGCATGAGCAGACTATCTCTGACCGCATGCACCAAGCCCTAAAAATAATAAATAAATGGTGCAGTGAGAAAGGGCTCTCCATTAACCCATCAAAAACTGTGCTGGTACCATTCACCAGGAAGAGAAACACTACTCCCAAATGTCCTGTGTTAAATGGCATCACAATCCAATTTTCCAATGAAGCGAACTATCTAGGGGTTATCCTTGATAAAAAGCTAACGTGGAACCAACATCTAAATAAAGTTACAAAAAAGGCTACAAGGGCATTCTTTGCTTGCACTAGACTTTTTGGTAAAACCTGGGGTCTAAATCCCAAAATGACCTACTGGACATTCACTACGGTCATTAGACCAATAGTCACGTATACTTCCATTGCATGGTGGCCTAAAGTCAAACAAAGGAATGCAGTAAATATACTAAGTAAACTGCATCGACTTGTTTGTGTCAGTATCACAGGGGCTATGAAAACGTGTCCCACTGACGCACTAGGGGTGCTCTTATACATCCCACCATTACCTATCCTAATAGAAAAGGAAGCTACTATTAGCGCCTTGAGACTGGAAGGTATTGCCGACTTAAAAGGGGGCAATATTCAGGGACACCTAAAAATTTTAGAAAATTTTCTAGCCAGTCCCATTTTGCATAGAAATGATACTCTATTGTCTAAAAATATCTTCTGCAAACTTTTTCAAATCATTATTAATGATCGTGCAGACTGGAGAACTAACTCTATTAAATTCAAACCCGGCTCCCAGATATGGTTTACAGACGGGTCTAAACTTGAAATTGGTAGAACAGGGGCGGGAATTTATGGCCCAAAATTCAAAAAATCTATCCCAATGGGTACCTACCCAACAATATTTCAAGCGGAAATGTATGCCATTGAAATTTGTGCGAGGGAATGTCTTCGCAGGAAAATGAGAGGAGTACATATTTACATACTCTCGGATAGTCAAGCGGCCTTAAAAGCCCTACAGTCGGTCACTTTCACCTCAAAGATGGCATATGACTGCCTTAACCTGTTAAATGAACTGGGTAACTTTAATACTGTTGTATTGAGGTGGGTACCAGGACATGAAGGTCATGAAGGCAATGAAAAGGCCGACTACTTGGCTAAACAAGGGGCGATCATGCCCTTTTACGGTCCTGAGCCTTCTGGGGTCCCTCGAAAAGCCACAAAAACGAAAAAATCAGGAAACTTGAGGAAAAGAATTTTTTAAAACACTGGGTGAACTCCACCTGACAACGCCAGGCAAAACAATTCCTCACTCTTACAAAAGGTAGCTCGAATAAGCTTCTCTCACTCAGTAGAGTAGACTTACGCATTTTGACTGGATACTTCACGGGTCATTGCAACCTAAGGTATCATCAAAATAAGTTAATAAAGACTTCACCACCTCGGTGACACTGTTGTTAATCCACACAAATTGTGGAACAACAAACCCCAAGTAATGTTAAGATTCATCAAAAGTCTAAACATATAGGGTTTCTATAAAATAAGGCCATGTACAATAGATCTTATTGGTCGCTGTGCTTTCGGGCCCGTTATTATTATTATTAATTGCATTAAAAATTTGAGATTGGAAATCTTTCAAGCCAAGGCTTTGGACATGTGCTGGATGTTAAGCAGTTAAATTAAATGCTACATTATTTTCCTGTAAAAATCTTTGCTTGAGTGCAGATATCAGCGAGTCTAAATAAGGCCATTGTAAGAGGAGGGTTCGCCCTATTTTGTTGCTTATCTGCAACTCTAGGAAGCTGCATGTGCTAATTCCAAACACTCTTTACAAATTTCATTTAATGTAAAATTGTATTTGATAAAATATTTTCCATTATTATTGATAACCTTTTGTCATCTTTTCGGTAAAACCATAATCCTGTCTTTGTCGAAATTCTAGGGAATTCATTGTTACGCCATTAAGATAATTCCGCATTTAGCGAAATAAATGGTAATCAGATGGTGCCGAACTATATGGTGTGTGCATTAGCACTTCCCAGCCAAGTTCTCTCAATTTTTTCCGAGTCATCAAAGATGTGTGTGGCCTAGCGTTGTCATTCACCAATTGCGGCCGTATTACTTTCTTCGCTGCATTTATTTTTGTTAGTTATTGACAATAGAGTCCCAAATTCTTCGTTTGCCTAGGTGGGAGTAGCTCCTAACCCACAGGTCCTTTTCAATCTGCACAAATGTACAGCAACCACTTCCTCGCAGATAGCGTCGGCTTTGCAATGGTTTGGGCAGGCTCACCTTGTTTAGATCATGACATTTTTCTCACATTATTCTCGTATGCTACCCATTTTTCATCGCCAATTACCAATTTTGACAGAAAAGCTTGCAAATCATTATGTTTCAGTAACATTTCTCAAACTGAAATGCGACCAATACGATGATTTAGTTAGACTTAATTTTATTTGATTCTCCGATTTTTAAGTTCATATCGGTGGAGCCTCTTCAGTCTTTTTCTAGCTGCTCTATTTGTACGAAGAGCATTCGCTAGGGGATTTGGGTGAAGCGATAATCGATCGTTACATCTGCTGCTGTAGAGGTTTATGGTGACTCAGAAAAAGGGGACGTTAAGGTCTCTGTGAAGCGTGAAGTTACGCACAAAACAGGTCGAACCCGTCATCGTGCGTAGTTTTTTGTTTTTCATAATTTGTAAGCGTTTGATATGACATACTGACGCTGTGCCCCATATCTGGATGCTATATGACCAAGTGGGAGTGATAATTGCTTTGTAGACCGACACCTTGTTTTTCAAACTAAGTTTGATTTTACTGGACATTAGCCATCTCAGTTTGTTAATTTTTGAAAATTCATCTTGTATGAGTCTTTTTGATATGTTCTTCCCAAGTCAATTTCCTATCCAGCTGCATGCCTAGATAGTTGTGATGTCGTTTGGTAGTAATGAGACCACCATTTAGGTAAAGACTTGGACATGAATCTCGCCTTAGGGTGAAAGTTACAGTAGCAGATTTCTGTGGGCACACCACCATCACCTCCAGAGTGGTTAGATATTTCTGTAGGATAGCAGTGGCTTCAGTGGGACAACTTGAAGAGGCTATAATTATAGTGTCATCGCCATATGTGGCGATCAATAGATCTTGGTTACTCAGTGGTGGCATGTCACTTGTATACATTGTGTATAGCACTGAAGCAAGTACGATACCTTGGGTTACACCTGCCATGATTTGTCGGATATTAGATAGCTCGACCCATTCTGCCACCATAAAGGTCCTAATCTTGAAATGAGTTAAGGATTACGTAGAATGCAGCAACACATAATGATTTACCTATTAAGCCTCATCTTACATGCTTCACCTCCCTTTTTATTTGAATGGATTTATAGAAATCCACTTACAAATTTTGATAAACAAAATTTTTTTTTTTTATCATTATAATTTACTTATGATATATGTAAGAATGTGTTTATTAAACTACGAACTATTATTATTTAATGCGAATCAGTACGCGTATATTATTATTATTTAAGGTATTAAGGAACTGTTTTAAAACTTAATGTTATTTTGGCTTTCACTGCTTGAACACACGCGGCTCTCTTGTTAATCTCACGGATCTGACACAACTGACTCAACTTCTAACTTTGCTGTCCTCTTCATCTCCTTCGACCGCTACTGCCCAGGGCTGCCTCCCAGGGGCCGGTCGTTGCCCCTTACATGGCTACTACGCCTTATATATATGTTAGAGTAAAGTAGTAAAATAAGTAATATTGACAGTTGATATCGTTATCGAATTGTCAGTGCTGTATTTCCGTTGAACACTGAAATTACGCTCCCCACGTACTTTCGGTGTTGGTAAAGACGTTGAGGGAGGACAAATCTGTGCGTGGAAGGTAAACGATGATTATAAGTTTTGGTACCACGATAGCGCACAGACTTGTTGTGTTTTGTGGCTTGAGTTGGTTTGATATTGGTTAATTTTGAAGTGTGATTTTATTGTTTTGTTTGACAGTTAATATTATTTAACTCCTTACTTAATTCTATCATATATTTATATACTAGATTTCCCGGCGCGCGTTTCTACGCCCTGGCTCAAAAAACGGGGTATACGTATGTTAGAAGGGTTCGTGGGTCAGAATGGTCACCCTTGGCAGAGTGTAAAGAAAGAGACGGGCGGCAGCAGAGAGAAGATTAGAGGGTCGACAAGTTGAATGTTGTCAAGTTGTGGTTTGCACTTTCTGTTCCGTTTTATTACTTTCAATATTTTATTGTTCTCATTATTTTGTTATTTCTTAAAATAGTGTTTAAGTGTATTATTGTTATTATTATTATTACATTTGAATAAACTTATTTTACATTTGGGGGCTCAACCGTTGAAAAGGACGAATTGTGAAATAAGAAAATCAGAAGATAATTATATACTGTGTTGTGTGTTATGTGCATATTACAGAGGTGATAAGGAAAGATAAAGCGTTCTATTTTTATTTTATGTATTGTACATGTTTAAAGAATAACAACAAAAGATAATTAATTGGTTGCTTTATTTGTTTTATGTATAAGTCCGAAAAATACTGTGTTCTTGTGAGAAAAATTGCTGCGCTAGGGATTGTTGATGATGAGTCGGTTATACATTATATAGTTGAAGGGCTTAAGATTAAAAGTTAGTTCAAATATGTTATTTATAATTGTAAATCGTATGGTAAGTTACAAGAAAAATATAAGACAATTGTGCGTATGAATGAAATTGAAAAGATAAATAAGCCACAGTACTGTGTCATAAAAAAAAATCCCGAACGGTGGAAAACATATGCGTTGCTATAATTGATCATTTGCGTAAAAATTGTAATGTCGGTTTTAAATGTTTTAAGTGTGATGGACTTAGACATATCTCTAAAAACTGCCCACAGCTATCAAAAAGTGTGAATGTGGTGAGAAGTAGTAAACCAGTAAAAGTGATCACTCTCAATAAAGTTGATGTCGACTGCCTGGTTGATAAGGTTTCTGAAGTGACAATAAAAAACTTAACAACGTATTTATACAAAAGTGTCATTCAGTGTTGCGTGGGTTTGGAAACATGAAAAAGCTTCCAATTGGCGCATTTACGAGGACTGTTCAAGTAGATGGCATCGAGACGCAACAGAAGTTCATTGTGGTGCCAGATGAAAAAGTAGAATACGATGCTTTGTTGGGGTATGATTTTACGTCGACGTTTCAATTAGCGCTGGACGTAAGTGGTTGCAAATTTTCATCGCCCTCAGCACAGGATGATGATGCTGCATTAAATGAGCTAAGTATTTACAATGTAACAGAGACTATAACTGATACTGATACTCCTCCGCAGTTCAAGTCGCTAATACAATCACTGATCAGTGATTACCAACCGATGTCGTCGACAGTGGGATGTCCCGTGCAGCTGAAAATAGTACCAGATGGACAAATCACCCCGTTTAGTCAGCAACCAAGATGCCACCCAGATGTTGTAAATGATGTAATTAAAAAACAAGTTGAAGACTGGTTGAATGACGGCATCGTGCTTGAGTCGTTCTCGAATTTTGCGAGCAGAGTGGTCGTCGTCAAAAAGAAGGACAGCACGTTCCGAGTTTGTGTCAACTTTATGCAGCTGATCAGTATGGTGTTAAAGGAGTGTTTTCCAGTACCACTCATTGATAACGTGCTCCAAAGGCTACAAGCGGTAAAAGTATTTGTGGTAATGGATCTGGAGAACGGGGTTTCCACGTTCTAATTGATGAGTCGCAAATATACGGCTTTCGTCACAAAAGAGGGTCTGTTCGAGTTTAATAAAGCTCCGTTTAGTTTCAGCAACTCTCCTGCTGCGTTTGTGCGATTCAGTAATTGCGTGTTTCAGAATCTGATCGATCAAGATGTTATGCAGTCATATATATAGATGACATCATTATTTACGCCCAGACAACCGAGGAATGCATTGAGAAGTTTAAGTTGGTACTTGAAGTTGCTGCCAAGTCAAAACTGAAGATTAAGTGGTAGAAATGCCATTTTTTGTACAGTAAAGTCGATTTTCTTGGGCATTCAGTGGAGAATGGCAAATTAGGTCGGACCATGAGAAGACATATGCTGTCAGGCAATTCGGTATTCCCAAAAACATAAGGGCAGCGCAGTCCTTTTTGGGTTTGACGGGTTTCTTTCGGAGATTCATCAGAGGATATGCACAGATAGCTCGCCCGTTAACAAGTCTGCTAAAGAAAGATGTGGCTTTTAAAATTGGAGTCGTGGAATTAAATGCGATTAATCAATTAAAAGAAGCACTATGCGGTGAACCTGTTTTAAGAATCTACAGTAGAGATGCACCCACCGAAGTACATACGGATGATTCGAAGGATGGTTTTGGCGCTACGATGCTTCAGATGTTTGATCAAGAACTTCACCCTGTGTTTTTCTGGAGCAAGAAATCGTCATTGAGTGATTCCAGACGTCACAGTTACATTTTGGAAGTCAAAGCTGCCTTGCTATCGAAAAATTTCGTCATTACTTGCTTGGAGTGAAACTTAAGATGGTGACAGATTGCATTGCATTTACGCAGACTATGAGGACGAAGGATGTTCCCCGTGAGGTAGCGCAATGGATTTTGCATTAGTAAGATTTTGATTTCGAGATTGAACATCGTGCTGGGGAACGAATGAAGAATGTCAATTACCTTAGTCAGTATCCTGCAGACATTCTTACTGTAACAAGAGAAGTATCAGCGCGTCTTAAATTGGCTCAGCAAAATGATTCGTATATCCAAGCTGTAATGGAGATACTTAAAGGTCGTGCTTTTGAAGGGTTTACATTGAAAGGTGGCGTTGTTTATAAGAACGTTAATGGAAACGATTTGGTAGTTGTTCCGAAGTCAATGGAGCATCAAATAATAAGCGAAGCACATAGAACTGGACATTACGCTGTGCAGAAAACAATACAGGCTTTACAACAACAATTTTTGATTCCGCATGTTGAAAGGAAATTCATGCAAGTAATCAACGCATGTGTAAGCTGCATAATTCACAACAAAGAATTGGGCAAGCAAGAGGGACTGTTGTGCTGTATTGAGAAAGGTGACAGGCTGCTTCATACGCTGCATATAGACCATTTGAAGCCTATGGTTTTAACTACGAAAAGATATAAGTATATATTTCCGATGGTGGATGCCTTTTCGCAGTTTGTGTGGTTGTTCACTACAAGAACCACAGGTAGCGATGAGATCTTAAAGAGGCGGACGAGTGATTATTGTGGTCCTTCTGAGAAGAGCAGCCTAAGCGGAAAGTCAAAAAGGTCACGGCAACAATTTTTGACTTTATGAAGTTGTTGAGGTGTGTCGAGAATAATCAGGATTTGTTGTCGTCTGGGTCAGACTCGGAAGATCAGGAACATCAGGATGACCGAATGTGAGAAGGGTTTGTGGGTCAGGCTGGTCACCCTTGGCAGAGTGTGAAGAGTAAAAGAGACGGGCGGCAGCAGAAAGAAGATTAGAAGGTCGACAAGTTGAATGTTGTCAAGTTGTGTTGTGCACTTTCTGTTCCGTTTTATTATTTTCAATGTTTTACTATTTTCAATATTTTATTATTCTTATTATTTTGGTATTTCTAAACTATTTATAAACTAATCTTACACGTATGCTAAAATTTTTTCTTTGATGAAGATGAAACGGATATATCCTGTATCGCGAAATAATGAGTAGCAGGAAAAAAGTAAAACATTTTGAATCGTAAAGTATAGTAAAACAGTAAAATGAAACAAAGAAATTCAGTATTAATTTTGTAGTGCAATTGAATGCACAATATTTTTTGTTAGCCCGTCTTCAGCCAATATAATATAAATAAATGTATAATTTTCAATGTGAAAAACATGGTGTGCCCAAATCTAAGCCGCAAACGGACAACGTTTGGCCTTGCGACTTATTGATTGTCGTTGTGAATGCCAATCTAATGGAATATTGAACGCGTTTGAATTCAATTGGGAAGTCTGTTGGGATTATTGGGATGCGTGGCAGCAAAACATTTTCGCCTCGAAATTTGCCATTCAAATTCCGAAGTAAAATAACCGGAGATCCAACATTCAGTCATAGAATGTGTTGTGGCATGCTTGGCAAATCCAGTGGGTTCAAAAACTCTGTTGTATAATTTACAGCTTCGTTGGCATCGCAAACTGTATCGATCGATATGTATGATACCACGTTGCCTGGCAACAACTGTTGTATCTCAAAGTTTAAATCGTCTACGTGCACATTTTTTGGTGCCAAAATGGCTCTCTCTGCCAGACGCGTATGATTTATGTATTGTGTGCGTACATCGGGGAATATGCGGTCAACGAGAGCATTTTGCGAATCAACGATTGTGCAGAAATCGGTCGGCAATTTTATGCAGCCAGTATTTTCATGGACAGCAACTTCTCCATCGCCACTATGTAACAATTATTTTGAGAATGTTTCTGCGGGTGGATCTTGTTGCATTTGTACGCGCATGTTGCTGTTTTTTATATCTTTTAGAGTTCTGTTCAACACCTCAAGAGAATGTTTGTGGGCCATAGTGCATTCATCCCAGATGATAATGTTGCACGGTTTCAGCGCTGTGGCCATGGACGATTGTTTGTTATGTTGCACACTGCGTCTGGGTTATTTTGAATATTCAAAGGCAGTTTAAATTTAAGTTGCTGCAATGCCACATGATGCAACGGCCAATGCGATGCCATTACTTAATCGTATATCGGCGAGAATTAGCGAAATGTGTTTTGTTTTGCAAGTTTACCTGGTGCATCAAAAAAAAAAAAAAAAAGGATCCACCTTGTCCTGTTGAAACTGCACGCATAATTTTTGTTCATTAGTCAGTAGTGGGACATTGCGTCGCCATTTCTGCAGTATTGTACTGCAGTTCACGATACATTTCGGCGCTCATATAATTAGATACACTCCGATTTGGCAAACGAATACCGAAATGACTGAGTGGTAAACTGGCAATGACAACATAGTTCCTCGATAGCATTCCATGCTTCATTATACATTGCGTTGCTGAATGTAATCGTTAGATAGTTGCACCGTGTACGAATTCGATACAATATATCGTCAGTCATTGAATCTTTATGTTTATCCCACAATGTCTCTGCTTGTCTCGGGAATCATGTAATCAACGCTTTAGCGAATAATAGACGAATTTTTTTAATGAACCTTATTAAAGACTTCAATTTTTGTTTGAGCACAAGTGCATTGCGTTTTGGCCTGACAATAACAGAGATGTAATCTCCTGCCATTTAGGATTACATGTAAACGTTATAAATAAAAACGGTCGTCCGCACTCGCGCTCGAAAGTCATAGCATCCTGTGTGTATTCTTGCATATGACGTGGACTGTCTACGTACGATGATGGCAGAATGATGGAGTTACCAATTTCGGCGATGTCGCCGTTCCTGATAGCGTCTCGAAAGTGAATATATTCTTCCGCACGCAGTTTATTTTGATTGTGTCGTATGAATCGCAGTCGTTTGCTCACGACGTACATGTCGACGATGAGTTGTTGGTACAGCTCACGACATTGCAGTATGACGTTGTCTTGATCACGTCGAATCATCATATGATACGCATAAAAATCCATCGACCTCCCTTTCTTGTTTGTTTCGTCTCCTGCACAACATGCTCATAAATATTCTTAAATATTAATTGAAAATGATCTCAAAATGAGTAATGATGTTTATAATGAATGAAGTACCTGTGGTGGGATCTCGTTGTTTAATGTTTATGCAGTAACCGTCTTCTCCCTTCAAAATTAGCGGAGATATTGGAGAGCGTCATATGAACTGTGTGTGTCAGCGATGAGCTCCATATTATTGTTTCTTTTTCGAATCATTTTCATTTTGCAATTCGTGCATGCGTGATTTGCAGAATTTCAAAAATTCACGGTGCCAATTCAATAGGGCGCCGACGATGCGCCTGGCGTTAGGCGAAATGAGGTTAGTGAAGCCACAACGTGCATCCACGCGATTGGCGTCCTCACCGCCCAGGAAGTATATTTGTAAAAACTTATGTATTTCGTTTTGCATTGGCAGCAATGTGCCCACTTTGTGGTACACTTGTCCTCTGATTTTGAATGTTGAATTAAATTGTTGACCATTTGCCGCAGTATTATGAACTATTTCTCTTGCTCTGAACGATGTCATTTGGAAGCATGAATTGCATGTGCGAATGGACTTCAGGATAAGGTTTGAATCTGGATCCGTGCCGATGAGCAAGCCATTCAATGGTTCTGTTGGTGTCACAACTTCTGGTAGTTGCACTTTTCTTGATGCGCAAAACATGCCAGCTGGCTCATGTTTAAATTTGAGCGCAAGTTACGCAATCAGCTTCGCTCCTTTAACTGATGTCGTTCTCTTATATAGTTAACAAGAGGAAACACTGCAACTTATTGCATTAAGCTATTTATAAGTTTACTTTATTTATTTAAATCGAATTATGTTACTTCGATACACAAGTATGAACTATTCATTTAACTTGATTTACGTTAAAACAGAAATTTAATTTAACATGGAGAACCTTGCTAGGTCTCAGTCCAACACCAACTCACACCCATTCATTCAGCATTGCCCTTTTATACTTTTCTTTTCTACAGTTCTTTTGTTTAACCTATTTCTGTTACTTGAGTTTGTTGTCCCAATAACCACTTGAAATTCGATCTCTTTGTTTACCACCTAGGTTTAGCGTCCCCACTTAACTTATTTTAATTTATTGTTTAGGTCACCACTTCATGAATTTTTCCGGCTTTGCCTAACATGTCTTAAGTTCTGTCCAATTTTACAAACGTTGCGATAATTTTCCTTTTCACTAAATTTATGGGTCAGCACTTATATGTGTCATTCTTTTACCTACAGACATATTTAAATCTAACACTTGTGTGTTATTCTTTCTTCATTCAGACGGACATATTGTTTATGTTTCCTAGAGGGACGGCTCATATGTTACTCGCATGGCAATGGGGACATTCTTCGTCCATTGCACCAATCAGCACTTTTGTATGAACGGAATTTTCAATGTCTGGCTCATACTCGAATACGAGACGAAGAAACGAAGTGGTTGTAAATGCTCGATGTACTTGTCGGCGGTCATTTGCTCTGTCTGTGGCAATTGCGAACTGGCGCGCTTATCACTGTTCCAATTGTCGCTGTTGATTTCGTTCAGTTCGTGCCTCTTGTGATCGAGATGCACGCAATTGCGACATGCTTCCACGTGCATTTGCGTTTTTTTTTTGTTTTTATTTTGTTTTTGGATTCGCCATGGAGGTGTAAATCTTCTAAAGATGCTAGCAGACCGACCTACTAGCATGCACGATTCACCGGACAAACAGTCTCATGTGATGCCTACGTACTAAAACCACCCCCGGCCTACGCTGGCTCTTTTTTTAACCCTGGCGGGACTGCCAATAGAAGCATTACTTCGCCAGGGAGAGCTAGGTTAGACCACTCTTCTGTTTATCTCTTCATCTCTGCGGACCTGTTGCATTATAGCAACGATTATACTGCAAGCTTTGTTCCAGGAGTCTTCATCCTTTAACATAAAGTTAATCACGCCATTTGGTGTAAGGTTCTCACCTACCTCTTACGTGATTAACTCTCTAAGATGCACAAATCGGGTACACTCTATGAGAACATGGCGAGCATTTTCCGGCTGGTTTGTGCAGTACAGGCAATGCGGGTCATCTGCATGTTTAAATCTGTGCAGGTACTCCCGAAAACAGCCATGCCCTGTGAGGTACTGCGTGAGGTGGTAATTCAGAGTTCCATGTTTTCGGGTCACCCAGACTCTGATGTTGGGTATTAACTCGAACGTCCAACGACCCTTTGTTGAGCCTTGCCAACGCTCCTGCCAGGAGGCAGTTAGTGTGTCACTCTGTGTGTGGCAGACTCTGCCCGTCTCGAAGCATAAATCGCCGCCAACTCATTAATGTCCATGTCCACCGGTTTACAGTTTGCAATGACGCTTATTGCGTCATCTGAAACCGTTCGGAACGCGCAACATACTCTTATCGAGTTTAGTCGATACACGGAAGCAGCTCCTTTAATGTATGATTTATGTTTCGTTGCACAGGACCACACTGGTGCAGCGTATCGGATGATCGATTTGCTGACTGCCGCAAGCAGCTCACGCACTGGTTGTCTGGGCCCTCCAATGTTCGGCATAAGCCTTGCTAGGGCTGCGTAGGTCTTCGACGCTTTCTCTCTTGAGAATTTGAGGTGATCCCTGAAGTTGAGACGACAATCCACTAGGACCCCTAAATACCTAATGAAAGGTGCGGACGTTATGTCTTGTGCCCCGACTCGAATGCTTAGGGTTTCAAGCTTCTTCCTGCTACTGATTAAAACTAGCTCAGTTTTATGGTCCGCTAACTCTAGACCAGTCTGCCAGAGCCAATTTTTGATATTTACCACGGATGAGTTGCATTTCTCCTGGAGTTCCGGGAGCGTCTTTGCCACTGCGACTACTGCAATGTCATCTGCGTAGCCAATTATCTCTACTTCATCTGGTAGAGACACGCTAAACACTCCGTCGTACATCGCATTCCATAAAATTGGACCGAGCACAGATCCCTGCGGTACACCAGCAGTAGTTTTGTACGTTTGTGGGCCTATTTCTGTGTCATAAAGAAGCGTTCGATTGCTCAGGTATGACATCACCATTCTAAGAAGGTACTTTGGTACACGGAGATTCTCCAAGGAGCGTACTATATTGCACCATCTTGCCGAGTTGAACGCATTGTTAATGTCCAGGGTAACTACAGCGCAATACTGTTTTTTGCCCCAGAGCCTTCGTTCACCAGCGATTGCATTCAGAGCTATATCACAGACTCTGCTTACAGCATCGATGGTACTCCTGTCCTTCCTGAAACCATACTGGTTATTGTGTAGTCCATTCGGACCCTCTATGACCAATTCGAGGCGCCGACATATGATACGCTCCAGTATCTTACCCATTGTGTCCAGCATACACAACGGCCTATATGATGATGGCTGTTCCGGCGGCTTGTTACCTTTCGGTATCAGCACCAATCTCAGCCGCTTCCAGCAAGAGGGAAAATACCCTCTTCCAGACATATATTCAACAATCTAAGGAAGACGTCTGTATTCCACTGTATTGCATGTTTTAGGACACTGTTGGGGATTCCATCCAAGCCAGGGGTCTTCTTGCTGCCTGTTTTTTTGGAGGCGTCCAGAAGCTCATCTGGCGTAATTGTGGGAATGGGCTCCAAGATAGCTTCCCTTGTCCAATGTGTGCGCTCATGTTGCGGGAAGAGGTTTCGCACAATATCTAACATAACCGCTGCACCGATCGGCGCTGGGCCGGCGACTCGTCCCAGGCGTCGTTTGACAAGTTTGTAAGCTCCTCCCCAAGGGTTATTGTTGAGGTCTTGACATAGGTCCTGAAAATGTATGCTTTTACTCCTTTGGATGGATTTCCGCAACTCAGCACGTTTCGCCTTGTATTCGGCCTGCCGACGTACAAAATTTTCTGATCTCCTTGCTGTTTGTGCTTGCCTTCTAGATCTGATGCACTCCCTTCTTAGCTGCGCTATCTCAGCATTCCACCAATAATTTGGTGTATGCCGATTATTTCTTCCTTTTCTGGGCATTGAGGCATCGCATGCATCAGTAACAGCTTTCATTAGGCCCTTAACTTGTTGCTGTGCAGATCCCTGCAAGTTAACTCCTTCCAGCATGTAGTCTAGCATGGATATGTCTAGCATGCCTACTTTCCATCCGTTCTTTTGAGCTTTCGCGCTTGGTCTACAGCTACGGCGAGGACATGCATTCGTGGTGTTTATTTCGATTGCATTGTGATCGCTGAGTGTGAGGACATCTAGTACTTCCCATTTTGAGAGGTGGGCAAGAAACCTACAGGCAAAACTAATGTCAATGAATGACTCTCCGCGGCTATTCTGGAAAGTCACCTTGTTACCCGTATTGAGGAGAGTGATGTCTAAGGCGGCAAATGCCTCCAAGATAGCCGAACCTCTAGCATTAGTTTTGGTGCTTCCCCATTCAATAGCCCAAGCGTTGAAGTCCCCAGCAATTAGAAGAGGAGATTTTCCGCGAGCATTGTATACAAGAACGTCGAGGAACGCATTGAAAGTTGCTAGGTCGTCACTTGGTGGTCCCCGCATTTGCGTTATCTTGTTGTATTTGTTTGTCCGTTCTTTTTCTCTACTATTTACCCCCTGCGTCTTGCTGGCATTGTAAACACACATACAATGGACCGTTTATCTATTTCTAGATTTCCCGGCACGCGTTGCTATGTCCTGGCTCAAAAAACAGGGCATACGTATGCCAAAATTTTCTCTTTAATGCAGATTAAATGGATATGTCCTGTATCGCGAAATAATGAGCAGCTTTCGTCTTTGCTAACGTAGTTCACTTTTTGCCAAATTTCCCGATTTGAATTGCGTGTACGACAAATTGTGTTTGTACTTGGCAAATCAGTTGTTGTCAAAAAAAAGTTCTGGTGAACTGAAACTAACAATTGAAAATGCCAAAAAAAGTGGAAAAAGTAAATTTTTTTGAAATAAGTACAAAAATAACAATAAATGATGTATTATACGTGCGTCTATTTGTTGTAAATCAATTGTTATTTAAATTAAATTGGTAAAACATTTCACTGTTGGGCAGATATGCCAACTCATTATTTCATTGTGGTCTGTTTCTGCGTTGCCATTAAAATAGAACTTTATGCTGAGAGAGTGAGATTACAATACTGACACGCTCATTTTGGACAGTTTAACACACACACAAATAAACCAAATCGTTATACTTGCAGATGAAAAACGGTATACCGATAATGTATTTGGTCTTTTAATATTTTATTACCAACCTGTCACAGTCACAAAATACATATAAATATCTTGTAAATTAATATAATCACACGCACTTAGTTGTGATACATAACAAATGCAGAATGAAATGTCAAAGTGACACGATGGTTAAATCTAATATGAAATAATTTGAAAAATCAGAGGAATCAATTAAGTACTCGTATTAATATTGACATTATTATTTCTGATATATTTGACAAAAGGCTACTTGGTTGACCTTAAAATTTGTCTCTAATTATTTGGAATTGTTCATACGAAAATACAAAAATCGCGATTAAAAAATGGGTGGTGGGGGTAGAAGGATCAAAAAGACCTTACGGCCTATTCTCATACCTACCAAATATATAAAAAAAATGTCATAAAAATCAGTCGGGGCATTTTGGAGGAGTTAAAACACTAACACCGTGACACGAGATTTTTATATATTAGAATATAAAATAGGACGAGAAAATTAGTTTAACAGCGATGAACTCCAACTCTGATTGACCGATCAGCATGAAATGTATATGTATTTCTTCATCAAGAATGTTTATATGCTATCCACTTTGTTGCATCTCGCAAGTTTTTATATATTGTCATATTATTTTTACTCTACTGTAAGTACATTATGCTACCATACAAAAAACTCATTGCTATATAACTCCGTTGATGTTTGATCACGTTTTAAAAACTATCAATAGATGGCGCGAATCTATATGTCATGTGGCGACAACTGATGCGCCCTCTGATGTCAACATATTGTGCCGTGTGCACACTGCAGAATACCTACATCAATGACTAACACTAAATAATTAGAAACAATGACTATCACTAAAAGAATGTGAAAGAATTATTAACACGAAGTATAATGGGGCCTTCAGACCTTGCGACCACGGCATACAAAGGCATGGAATCAAATGGAATGGAACACTGCTTGTTGACTGACAAAGCGTGTACGGGGAAGAGAAATGCTAGTTGGATGGTCGGTTGTATGAAAGATCAAAAAATTTTGATTTTTGTAGAAGTTGATTCGACGGTTGGTTCTTCGGTCGCATATTGTGAAGGCAAGTTATACAACCTCTTACTAAATTTCATTCTCTTTTGAACGTCGAAGTGTTTTTTAATTTTTTTTTAACGAAAAAACCGAAAATAAAAACAAATAACGGAAAAACCCGCAAACTAAAAGAAGAAAAATAGGAAGACACCGAGGAAATGCGTGTATTTATTTATGCATACAACAGCATGCCGGAACTCAAAATTAGAGTGAAACAAAAACAAAATGATAGGACGTACCAGTTATGGGAAACTTCTCGTCGAATACAAAAAAGTGAAGAGTACTGCGGCATTGGAAGATTAAAACTTCTATTATCGCTTCGCACGTTTCAATCACTATTTTGCTAATTGCTTGTGGGGATACTGCTGCCGAAAAGGTTAAAACTTGGAACGAGTTCCCCGTTCCCAAAAAACCGCAATGTAATTCCCAGCCGGTTCTCCGCACTAATAGCCTTCCTAAGTATCGTGTCGCATTTTTCAATGTGAACTCTTACTTTCTCTAGTTGTACATTGAAAGTTGAATCATCCATTTTCTTATAATTTTTAAAATTTGCAGGCTTATTACGCTTCAATGTTGTTAACAATTTGTTATTTGATAATGTACATATATCTTTTTTTGTAGCCATTTCCTTGACCACATCCTTTTCTTTTGAAATTCTTTCTTCTTGTAATAATCTATACATATTTAAATAGGCAAAGGCAAAAGAGTCAACTTATTTAACTCATCTGTTTGTTAACCGATTTTCGTATTTTTTTGTTTGGTAGCTACTGACGAGTTGTATTGGTATTGAAAAAAAAATGTGAAAAAAGTGTTTCAACAATCATTAAAAAATAATAAATACAAAATATATTAATTGGTGACCCCGACTGTTAACGAACAAAAGGCAACAAAAAATCAAAAATTCAAATAAATAAAAAAACAAAAAGTAATAATAGGCGAAAAAAAGAGTAATCTGCGGAATGAAACAAAATAAGCTGAAAACTGGTACACATGTTTGTTTTGGCATTCTATACATGACCTCAAAAGTTTTGGTCTGTGTGGTGTGCGCCAGCCAAGATATTGAAGGTCAAAGGTCACCAAAATCAGTTTTTTGCAAATATCTTGTTTCCTATGCTTTTAATGACAATTAATGTTAAAACAAAAGTTGTTGCATAAAATTCTCTACAAATTTGGGCTTTGCCATTTTATTATACAGTTAACCGTTATTGAGATGCAGCGCGAACAGTGGGAAGCGCTAAGCCAATACATACATATATGATAACGCTAGGTCAACAGTGGAAGTTAATACATAGTACGGTTTAGAAAGTTAATTAATTATTAAAAGTATCATAATTATTAGGAAACTTTAGTTATTTAATAGTTAATTACTGATAAATATACATTTAAAAATATTTAGTTAATTTATTACCTATTTATTTCTTATTTATCATAAAATATTAAAATGAAATAGTTAAAATATATTTTAATAATGTTATTTACATTCTACAAGTTTAAAAATACTTAAAGTGCAGCTTAATATTCCTTCTTCGTCATCCTCTTCGTCCTCTGGTCGCTGAACATGAATTTCGAATTCATTATCATCATCTTCGTTGTCTGTTATATTCGAGTCTAAAGCGTCAAGAACTTCACGTATATATTCACTTTCTTCATCAAAATCATGTGAATATGATGAAGCGTTGAGACAAGCTTGTCCATTACAGTGACCACAATATGAAGAGCCCTTGTAGGTGGAAGAGATGATAACTGCACCGGTTTGTTCAGTCTTGTTGACTTGATAAATTGCGTATATCGAAAACTGTCAATATTGAGTTCTGATTTCGGAGCATTATACATTGCTAAAAAGACACGAACTCCATTTTCAAACAATGAGTCAGGAGGGCAATTTTCTTGCTGAAACAACTAAGCTAAATGATCCAAATTAGGATGTTTCTTAAACATTTTAATAATTGCCAGTTTTCCTTTCTTAAAAAGTACAGATGTTGTGTCACATCCACACTGAAGGCGTGCAAAAATAAAATTAGCTTTTTGCAACAGGGATACTTGTCGAAAATTTTAGATAAAAACATTTGTGTTTCCATATTGCCCTTGCCAATTTTATTAAAGTATATTTCTTGCCGGTTTGAGTACGTCCTATTAAAATAACTAACAGATCAATATCTTCTCCTAAGATGACAGCAGCCTTTTCCGATTCTGCAATGGCTGTTTCGACGATAAGAACATCAGCATCATCTCTGGCTTGTTTTGTAGGTATATTGACAGTTTCTAATTTTTTATAAGCTTTTCAATTAATTTTTTTTCGTTAAATCTGTTCGATAAAAACTTTTCTTGGCTGATTGGTACAATCATTGTTTCATCAAAACAAATTTCGTAAGATGTTGAAATAGCTGCAGTTCTTCTTAGTTGTTCCATTGCTTTAATATTTTTACAGTGCTCTGATTAACCGTCGAATACTACAATCTCTAGCGTCGACGTGTTGTTCCGTTGAGTCTAAAGAAATATCACAAAACTTCTCAATTTCCTCAGAAATAGTTGTAGTGGCATACATAGCATATATCCATTTACATAAAACACTTTCTTGTGTACTTCGACCCCGTGATATTCCTCCTTCTGTCTGCATAGATTTCATAAGACTTTGCTCAATTACCATGTCGGTCCACGTTCCAGAATTAAATTAAATTTTTCTGTACGTTTCACTGTGAAGGTTCCATTTTTACAGTTATCAAAAGACTTTTTATCCATAGTATCTTCCAATCTGATCATATCTTGAAGATATAAATGAGCCGACTTAGCATAAGAAAGCGGCCACTTGCGTGAAAAGACGGAAGCATTTTTTGCACTGCACCAAGATGTTCTGTGAAAAGTCCCAGTCTTTCAGCCCGAATGAAATCTAATGCTATCGATACCATATCAAAGTATTGCATCCATAATTGTACTGTGAGACCTCGAGCTTTCAACTCATTCAATTATTCTTGAAATTCATCAATTAATGAATTCAAGCTACCTGTCCATTCCTCTACATTTTCATAGGAAGCAGAGCGACTACTTATCTGTTTTATTAACCCATCCAAAATACAAATTTCAATATTAATATAATCAAAAATAATCGTCGACAATGCAAGTCGTAGAAGCGTATGACCTCTGATACTTCTGGAATAAGCGTGACCATCCAATATTTTGTCGATAGACATTTATGGCGCACTGCATTGTGATGTGAATTGTGTCCAAATTACTGGCAGGATGAGCAATAAATGGAAGAAATATTACTCGAGAAGATGAAAAATTTGTATTATTTTTTGTAAGCTGCTCGAGATATCCCATCCATCCTGGTAACGGTGATATATTTCTCCACTTTCCGTATAACCACAAAAAATCAACTGCATTAAACTTTTGTTCAGTTAGTACTTGTTCATCATTTACATTTTGCACTTGAATCTTGCTGAATCCAGGTACAGCTGCCTTCTCATACACCAGAAGAGATACATGTGATATTGTTGCCAATTCTTCTGCACTTGATTTGGTTGTGCATTTTTTTATGCGTTCATGGTAAACAACAGCAGTTGTTGGAGTTATAACTTTTATCATTTCCATCATATGAAGGGTATTATTACCATCAAGAGTATGCACATTTATATCAGCATTGTCTCCAGCATATTTTACTAGGGTGCCCGACTCTGATGGTAAAATACGAGGTTGTGGGTGAAATACTACTGAAACTTCATACTTAACAGTATCATTATACGAAGCAGAAAACCAAGCTAGACAAAACATCTAACAGTCTTTTTGATCCATATCATCTATGGAGAAATACAAATAGACCTAATAGTAGCTGCGATGAAAATGATCGTATTCGTATCGAAGCCATTATAGCATGCATTTCGCTTTTAAATGATCAGTTTTTCCTTTCTTATTTTTCATTGTCTTCTCATCAGGTACATACTCCGTAGCGACTTCTTTAAGCTCATGTAATGTGAATTGTGAATCTTCGTTATTTTCTATATAGAGGAAATTCTCTTTCATTGCTTCTTTGACTTTATCATTTTGGTGATGCTTTTTATCTCTAAAAGTATGCGATCTTTTACAAGTTTTTCTAATAAATCGTCTAGTTCCTCAGCACTGTTTATTACATTCTTTTTGAATTCAAGAGTACTCACTTTACTTATGGTGCGTTTATACTTTTCTCTTTTTTTCTTTTCTGCTGCTTCATCATTTTCAGGGCATTGCTGCGATGCTGCAATATAATATTTATTGATATAAACTTTTCGATAATCGGTGTGCACTTTCACAGAATTTAAAGTATTTAAATATTCTATGTGTCCGTTATTTCTTCCAATGCTTGCAGTTTTTAAAGTTTGTAAGCCGCGCACAACATTATCAATGTCGCTTTCATTCGAAAATTCATTTTTGATACAAGGAATGAATTTTGAATTTGTTTTAACATTAATTGTCATAAAAAGTATAGGAAACTGATTTTGGTGACCTTTGACCTTGAATATCTTGACTGGCGCACACCACACAGACCTAGACTTTTGAGGTCATGTATAGCATGCCAAAACAAACATGTTTCAGCTTATTTGGTTTCATTCCGCAGAAAAATCCTTATTTGACTGGGCTATAACTAAATAATAACATCAAAAAAATACATTCACAAGAAGTAAAAAAAAAAACACATACATAAAAAAGTGAGGCGCAATAAAAAAAACATACTCATTAAAAAATTAATTGCTATTATAAGTATATGAAATATATAGCAATTAATTTCGTAAAAAAAAAATAAAATAAAATAAAGTTGTGAACATTGAACGATGTTTCACTCTCCAAACAAGACAGAGGGAAATGGAAACACACGGGTAAACGACAAAGTCTGCAGTCAGGTGAACTAGGTGAGGTTGGCGATTCGATCTGCTCAGTTCGTGCCGTTCATTTTCCAAAATTCTTGAAGTCAGACCCGGAATTGTGGCTCACCCAGGTGGATACATTGTTGCATGTAAATGGAATCAAATCAGACCTGTCAAAATATTACACAATAATAACTGCATTGGATCCAGGCACGTTGCGACAGGTTTCTGACATCGCAAAATACCACCAGACACGGATAAATATGAAAAACTCAAGAAAGAGCTGATCACGCAGCTTGGTGCGTCAAGGGAGAACAGTTATTAAAACTCCTCACCGGATTGGAACTGGCTAACAGAAGACCTAGTCAACTGTTAAGAGAAATGAGGGATTTGGCGGACAAAGCGATCTCAGCTGATGCACTGAAGACGTTTTGGCAGCAACACATGCCGAGCAATATACGGTGTATTCTGTCAGCCGACCAAATATTAGACAGTTCTACACCAGTAACCTATTGTGAAGCACTCAACAGAAGAACGGAGGACGATGTGAAGTCACGACTAACGGCGTTGGAAATCAGCATGCAACAACTCATAAAAAAAATCAACGAAATGAACACACAGTGGCCAGCAAAAAAAAGGGTGATCAGAATCACAGTCTTCGCAATAGATCACGCTTCCAAAACAACAACAAAAGGTCTGCTATTATTACATTCACTTTGGTTCCGCAGCAACAAAATGTGCCCCACCATACGGGTTCGGCGGCAAAGGCAAACCACAAGCGGAAAACTAAGTGGGCTGCCGTCACAGTGTTCGGTTGGTAGCAGCCAATTAAAATCATCAATAGCCGAAAAACCAGTAGTACCGCAGTCACAATGTTCGATTGTTGGCAGTCAATCGGTATCAATTGGTTCTGAAAAACGCCTACACATCTTCGACTACAAAAACCAAATAACTTTCTTGATCGATTCTGGTTCCATCGTTTCTGTTCTACCCAAACATTTTGCGAACATTCAAAAATAGATGATCTACACTTATTCGCTGCTAACAATACTCCTATTAAAACTTACGACATTCAACAATTAGAAGTCAACCTAGGCCTACGTCGAGCTTTTAATTGGACATTCATTGTAGCAGATGTTAAATCAGCAATCATTGGTGCTGATTTTTCAGCATATTTTGGATTGTGTTTTCACTTCAAATCAAAACGTCTTGTGGATCCGGTGACTAAGCTCAATACAGTGAGACTAATCTTCAAGAATGATCAACAAAGCGTTCAAACCATCAACCGTGCCTCCAAATTTCGTCACATGTTAGAAAGGTTTGAAAAACTTACACCGATTAACTCTTATCAATTACCAGCAACATCTACGGTTTGTCATCACATCATAACATGTGGCGGAAGCAAAACGTCGATGTTCAGGAGAAAAATTGGAGATCATCAAAACAGAGTACAAAAACCTTCTTCACAGTGGTATTGTTCGTCCGTCAATTAGCCCTTGGTCAATTCCAATTCATTTGGTCAAGAAAAAAAAAACCGGCGGCTTGAGAGCTTGCGGCGACTACAGAAAACTCAACGCTTGTACACAATATGACAAATATCCTACACCATACATCGACGATATCAGGGAGCGACTTCATGGCGAAGCTGTTTTTTCAAAAATCGACATTCAATAAGCGTACTACAACATCCCAATGACTCCTAAAGACGTCCAAAAGATAGCTGTCAACACACCGTGATATCTGTTCGAGTTTATTGTGATGCCCTTCGGTCTCAGAAACGCCACTCAAACATTTCAACGCTATATGGATTACATATTCCGAGATGTCGATTTCGTATTTTGCTATCTTGATGATATTCAGGTTTTCTCAAAAAATGAAGACGAGCATTACAAACACCTTCAGCACGTCTTGCAAAAACTACAAGAAGCCAACTTGTCTATTAATGCCTCCAAATGTGAATTCGGTCAAAAAGAGCTCACATTTCTGGGGTACATGATATCGACTAGTGGCATCAAACTTCCTAGCGACAGGGTGGAAGCAATTCCAAATTATCCACGACCAAACAAGATAGTCGAAGTACGACGATTTCTTGGTATAATCAATTATTTTCGCAAATTTATTCTTTATGCAGCCAGTGCACAAGCATTACTTAGCGGTTTATGTAAAGAATCCAAAAAGAACGACCAAACACCAGTTATCTGGACTACTGAGTTGGATCAAGCTTTTGAGACGTGCAAATCAAGTCTTGAACAAGAAACCCTTCTAAACTTCATTGAACCAAAAGCACCATTCATTTTGTCAACAGATGCATCAGATACTGTGCAATGGGTGCATACCTCCAACAGATATCCGGCACTAGCATTTTTTTCAACAAAATTGAAGCTCAAAAGAATTACAGCACTTATGATAAGGAACTTCTGGCGATATACCTATCTATTAAACACTTTCGATACACACTTGAAGGTCGTGAATTCGTAATACAAACGGATCACAAAGCTTTGATTTATGCGTTTAAACAAAAGCTCCATAAAACGTCGCCAAGGCAAATTCGTCAGCTGACCTATATTGCAGAGTTCACTACAAGAACAATGCATGTGCCTGGCACTAATAACGTGGTGGCGGATGCATTGTCCAGAATCAATCAAATCGACATATATCTCTAAAAGACATCCAAGTGTCGTAATAACAAGATGAAGAAATGCAACAACTTCTTACTGGTACTACTCCTTTGAAGTTGCAACTCGTCAAACTAACACCTGACATCGAAGTGCACTGCGATGCATCCACATCTGTATTACGTCCCTACATCCCAGAACCTCTTCGATGTAATTCATAGATTATCGCACACTGGCAAACGGACATCTTTCAAACAAATCCACAACAAATACGTTTGGCCAGCAATGCGCAAGGATATCAACAATTGGATGGATGAGTGCAACGATTATCAACGGTCAAAGATACAACGACACAAAAAACTTGTTCAACGATTTGATCATTTGCACATTGACCTTATAGTCGTTCCTGAGAACTAAGGGTACAAATATTGTCTGATGATGATCGACAGGTTCAAAAGATGGCCTGAGATATTACCTATCAAGAACATGTCAGTCGATACAGTCGCAACCACATTCTATCGAGCATGGGTCGCCAGATTTGGTGCTCCAAAAACAATTTCGACTGATCAGGGCACACAGTTCGAATCAGCACTATTTCTGGCGCTCACAAAAATGGTGGGAGCACAGCGAATACGAACATCTGCGTATCGCTTAGCATCCAACGGCATGATAGAGCGATGGCATTGGTCTCTAAAATCTGCATTGTTGTGCAATCGTCTAACTCATGGTTAGAGATTCTTCCACCATTGCTTTTGGGATTGAGAACGTGTTTCAAAGAAGATATTAACGCATCTGCGGCAGAAATGTTGTACGGTACGCAAATTTGACTTAGACTGTTACACACACAGATGAACCACTTGATGATACACAAATTCTACACAAGTTTAAGAAACATATACTTCAGATACGACCTGTTCCTGCTGCACATCACTCTAACAAGCTAATTTTCATTCTCAAAAACTTGTATTCGGGTAGTCATGTATATCTCCGTAGCGATCATGTCAAACGACCACTTGAATCACCATACACCGGGCCATATTTGGTAAAAGAACGCATCAACGACCGCCTTTTTGCTATCGATATCAATGGCACAACACACAACATATCTATAGAAAGGCTGAAAGCAGCATTCAGCGTTGGATATCCGGATATTGAAGAAAAGCCTGTGCAAACGTATACACGTCTTTCCCAGCCTGCTAAGACAAGGGTTGGATTTCAGTAAACAACATCAATAGCAGCAGCAACAGCAATATCTTTTGAAACACAATTCATCAACAGCAGCAACAACAATCACCGCCACACCAACAACAATCACCGCCACACCAACAACAATTACTTCACACAACTTGAAATTCAACAGGAACATCTTCTACAACAACATTTCAACAACACCACCAACATCACCTGCAGATGCAGCCACTACTTGCTCCATTGATGACATCGTAAGCATCACAACTGCAACAACATCAGCAACCACCACAAGCACCCACAATCGCTGTTAATCGTGAAAACAGTAAGGGGGAGTAGCTGTGGCGGCCAATGATGCGCCCTGCAGAATGCCTATCTTAATGACTAACACTAAATAATGAGAAACAATGACTAACACTAAAAGAATGTAAAAGAATTACTAACACGAAGTATAAAATATAGAAAAGACGCGTGGCAACAATCATTAAAAAAATAATAAATACAAAATATAGTTAAAACCTATAGTCATGTGGCGTCATGACCGACGTCTGTCGGAAATGAGTTGCGATATCATCCCTGCAGCGATTGATGACTATCGAAAACGAAGAAGATGAAGTGGTTGGCAATGGTGGAAGTGGGTGGCGATAGTGGAAGAAGCAAGCGACGATAAAACATATTGTATTGTAATTGGTATATTTAATGAACGACAAATAAAAAGGCACTAGAGGAGCCCCCCGCCGACACAATCGACTGCATTCTAGAAAAAGAATTTTTTGTATGGTGCTAACATAATAACTTTTCTATAATCAGTGTTCTTTGCGAAAACTCTATAACACGGGTCCACCACTAATGAGCGTACAGCATAAGAGAGAGGCACACAAACCTCCTTATTCTTCCATTCTACTGCGCTTACAACATCAACGGCAATAGAACAGTAACACACAAACCTCTCTATTATCCCATTTTACTGCATTCACAACATTAACGGCAATAGAATAGAAGAGAGAGGCACACAAACACACAAACCTCTCTATTCTCCCATTATACTGCGAGCACACACGCACACATCAACGGCTGTGTTTTGTTATTGTTGTTATTAAGCGGTTATTTTTAACACCTTTTTACTCTTAATCATCTGGACCTATTTAGAAAAAAACATCACATCTTGCGAAAAATACCTTTCAATTTGTATTTTTTTTGTCAAAATAGTTTCAGTGTTTTAAGAAGGAACGGACTCACAAATTCAATGTTTGTCGTTTAATTATATAGATTCCGCCAAAGTGGTGACCCCGACGTGATCTAAAACAACGAGTTTTAATTTTTATAATAATATCTTATTATTTTAAGAAATAAAATCATCGAAATGATGCCAACACACACACACGCACAAGTGTTTGAAAAATTTTAGGGACGCCACCACCCACACACATGCATGATTTTTTGTGAAAATTAAGTGGCGTCACACAACTGTTTTTTCGTGAATGAATGAGCTTCGCTACAATTTGCGGTATATGTGCTTTTCTGACCATCAACACAGCAACATGATTGGCGAAGAGCAGAAATTTTCGGACCAGATCCGCGACTTGCAGCAGCAACTCGAGGCACTTTGAGTAAGTGTTCAGGTGCCAGCAAGTGAACCCATCTGAGATTTTTGCCGACATGTGACGACTTGCTCCAGAACCGGGAAGCGAGAAGATCATTCTCACTATTTTCCGGTCTGAGTTGCCACAAACGATTCATCCGCTTCCTACTGTTTGGGATGAAACCTATTTAGATAAGCTGGCTAAAGTTGTAGACAAAATGCTCGAAGCTTGTAGTGCTAATGCTTCTTTCGCTATTATATCGAAACCTTTGCTTTCTGAGGATCCATCTGTGAGTGCTGTTGCTTCTTCTGGTCCAATTTCAGACGAAACAGATGGCAGTCTCAACGATTCAGGGTTCTTCTAAATTTTATGATCTCCTGGCCGAATTTGTCGACGTAACAAAGCCTTCGTTTAAGACGACTAGCCAGCATCAAGTTCGCCATTACATCGAGACGAACGGAATGTCCGTTGCTGATCAACCATGACGTTTAACTGGTGACAACTGGTGGTAGCTAAAAAAGAAGTCAGTTTTCTGATAGAGCAAGGCATATGTCGGCCGTCAAAAAGCCCGTCGGCAAGTCCTCTGCACATGGTAACCAAAAAGGATGGAGGTTGGCGAAGATGTGACCATTACCGTAAACTCAACGCGATCACGGTACCGGACCGCTACCCTATCGCTCACATTCATGATTTCATCAAGCAGGTGCATGAAGAGAAAGTTTTTACAACACTCGACCTAGTAAAAGCCTACTATCAAATATCTATGGCATAAGGCGACATTCAAAAAACAGCTGTGTGTACACCTTTCGAACTTATCAAATTTCTGTTTCTGCCGTTCGGTTTAAGAATGCGACGCAGACGTTCCAGCGTTTTATGAACAATATTTTCCGGGGACTGGAATTTCTGTACTTCTTCGTAGATGATATAGATACTCATCATGTCAAGCTCTATCGAAGAACATGAAGACCATCTTCGCACGATTCTGCGGGAGAATGGCCTCAGTATCAATTTTCCAGAATAAAAAACAAACTGTTTCTAGTGGGATCATAAGTAAAAAAAAACTGTATTAAAAAGAAAAAAAACCTGAAAAAAAAACTGATGTATTTTTTTTTGTTTCTTTTTTATTTTGTTTCAATTGAATTTTTTCAAAATTTCGTCTAAATGTACAATTTCATTGTTCGAGTCCTGAGCTCTTCAAAGTTTTTGAAGATCACAAAAATAGTGCCGCTAACGCTGCCCTTCTTGTTTTTCCATGGCCAAACGTAGAACTGCAACTGGTTTGTGACGCATCAGACCTGGCTATCGGAGCAGTTTTGGGACTACGAACGAATGGTATGTGGCTACCGGCTACAATTAAGCACTGCCGAGTAAACTTACTGTACGTACGACCGAGAACTACTCGCAATATTCGAAGCCATCAAATATTTCAAACATCTAGTTGATAATCAGAACTGACCGCAAACCGATTAAAGCTTCTCCTTGCCAACTCCGAATTTTGAGTTATATTTCTCAATTTTCCACAACGATCATGCACGTGAAGGGTTCTGATAACATGGTCGCAGATGCATTTTATAGATTGTGCTCCATCAACGTGCAACAACAGTGGTAACATTGTCTCAGATCTACGCCCGTACGTGCCTGGCACTTTACGCAACAAGATTTTCCATTTTGTTTACAACCTTTCACATCCAAGTGGTCGAGCAACGGTGAAGCAGGTCAGTCTGAAGTTTGTCTGGCCTTCAATGAATAAAGACGTCATCAGTTGGTGTAGAAACTGTCTTCCTTCAACCAGAGAAAATACAAGTTCCAAGTGGCAGATTCGATCACGTCCATCTAGACATCGTAGTGATGCCTTTACACTAAAACCTTCGTTATCGGCTGACAATAATTGACAGTTTTTCGCGATAGCCATAGACTGTACCGATTAGCAATATTACTGCCGAGACTGTAGCTACAGCATTCTGGACTCACTGTGTCTCACGTTTCGGGACTCCAAAAACCATAACAACCGATTAAGATTCTCAGTTTGAATCTGAAATCTTCAAGGAACTTGCTCACCTCGTCGGTAGCAAGCACGTACATACTACTAGCTATCATCCACAATCAAACGGGATGGTTGAACGTTGGCATAGATCGTTCAAAGCATCACTGCTGTGCAACAGCGGTACGCCATGGCCACAGCTACTTCCAACGGTATTACTGGGATTGCGTACATGTTTTAAAGAGGATTTGGAATCGTCTGCAGCAGAAATGTTTAGTGGAGCACCGATCCGACTACCCAAAGAATTCTTCGAAGATCAAGACAAAGCCATAGATCCTGGTATTTTCACCAGCACTTTTCGACAGCACATGCAAAAATTCTTCCAACGTCAACAGCTCATCATACCAAAGAGAAGATGATTCTGCTGAAAGGCATTGAGTAATGTTCTCAAGTTGTCTTGCGCACTGATGCTGTCAAACAACCTCTTGAACCTCCGTATACCGGTCCCTACGAAGTCATCAAGCGTCAAACTGACCGCATGTACGTAATACGGATTAACAATAAAAAAATAGCTGTGTCGGTTGATCGCCTCAAGCCATCATTTTTGCCAAAGACGATCAGTATTTGGACTTGGAGCAACGTCAGACAAGCGTTCCAAAGACGTACGAGAAACAGTTCGCGTGCGCTTCGGAAATATCAATTCGTGATAGTGTCACTGGAGTGGGAATAATTCCGACTCCTGTCGGAAATGTGTTGCGCTATCATCCCTGCAGCGATCGATGACTATCGATAATGAAGAAGTGAAGCTTGGTTGGCGATAGTGGAAGAAGCAAGCAACGATAAAACATATTGTATTATAATTGGTATATTTAATTAAAGACAAATAAAAAGGCATTCCGCCAAAAACACCATATCGAAACGAGAACATTCGAAAACAACAACGACAACATGCGAACATTCGAGAAGAAACACAAAAACATGCTTGCTTTCGTTAATAGAAAAAAATTAAACAAATAAGCGTGGAAAAAATTAGAGCGAGAAAGGAACAATGACTACAAAAATCACGCACTAACATCACAACGGGGCCGCAGCGACGCTCGCCGGGCTACACTAGTACTACATAATACTAAGGCTATTCACACCTACTCGGTATAGTTGTATTCGGTATGTCGTAAAAAAATAAATTTAAAATACGACAACAAAATGTACAGACTGAAATATCGAATGTTACAAGACCTCAGCTTATTAGTGGTTTCAGACAGAGCAGAACTCGCACGAGAATTCGAGTTCAAACAACAACAACCGCAGGGGAAATGAACGAAATTTGTAGTTGTTGTGGTAGCTCAGAATTCGAGTTCTCGTGCGGGTTCTGCCAGATTTCGCTGTTCTGACATGGTCAGTTTAAAAAGTGTTGGTAAAATTTCGACTCTTTTAGTCTTGTTCTTTCTTTTTGTTGCGCGCCAAAACAAAACTTGGAAGAAACCAAACGTAAGTATTTCTTGATTATTACATTTTGTTTATATTTTTATTAAAAATAATAATAATAATTCCTTAAAAATATAGAAATTAAAAAAGGAGCAATCGGCAAGCAAAAGTGAACGACGGAAGGTGTCGGCATGCTTCTTGAATTATGGGAGGAGGACTTGGCGGACCTAAGGGGTCCCGCCAAAAATGGACCAGCCATCAGATTGGCCACATTACAATCGCCCACACATCATGATTGGCGGATATAAGCCGTTCAATATGAACCATGTGGCGGTTGGCAATATAAGTAAGTATAAATAAAAAAAAAAATTGCACATGTGCCATCGTGCACGTGATAGAAGTGTAACTTCTAAAAAACAGACAGAGAGAGAGAGATAAGCTAAAAAAACATACAACAATGCAACGTTTGCATACAAAATATTCTGTCCAATTAATTTAGCTATGTCTGTCTTTCAATCTGTCCGTCTGCCTATCCGTCTGTATATTGCTTTTGGTTTCTGTGGCATGTGTAATTGTTGTTGTTGTGTTGAACAATGTGTTTACGTTACCCGTCTGTCCCCTCTTGGCGAAAAATTAGATCATCAACGAGCTTCTGTGTGTTTCTCGTTCTCTTTTCTTCGTACATTCGCTTGTTTTTGTAGAACACACAAGGTGTATGCTTGCATGTTGTTGATGTAAACATTTTTATAGCCACAAAATTTGAAGTGTCTACCTAGTGCGGTTCATGAGATACAGAATCCGAAAAACGTTACAATATGTATTTTTTCACTCAAAATTTGTACTGAATTTTTTCCCAACGCCGCTAAAAAAGTTTCACTTCAAAATTGATATACTTAAAATATCTTATTTAATGAAATTATTTAAAGAAATTAAAATAAACAAAAGAAAAAGGAAACGTACCCACACACTCAATGAATTAAATATATATTTATGTTATAATATATATTACATAGATATATATTTATATTTAATATATCTTAGATATATGTATATTTTAAAATTTCACACACGCACATTGAATATATGTACTATATATATACTTATATGTGTTATATTTCTTAGATATACATATATTATATTTCAAAAGTTCACACGGCACAGAATGTCTTCACCGCACAAACTTCATATATTTTGCTTGTGACACACAAACTAAAAACCTGAGACTCCCCCACTCCAAAAATTATCCCGCCAAATATGAAATTCGTATATGTGTGTATTAATAAATAATATCAGTACACACTTTACACTAACTCTCACTTTACACTTTATCACGCACCACTGAATGTAAAAATTTTTAATTGAATATTATTTAATTTAGTATTAATTTTTATTTGATTTGAGTTAATTATTATTTTTATTTTCACTATGAAATTTTGTCACCGCTCGAGCACTTCCAAACACATTGAATATGCATAAAGATTTGGTATGCTCTCATGGTTGTAAAAAATGTTTTTCTCTCTGTTGGTCATATAGAAAAATTGTCAAGCTCTCGTAATATTGCTTGAATAGTATTATAAGTTTGTCAAGAAATTTTTTATGCCGGCCACACATTATGCGTTTGATTGTACAATGTCATTTAGCTTGTGGACACTCGCTACGTGTGCGGAAACGGATCATGGCACGATTGCATGGAAAATCAAAACCTTTTGATCTTGATCGTACAATCGAACGCATAATGTATGGCTGGCATAAGACACAGAAGGAGACAAAGAGAAACCACATAAAGTAAATACATATATTCTCCATCAGCTCGATGAGTCTCTCTGTCATTCTGTCTATCTGTCCGTCTGTATAATGCTTTTGATTTCCTTGGCGTGTGTATTTGTTGTTGTTGTGTTAAACAATGTGTTTACGTTTGCCATCTGTTGCACAAAAATTAGATAAACTGCGAGCTTCTGTGTGTTTCTCGTTCTCTTTTCTTCGTACATTCTCTTATTTTTGTACAACACACATGCTGATTGCTTGCATGTTGTTGTTATAAACATTTTTAAACACACAAACAAACTGCATGTTGTTGTTGTGGAAATGTAATCTCTTTATTAAGACTTTTCTGGTGAATTTTCCAAAAATTTTATTTTTGTTGGGGATATGGGAATAGAAATACACATTCTGTGGAAATTTCAAGTCTCTACTTAGTGCGGTTCATGAGATACAGAAATCTCAAAACGTTACATTTTGTATTTTTTCACTGAAAATTTCATACTAAATTTTTGCCCAACGCAGCTAAAGAAGTTTCACTTCAATAATATTTTCCTTTATAAAATTATATAAATAAACTAGATTTCCTGGCGCGCGTTGCTACGCCCTGGCTCAAAAAACCGGGTACACGTATGCCAAAATTGTTTTCTTTGGTGAAGATCAAACGGATATGTCCTATATCGCGAAATAATGAGTAGCATGAAAAAAGTAAAACATTTTTAATCGTAAATTATAGTAAAACAGTAAAATGAAACAAAGAAATTCAGTATTAATTTTGTAGTGCAATTGAATGCACAATATTGTTTGTTATCCCGTCTTCAGCAAATATAAATAAGTTAGATGGTTTTCCCACGCGAGAACATGCCACGTATACATGTCCATGTGAAAAACATGATGTACCCAAATCTAAGCCGCAAACGGACAACGTTTGGCCTTACGACTTATTGATCGTCGTTGCGAATGACAATCTAATGGGATATTGAACGCGTTTGAATTCAATTGATAAGTCTGTTGGTATTATTGGAATGAGTAGCAGCAAAACATTTTCGCCTCGGAATTTACCATTCAAATTCCGAAGTAAAATAACCGGGGATCCAACTTTCAGTCGTAGATTGTGTGGTGGTATGCCTGGCAAATCCAGTGAGTTCAAAAACTCTGTTGGATAATTTACAGCTTCGTTGGCATCGCAAACTGTATCGATCGATATGTATGATACCACGTTGCTTGGCAACAACTGTTGTATCTCAAAGTTTAAATCGTATACGTGTACATTTTTTGGTGCCAAAATGGCTCTCTCTGCCAGACGCGCATGATTTATGTATTGTGTGCGTACATCGGGGAATATGCGGTCAACGAGAGCATTTTGCGAATCAACGATTGTGCAGAAATCGGTCGGCAATTTTATGCAGCCAGTATTTTCATGGACAGCAACTTCTCCATCGCCACTATGTAACAATTATTTTGAGAATGTTTCTGGGGGTAGATCTTGTTGCATTTGTATGCGCATGTCGCTGTTTTTTATATCTTTGAGTGTTCTGTTCAACGCCTCAAGAGAATGTTTGTGTGCCATAGTGCAGAAGATAATGTTGCACTGTTTCATGTTTTATGTTGCACACTGCGTCTGGGTTATTTTGAATATTCAGAGGCAGTTTAAATGCTGTATGATCTGTTCTCCATCCATCCAATAAAGTTGCTGCTAAGTCCAATGCGATGCCATTACTTGATCGTGTTTCGGCGAGAATTAGCGAAATGACAAATGTTTTGCCAGTTCCACCTTGTCCCGCTGAAACTGCATGCATAATGCGGTCGTAAATGATTTTTTTGCGTGTAACAATCTCTGCCATTTCTGCAGTATTGTACTGCAGTTCACGATTCATTTCGGTGTTCGTATAATTAGATAAACTCCGATTTGGCGAAAGCATACCGAAATGACTGAGTGGTAAACTGGCAATGACAACGCAAAGATCCTCGATAGCATTCCATGCTTCATTATACATTGCGTTGCTGAATGTAATCGTTAGATAGTTGCACCGTGTACGAATTCGATACAATATATCGTCAGTCATTGAATCTTTATGTTTATCCCACAACGTCTCTGCTTGTCTCGGGAATCATGTAATCAACGCTTTTGTGAATAGTAGATGAATTTGTGTTGCTGTACAGCCCAATGTTGCTCAGCAGAAGCGAATATGTTACCACCCAACGATTGTCAACGCGTTATTGACATTTTTCGTGTATGATTTTCCGCCATTATCAATATTTCTTCGACGATATATTGGATTTCCGTGGACGTTTGTGATCGTGTCGTTGGTGAAATCTTTAGGAAAACGTTTTGTACATTTTCCATCTGCCATGCAAGGCGATAAACGATTCAGATTAATAATAATGATAATATTCTTTATTTTTAAATATATAAATGTTTACACACAATACTATACTAAAAATAAAGAACATATACGACTTTGACCCTATGGCCGTCGGTCTGGGAATACATATTAACTAACTTAAATTAAAACTACACCACTAAAAAAATAATGCAAAACGATTGAATTAAATAAATATATATTAATATAATTCATTATAATTAATTTCCTATATCCTAAAGTACCAGTCATAAACAAAGTAAGATTTCTCCATCCACCATAACCGTGTCCGTTTAAAATATCAACGATGTCTTCTTCATTATTTTAAGTACTGGGCATTTTCTTAGGAAGTGGGATATATTTTCAACTTCATTGAGATTGCAGAGTGAACAATTCATATTTCTGTGTTTATAATATCGCTTCTCGCTTTAAAAATACACATAATAGTGTGCGCATTTAAATTGCCGTTTAAATAACTTCTCCCCGTAACTATGTTTAGATTTTTATGTATACGTTTACTTTGACTTGCTCTGTTCCACATTTTTTCCTTATTTAGGTTTTTTTGGTGTCCTATAACCAACCCAGTATTCACTATCCATGAGTTTCTATTTAATATCGTCGCTTCTGTCCTGGCATTTATATTGCTAAAAAGATTTTGTACTTTATCAAACCACAATACCTGTCGTTCTATTACTTTCCTAGATAACTTATATGACAGCCTATCGTCAGTGTATTCAAATACGGTTTAGGTATGTCAGGAATAGACCCAGCGTATATAACTACCCATTTAGAAAATCTGTTTCCAAGTATATGCAGTACGACGGTGTGTTGCTTGGTAGATGCAAAAGTCTTTTCATAAAATAAAGTTGCAACTTATCCACCTCTTCGAACAAAGTAAATCCCCATACTTGAGCAGCATAACTTTGCACGCTCCTAGTAACTGCTAAAAATAGCTTCCATTTTGCGGTGGGTGTTATTTGGCTTTTGGACAAAAATGCTTTCCAAGTTGCATTGATGCTATTTTTGGCTCGACTATTCCTATTTGCTAAGTGGGCTTTGAAACTTAGTTGTGGTGTCAATATTACCCCTAGGTAATTGTATTCTGATCTAATCTCAATATTCTCGCCTCTAATACCAATATTTTTGACTTCGCTAAATTCACTTCCATGTTCCAAGTGTCGCAATATAATTCTAAGCGATTTATCATTCCTTGTAACACACCTATATTATCTGATAATATAACTATGTCATCTGCATATAAAAGGAGCCTAATATTTAGTTCTTCAATGTATATTCCTCCACCTAACCAGTCATGCAAATCATTTAAGTAGAGTGAAAAGAGCAAAGGGGTCAATAAAGAACCTTGCTTTATACCAGATGAAACCCGTCCATATCAAGAAACTGGTCACTTTATAAACTTGGTCAATAAAATTCACCATTTTGGTTGAAATTCCCATCATATGCAACTTATATATTAAAAGCTGTCTTGGAACTTTGTCAAAAGCCACTTTAAAATCCACAAAAAATGCATAGACTTTTTTCTTCTATTTAAATTTAAGGTGAATTATTGAGCATAAGTTATAAATATTGTCAACAGTATAGTGTTTTTTTCTAAAACCCGTTTGAAATTCAGTTACCTCATTATGTTTTTCCGTCCACGTCACCAGCCTCTCATTTACTATGCCCATCAGAATTTTCGCTATACAATTCATAAATGAGATGCCCCTATAGTTTGACGCAACCCTTTTATCCCCTGTCATTAACAATGGGTAAATTATATTTGTCTCAAAAGATTTGTCTGACTGTGTATGATTGAATAACCCTGAATATGTTTTGGCTAACTTTCTTAAAAAATTTGTATTTGCATTTTTAAAAAGATCGTATGGGACTCTATCTAAACCTGGCGCTTTTCCAGCTCTAGTTTTTTTCAACATACTTAAAATTTCATCTACCGTAATATCACGATCCAAATTGTCATCGATTTTTAACAAGGGAGCATATACATTATGCAAGGAACTATTTGCTGTGGGTTTAAAAAATTTTCGAAATATTGCTTGAATACTTCTGCATATATTTCAGCACAGCCATTTAAGTTTTGTCCACGCAATCTCGAAACTACTTTCCACCAATCTTTGCTGTCCCTCACATTATTTATGCTCAACTCCAAATTTTCAAAATATGCTCTCTTACTTTTCTGACATTGTGCTTTATATTTAGTTCTTGCTTGTATGTATTTGTCTTTATAAACTCATGCTTTGGTTATTATTCAACGTCCTTAACAAACTTAGAGCTAGTTTTCTAGCTGCATTACACCTCAAATCAAACAATTCCGCTTTTTTAAATAGCTTTACTGTTCTGCCATTGACCCCAACAGACTCCCTTATAATTTCAATAAAATCGTTCCTCTTTTTTCCTCTCCAAATTATTTACCAGCCTTCCAATATGCGAAGAAACTTCCGAGTCACGCACATTCAGTTTCGGTAAAAGATTATTATTGCCTCTAACAATATTTCCTGTACTCCCTGTAAATAGTTTTAGTGTTAAGAAAATTGGCATATGATCAGACCACACTTTATCATTCACCTTGAAATTAAACCCATACCTTAAAATATCCATTGACATTGCACATATATCATTCACAGACTGGCCTACACTACTTAGGAATGTATATTTCCCAGTATCGTCACTTTTTGACATCCCGTTCAGGATTAGCAGGCCTTTATTTTCACAAAACACAAAATTGCTTACCAGCCCTATTAACTACCTTCTCTTTGGAAATCCTGTTTTTCCTTCCGGCTATTATTTCATGACTTAAATTGTCATCAACAGTTATCTGTAACTCACCTATTTGGATATTTAAATCTCCATTCACAACTGGATTGACTAAATCATTCTGCAGCAAATTCTCTTTTACAATTTCAAAGTCTTGATTCCAACTACTAACTCTCAGATATAGTGGAATTATATTTATCTTACTAATTCTTTTTAATATTTCGATTACCTCTAATCCATCTAAGTTCTTGAATGCATGACTAATTTCAACCCTTTTTAGGTCCTATTTAATGCCATACAGTTTGCCCCCACTCGCTCTCCCATATTTACTTTGACGCGTCGCTGATCTCCAATAAACATTAAAACCATTAAAATAATTTACATATTTCTCAAAATTTTCAGATTCAGCGTGCGTTTCTAACATAAAAAAATTTCAAAAGTTCGTACATATTTAAAAAATTCATTACACATTACTTTGTTCCCCAGGCCGTGTATATTGTAAGATAGGTCTTTTAACGCTGTTTTGTTATCACTTTCACTGTTTTTACTAACTAACTTATCACTAACTCTAGTATTAAAAATTTTATTTAAATGTTTTTTGAATTTGACTTAGTAGGTTACTATATAAAATAACATCTGACTTAATCTCTTCACTATACAGCTCTCTACACGTTTCATTAGCTGGCTGGCCTTCATACATCAGTACTTTTTTGGTATTGAACGCCATCCCTTTTCCACCAATGCTGATATTGTCATTTCTTATCATTATCTTATGGCGCTTATTCAATAGCAAAAGGTCTCTTTTTAACTGCTACAGTCCTTTTTAGTTAGGTTATCTCTCCGAGACATTCTATAAAAATTAAAGTTCCTGCAAGCTTTCTTGTATTTTTTATGATGTCACTTGTCACTTGAATCATGTTTGTGGTAACAATATCGACTAGTAGTTGATGAGTAGACGGATCTGGAGTTTCCACGGAAATAACACTTTCGATTTCTTCAGGGCGTATTTTGTCGACAAACCAAATCAAAATGTGTGCATGACGTAATCCTCGCTTCTGCCATTCAACCGAATACATCCAGCAACGTGTGGGACCGAATACGTGTAATTTTGTTATTAAATTCATTAAAGACTTCAATTTTTGTTTGAACACATGACGAAGCATTGCGTATTGGGCTGGTTATAACAAAGATGTAATCTCCTGCCATTTAGGATTAAATGTAAACGTTATAAATAAAAACGGTCGTCCGCACTCGCGCTCGAAAGTCATAGCATCCTGTGTGTATTCTTGCATATGACGTGGACTGTCTACGTACGATGATGGCAGAATGATGGAGTTACCAATTTCGGCGATGTCGCCGTTCCTGATAGCGTCTCGAAAGTGAATATATTCTTCCACACGCAGTTTATTTTGATTGTGTCGTATGAATCGCAGTCGTTCGGTCTCTACCTTCACGTACATGTCGACGATGAATTGTTGGCACAGCTCACGACATCGCAGTATGACGTTGTCCTGACCACGTCGAATCATCATATGATACGCATAAAAATCCATCGACCTCCCTTTCTTGTTTGTTTCGGCTCCTGCACAACATGTTAATAAATATTCTTAAATATTTATTGAAAACTATCTCAAAATGAGTAATGGTGTTTACAATGAATGAGGTACCTGTGGTGGGATCTCGTTGTTTAATGTGTATGCAGTAACCGTCTTCTCCCTTAAAAATAAGCGTAGATATTGGAAAGCATCGTATGAACGGTGTGTGTCAGCGATGAACTCCATATTATTGTTTCTTTTTCGAATCACAATTTCTCGAATCTCTGTGCGGTCGCCAACCATGATTCCAGCAACGTCTTCCACAACAGTCGCATTGAATCTACGCACTCCAGCTGGTGTTATATTAGGGTTGATGACATTGGCGTGATTTCCATTTTGCCTGGCGTTAGTCGAAATGAGGTTAGTGTAGCCACAACGTGCATCCACGCCATTGGCGTCCTCACCGCCCAGGAAGTATATTTGTAAAACCTTATGTGTTTCGTTTTGCATTGGCAGCCCACTTTGTGGTACACTTGGCCTCTTATTTTGAACGTTGAATTAAATTGTTGACCATTTGCCGCAGTATTATGAACTATTTCTCTTGCTCCGAACGATGTCATTTGGAACCATGAATTGAATGTGCAAATGGACTTCAGGAAGAGGTTTGAATCTGGATCCGTGCCGATGAGCAAGCCGTTCAATGGTTCTGCTGGTGTCTCAATTTCTGGTAGTTGCACTTTTCCTGATGCGCAACACATGCCAGTGGGCTCATGTTTAAATTTGAGCGCATGGCAATGGGGACATTCTTTGTCCATTGCACCAATCAGCACTTTTGGATGAACGAAACTTTCAATATCTGGCTCATACTCGATTGCGAGACGAAGGAACGAAGCGGTTGTAAATGCTCGATGTACATGTCGGTGTTGTCGGTCATTTGCTCTGTCTGTGTCAATTGCGAACCGGCGCGCTTATCTCTGTTCCAATTGTCGCTGTTGATTTCGTTCAGTTCGTGCCTCTTGTGATCGAGATGCACGCAATTGCGACATGCTCACACGCGCATTTTCGTTTTCTTGTTGTATTTGTTCGTCCGTTCTTTTTCTCTACTATTTTGAATGTTTGTTGCATTATTTGTTCGACGGCTCAAATAGGCCCCCTTGCGTCTTACTGGCATTGTAAACACACATATAATGGACCGTTTATCTATTTCTAGATTTCCCGGCGCGTATTGCTATGTCCTGGATCAAAAAACAGGGTATACGTATGCCAACATTTTCTCTTTAATGCAGATGAAACGGATATGTCCTGTTTCGCGAAATAATGAGCATCGTTCGTGTAGCTGCTGCACTTTTCGTCTTTGCTAACGTAGTTCACTTTTTCATGTCGCAAGTCGGCAATAATATCGAATTGGCAAATTTGCCTATTTGAATTGCGTGAACGGCCAATTGTGTTTGTATTTGGCAAATCAGTTATTGTCGAAAAAATGTTCCGGTGAACTGAAACTAACAATTGAAAATGTCGAAAAAAAGTGGAGAAAGTAAATTTGTTGAAATAAGTACAAAAATTACAATAAATGATGTATTATACGTGCTTCCATTTGTTATTTAAATTAGATTGGTAAAACATTTCATTTTTGGGCAGACATGCCAACTCATAATAAACCACTTTTTTATGTATGAATGCTTCTATTGTCTTTCATTGTGGTCTGTTACAGCGTTGCCATTAGTAACGGAACTTTATGCTGGGTGAGTGAGATTACAATACTGACACGCTCATTTTCGTTATCTTCCCAGTTGACCAAGCATCGTATGTCGTGCGGACTTCCGTCGAAACTTCCGAAAACTGGCTCAGAAATGAGTGTTTCGTCCGTACAAAACGGATGTATGAGAAAAAATAGACAAAAGAGACGACAAGACAACAACAAAAAGTCAGTGCCGCAACAATATCCGTTTCATGCTCGGAAACGTTCACGTTCGCGGGAATATTTCGGACACGACACGGATAAATAGATAAATAGCAATAATAAGTAAAAGACGTAACCCATGATTTAACTGATAAACGACGCAAACACAAAATTTTAGGTATTTGTTTTGCTGTCGTTCGCGCTCTTCCTCTTTATTGTGTATACATTTAGTGCAGCAGTCGCGAGCGCAGAAAAAAAAGGAAAAAAAAATTATTTGTTGTTGTTAATAAAACAAGGTAAGTTCATAGAAATATTAAGTGAAGTGTGTGGTGCATTTTTTTCATGTTTTTTTCCTTTTTCATGTGAAATATTTGGTGAATAACACATCTTTATCATCAACTTATTGGATCTACTTCTAGTGGCAAAAATTCGCAGAGTGAGTAAGTAACAAATTAAAATATCAAGTGAAATTTCATATTTTCTAATTCTTTCATCCTCAAGATAGGATGACGGGAACTGAAAAAATCATCGGCAAACGGAGCAAGTAGTAGTATTTTGTATTTGTTATTTCTTATATTTTTTTTCTGAATTATGAATATTTCTGTTATTATTATTGTCTACCATGTTGAAATAATTAGAAATTATTATTATAAATAAATTGTTCTCTTTGTAAATAGTTCTTTTCATTAAATGATTGACTTGCGGCCCGAAAACGGTTTAATTGACGGGTCGAAAGCGGATCCATAGACGGCCCATAAACGGCTCCGTTTTCGGGCCGTTAACGTGTACGACATCGGACCGAAAACGGTTCCATTTGCGGGCTCAAAAACGGTTCAATAAACGGGCCGAAAAAGAATCCGTTAACAGCCCGTTAACGTAGCCGTTTATGGGCGTTTCCTGTGCCGAAGACTGAGCGACAGATGATTACTTTACGTACCGATTTCGGATCCGAAACTGGTTTTTTTACCCGCTCAGAAACCGCTTAACTCTCATAAGTAATACCGTTTTCGGAAGTTTTGGTCAACTGGGTTGTTGGACTGTTGTTCACTTTAACACACACACAAATAGACCAAATTGTTTTACTTGCTGATGAAAAACGGTATGCCGATTATGTATTTGGTCTTTTAATATTTTATTACCGACCTGTCACAGTCACAAAATACGTAAAAATGTCATGCAAATTAATATAATCACACGCACTTCGTTGTGATATATAACAAATTCAGAATGAAATGTCAAAGTTACAACCCGGTTAAATGTATTATGAAATAATTTTAAAAATCTGAGGAATCAATTGAGTACTCGATTTATATTGACATTATTATTTCTGATATATTTGACAAAGCCTACTTGGTTGACTTTAAAATTTGTCTCTAATTATTTGGAATTGTTCATACGAAAATACAAAAATCGCGATTAAAAAATGGGTGGTGGGGGTAAAAGGAAAAAAAATTCCTTACGAAATATTCTCATACGTACCAATTATATTAAACAAATGTCATAAAAACCAGTCGATCCGTTTCGGAGGAGTTTATACACTTACACCGTGACACGATATTTTTACATATTAGATTAAGCAATAAAATTACAATTTTCATTTAAATTTTTAATTAGAATTCATTTATCAATTTACAATTATTATTTAATTTTTCATATATATATGTGTTTTTATTTAACTTTTTAATTTATTATTAGTGACTGGTATTCTTATTTCTCTTGTTTTTTTAAATAAAGAGGGTTATCAAAAATGTTAATAGTGATCATCCGAATATTTTGTTGGTCGTTTGATATTAGAGTCGTGAATGCCTATCAGATTCCTTTTTACAAATTTTGGCTCCTCTTTGTGCCTTAGGCTCTTATAATTTTTAATAAAACCAGTATTTCTAGTCTCCATGTATTCCTCCCTATTCCTATTTGCTGTCTCTATTCTTTTTTCTTTTGATTGTTATTATGTACCACTTCATGATTTATTCTACTATTTTGCACATCGAACGGTGCATTTAATAGTGCTATGATATGTGTTGTTATAAAAGTATATTGTCCTAGACATTTGATCTCCTATTGGTAGTTTTTCATCAATGTTAAGTGTTCTAATTTTTTCTGTAATTGTATTGTTTAACCTTTGTATATCACTATTTCCAGTATGACTGTTTGGTTTCGTAAAATGGTGTGTAATGTTTTCTTGTTGCAGGAATTGTTTTACGTTTATATTATTGAATTCGTTATCGAATATGAACTTTGAAACTCTGCCCTTAAATGCCAAGAATTCTCTGATTTTCTGAACTAATGTACGTCTGTTTCTATCTTGCAATTCAAAACATGACGCTGCCTTGCAGAGTTTATCTATAAATACTATAAATGGTTGTTTACTATAAACATATGAATCTACATATACTACTTCATTAGTTGTTTTTGGTGTTTCTGTATATATAAATTTATTTCTTATTGGGTTTCTATCATACTTCCCTCCTGCACATATATTGCAATTGTTAAAAATCCTGTGTTTATATTCTGTTATCTTTGGGTTGAATATTCTTCTTTTTAGTTGTTCATTTTTTGCGATTATGCCACAATGTCCGCTCGCCTTCTTATGAAAGGGTGCTATTTGTTTACTAAGCTCCTCATGATTGTCGATATTTTTTTGCATGGTGTGTAAACTTAACGAATTTGATTCGGTGTGTGCTAATGTATTATTTTTCTATTAACTTCTGAAGTTTATAACATTCATGGTCGCTTAATAAGCATATTCCTATTTTCCCAGTATGTATTTCCCTGCGCAATATATTTAAGACTTGGTTGTTATCTACGTCACTTTTTTCGATAAATATAACTTTGTTCACAAATACATTTTCTACCATACCCTGTTTGTTGTGTACTAATATAATTTGTGTCTTAAATCGATTTACCACTGTTTATAATATAGGTACACTGTATCCCAAATTGTCTTCCTGTGAATGAACAGTTTGGACCATCATTGAAGTATCATCATCTAGATTTTCAATGATTTCTCTTGTGTCCTGTTCCTCTTCGTTGAATAGGTTGTGTAGAATATATTCTTCATTTGCACTTAACATGTTTATTCGTATATTTTCGAATATATGGGCTTATCTGTACTTGTTACTATTTAGTGTTGACTCTCATGTGTTGCCGACAATACATCACCGTCTTTAAAAAATAATTCTTTGAAATTTTCAAGTAGCCTTAAGGTTACCTGCATTTCTTCGTTATTCGTATAATCAATATTGAAATGATTTCGAATGATTTGCTCCTAGTGAGTTGCAATGTGCATATATTGTGCATTCCTTCAGGATACTCATATTCTTCAAAATATAATTTGTTACCTAAAATGACTATAAACTTCAGTTCATTATTTATATTTGCTTTTAGTGCTGTTAAGAAATTTCGCCCTATTATAGCGGAAATATTTTTATTAGAAAAATCTTTAATTTTCCACTGGAGGGTTCCCTTACATTTGAATTCATCAGGAAAAGGGGTTACCATGATATACTTTACTTTATTTGTGCCATTTAAAGTTCTATAAAAGCAAGATTTCTTTAATGTTGTATAGGTGTATATTCCCTGAAATGTCCCCGATTTTAGTATGCTTGTCGTTGAACCCGTATCGATCAAGCATCTAATTTTCTGTTTTCCTAAAGTGATATTTATTATTGGCAATGCCGATCTGGAGGCAACGTTAAAAAAATTACTTGTTCCTTCTCCTCATTCGAATCATGCTCAATAGTGTCTATCTCCATATATGTGGGTGTTTGATTTGATCTTTGTGAGTCTATGCTCATACGAGAAACTCTGGTCTGTCCAGAATTGTTTTCTCTGCTATTTTGGGGTTGAAGAAATCTATTATTATTATACTGATTCCGATATTGCGGAGAGGGTCTATTATAGCTATTAAATGAATTCTGGTTATCCGGATGTAATTGTGTTTGTTTGTTAGTATTATTTTGGTTTTATGTGTTATTAAATACATTTTGGTTATTCTGATATGTTTGTTTATATGTATTAATTTGGTTTTGTGTGTTATCAAATTAATTTTGGCTATTCTGATATGTATGTTTATAAGTATTATTTTGGTTGTTTTGTGTGTTGCTAAATGAGATTCGGTTATTTTGATATGACTGTTTGTAAGTACTTATTGTTTTGATTATTCTGTGTATTATTGGATCTGTATTTATAGTAAATTGCCTCAGGATCATCCAAGGCTTTAATTTGTGTGTACCTCGTTATAATTTCATTCATAGTACTCCGCTGGTCTATATGAGATCTCAGAGTTATATCGATCATCTCTATCATTATATTAACTAAGTCCCTATCTGTTCTACTGGGCTCATATATTTGAGGTTTATCTTCATCAAACAAATATATTCGTTTAAAATCATTTTGACACTTTCGAAAATAACTAAACAATTCTCTTAAACTATTTACTCTAACTCTTAAATTATTTACGGCACCTATTAAATACATCGCCATATGTCAACCTTGGTTTATAATGGTCCCTCAATTTAGACTTCACCTGGTCACATGTTGCCTCTGCTCCGAGCTCCCTAACGGTATTATCAGCTGTACCAGCTATCTCCTCGTTCATTATAATTGACATCGCTAATCTCTTCAATTGTACATTATTCGTTGGGCAACATGGCATTACAGCCTCTGCCGAAGCCACGAATGCCGGCACGGTATGATCACTGCCCAGAGATTTCAGTTGACGAAGTGTTAAGACAAATTCTCCCTCCTGCATTTGGTGTTGTTGTTTCTGTCGTTGCATTCGTTGCTGTACTTCTTGTTGTTGCATTAGTTGTTGGAGTTCTTGTCGTGGCATCTGTTGTTGTTGTCATAACTGAAATATGACTGCTACTACCTTAGCCAAGTTGTAATCTTGTTACTCTGCCATATTCGTGATATTTAGTATAAAAAGAATCTGCTTACCTTTATCTTATTTTGTGTTGTTGTATATTTTACGTTGTTTTTTGTTTTAGTTACCGTTGTTGTATTGCATATGTTGTAGGTTTTGTTGCTATTGTTATTTATTTTGTTTTATATAAACTTTCTTTATTGCTGATATTTTTTATGTTGATTAATGTTGATACTGTCCTTGTAAATAATTCATATAATTTTATTAGCGTTATGTTGGAGTTCGCGTTTGTCCTTCATAGAGTGCAGTTGCAACTGTGCTTCTATGAAATTTCGTAAACTTATTTCTTGTATTACCGTATTGTGTCTGTCGCGCTGGCTGACAAGTCCCGTTTAGGGAACGTTCATCTAACGTCATATAATTATGACTTTGTTCTTTGTGCTCATCCGCAGATCAATAAACACTATACTTTTTTTATACTCTTCACGGGAGTGAATAGTATTATAAGTTTGTCATGAAGTTTGTAACACACAGAAGTAGACATCGCAGACCACATAAAGTATATATATTTGTGATCAGCTCGATGAGACGAATTGATTTAGCCATGTCCGTCTGTCCGTATGTCTGTCTGTATGTATGCAAATTAGTCCCTTAATTTTTGAGCTAGAGAGCACATGGGTTTCTTTTTATCATACTAATTAATGTTCTTATTAAAAAAAGTGTTTTGTTTTTTAACATATGGAACTGAAATTTGGACACTATAAGTTTGTAATCTATGGCCATCAATCATGTAAATGTCATGATCCTAGGGCTACTAGGTGGGGTATCTCCCATACAAACCCCCCTTTAAATTAATGTTCTTGTTAGAAAAAGTTTTTTGTTTTTTAACGTATCGAACTGAAATCTGGACCCTATAAGTTTGTAATCCAAAGCCATAAATCGTGTATATTTCATGATCCTAAGGCTACCAGTTGGGGTACCTCCCATACAAACCCTCCTTTAAATTAATGTTCTTGTTAGAAAAACTTTTTTGGTTTTTAACGTATCGAACTGAAATTTGAACTCTATAAGTTTCTGATCTATATTTATCAACCATATAAATGATCCTAGGGTTACCAGGAGTGGTACCTCCCATACAAACCCAAATTAAATGGCAAACTTCTTTACATAGTATAAAGCAAAGTCGAAATTTCAAGAAGTTAGAATACTGATTACTTCTAAGCCACGCAACGTATTTTTTGACTGTTAATTAAAGAATTTCCTTAGAAAAGTTTGCATGTACATAAATAATTGATTCAATAATAAAAGTGATTATGATTATTATCATTAATTATCCATATTTGTTATTCACTAAAGACAGCAACACTTTTTTGACATTCACCAAAACAGGTATTTGTGATTCACCACAACATCAAACAGCTTTTTTTGGTTCACAAAACAGTTCAAAAAGTAGTTCTTTCCCCATTTACCAATACTGTATTTTGATAATTTCACAGGTTGGCTTGACGGACGAGTCCCGTTTTGTTCGCTTATAAAATTAATGTAGTTGTAATAGTGTTATAATTTATGGAAAAAGCATTTACTGCTACTACAATATTGCAGCTTTTCATTCTTTACACAGCAAAGTTTCTTCAAATGTTAAATTAAAGTAATTATTATTATCATTTAAGCCTTACTATAAGGTAAAGAAAACATTTGTTTACTTGCAATATAAGGAAAAAATGTCACCTACCAACGATCAAATAGGTAAAGTAAATCATTTAATTCTGTCAAAGATCAATGGACTGACACACTGAAACATACTACTCTGTAGACAATGCTATTGATCTGGAAGAGGCTGTTCATTTCCCAACAGAATTTCTTAATTCTCTACAGCCTTCTGGTTTGCGCCCACATAAATTAGTTTTCAAAGTAGGGTGTCCCTATTTTATTACGGAACCTTAATCCACCAAAATTGTGCAATGGTACACGTTTACAGATAAAATCATTAAAAAAACTACATAATAGAGTGTACAATACTGACCTGATGTGGAACTGGTGAAGTCATTTTAATTCCCCGGATTCCACTAATACTAACGGATCTACCTTTCCAATTTAGAAAATTGCAGTTTCCTATAAAATTGTCATTTTCAATGACAATTATCAAATCACAAGGTCAAACATTCAACGTTGTGGGATTAGACCTGAGCATTCAGTGTTTTTCCCATGGACAGTTATATGTAGCTCTTTCACGCGTCACTTCTGTTCGTATTGTATAATGACAAAAAAGCTGTAAAAATTGTATACAAAGACATATTGTAAACAAAAATTTGTTAAAAAATTAATTAATAAAATTGCATGCTATCAATACCAAAGCGATATTTTTTAAAATGCACCCGTGCAAAACGGGGAGGTTTGCTAGTTTAAAGAATAAATGTACAATAAAATTGCCACTCAAACTGATGTGATGCTAAGAAAGGAAGGTTGGATGTAACCCGGAGGAGCGTGAAGAGTATTACATCTTTGGCTTAGCCAATGATAGCCTTCTTTCTGGTTTAGTCTTGTGTTTAAGCAACGGTGCTTTTTTCTTTTTGTTGTAGCATTTCAGCATTGTTGACTGCTATATACTCTGCACAATTAACTTTCTGCCTAGCTGCTTTAGCATTTACACTGAAAATGGATCACCACGTTCTGATACGGTACTTCCAGCTTTGCAGTTTCATTGGTTTTCTCACACAGCAACCAGTGTTGCTGTTTATAGACGCAAACAATTGCTGAATCCGAGGCGTAAACAAACTTTTTCTCCTCCAACAGCTGCAAAACACTGCAAGGACCTTAATGATCGTGATGATGAACCGTCTATATCCTCGAAAGTGCGCAGAAGTCTCCGTCCAGGGACACCCTCTGTTCAGACTGCCTCACCAAATAAGTCCAATCGTTTTATTGATCTTACCTCACACTCTGATGAGGAGACGGAGACCGCTGATGAGGTGTTGCAATCACCTATAAACAAGCGTGATGCAACGAAAAACTCCCAAGACCTCCTCTCATATTTATTGATGGAGTTACTCACATTAATGGTCTAATGACCAGCCTTGACAAGCTCACTGAAACTTCTTCATACGTCACAAAATCCTTCGGCAAAGGGTCTCTCCGTATTATTCCAAACACTGATGCAGCATATCAATTCAAAATTTTCTTGACGCAAACTCTTTACCTTACCACTCATATCAGCTGAAGCAGCTACGAGTTTACACGGTTGTAATCAGAGGACTTCACCACACCACACCATCTAATCTTGTTGAGGCTGCACTTACTACACTTGATCACAAACAACGAAATGTGCACAATCCAAAGCACAGAAACAACTCTGGTCCTTTGAACCTATTCTTCATCGAACTGGAACTGTCCCATAATAATAAAACCATCTATGATGTTATACGTTTATGTCGACAAGTGATCACTGTTGAGCCCCCTCGTAAGTTCAAAGACATACCGCATTGCCATCGTTGCCAGGAATTCGGCCACACAAAGCACTACTGACGAAAAAACTTTCGATGTGTCAAATGTGGAGGGAGTCACCCCCTTCTTCATGTCAAAAATCTCCTGATCTCCCCGCCAAATGTGCCCACTGTGATGTGTCTCATTCTGCAAACTAAAAAGGCTGCTTTGTCAACCAAGAATTGGTTGCCCGGAGAACAATAAATCAGCCAAAACCACGTCATCAGCCTACTCAAAAAACAGCACAACCAAATGTAAGTACAACATATGCTAACTTTTCCTACGCAGACGCAACCAGAAACGGCCCTCCTGCTCAGCCCAAAAAACAAATTCCCCACAAAAATGATCAACCACGTGAATTCAATATTCAGTGTCATAAAGAATTGCTCTCTTGTCTCCATGAACGCTTCGGGTCTATCCTAACTAGAATCGAGTATATGTTGGAATCCCAAACCAAAATGTTGGAAATCTTGACGTCATTTGTCTCTAAATAATGCAGCAAATAGGTCTTTGCATTGGCATCTGGAATGCCAATGGCTTAGGCAATCACACAAACGAACTTCGCCTTTTTGCTTTGGACCACAAAATAGACATCATGTTCATAAGCGAGATCCACTTTACATCTCGATCCTTCTTTAAACTGTCGGAATATGATGTCTACCTAGCCAATAATACAGATGACAACCACGCGTGTAGAGGAGCCTTACCTGCTATCTGCTTTAATTAGCTACAATCTTCAGCTGTGAAAATCTCCACAGATCTCAGCGAACTGGTCGTTGCCGCACTATACTGCCCCCCTGGCTGCACAATTCTTGAGAGCCAGTTTAATAATCTCTTCGACGAACTTGGCCCAAAGTTCTTGATCGGTGGCGATTGGGGTCGTCAACTGTTTAATGCCTTAATAGACTCACGGAGAAAAGTCTATCTACGGGATCCCCTACGCAATACCCCAGTGACAATAGTCGCCTTCCTGACGTATTGGATTTTGTTATTTTTGCTGGAATTCCACCTAATCAGTTGTCCATTACCGAATCTACTGAACTCTCCTCAGACCATGTCCCATTAATTGCCGAGTTTAAGGTAGCTGCTGATCGCTTCTTAATTAAGAAGAGATTACTTCCTGCACATGCTAACTCCGAACTGGTCTAGAAGATCATTTAAATCTGAATCTGGAAATCTCATCTCCAAATAATTTAAACAATGCTGTTGAACTGTTTGCTCGTTGCTTTTACGCAGCAGCCGCTCTTGCATCCTCCACCCGGCCCCTTGTGCCCACCGATTCTTTCCAGCCGCCTTTAAAAGCTGCCACCCTGGATCTGGTAAGATACAAGAAGAGCCTCCGTCGAAGATATATGCGTACACGCAATATCTTGGATAAAGCTGCCTGGCGCAGAGCTGAGCTCCAATTAAAACTCCTTCTCGCCGAGGAAAGATCTCGTTATTTCGATGATCTATTACAAAATGCTGAGTAAATCCTCAGGCTTCAACCTGTGGAGAGCCACACGTTGTTTCAAACAGCAACCAGTACGTTTTGCACCCCTTCTGGACACGAACAACCTCTGGTGCCGTTCTGACTTTGATAAAGCTACAGCTTTTGCAAATGAGCGATTAAAAAATTAGGGGTGGGTGTAGATGGATAAAAAATACCTATTATTATACCTATTACATATATAAAAAAAATGTCATAATGTCGGAGAAATTTTTACATTAACACCGTGGCTCGAGATTTTTATATTAGATGTATTCTTTACAGATGTTCCTCAGATTTGCGAGGAAGATGCCTCGGAGGAAGCATCCTACGGGAAAGCGATAGTCAATCGCCGATTTAATTTCCTCTTCCCAAAAAGAGGAACCCAAATGGGGAAAAGGCATATCGGCAAGAAATGCTGGCATTGTGCCAAACGCGTAATGCCGCCCTCCATGAAAAAGTTGCTTCCAACAGGAACATGGAAACCAGCATCTGCGGCTACCTTGCTGAGCTGCGGGCCGCAAATAATGCTCCTTCATAGGTTTTTTTTTTTGTAGAAATAAGACTGAAGTTATTTTAGTTTTTATAGATGTAAGTGGATATTAGGTTAGTTGTTTTTATAGATTTAAGTAGATATTAGGTTAGTTGTTTTTATAGATGTAAGGGGATATTAGGTTAGTTGCTTTTGTAGATGGAAGTGTTTTTATAGATGTAAGTGTTTTTGTAGATTTAAGTGCATATTTTTTTATTTATTTAAAACTAAAATTATAATAATAATTTATAACTGTGATTGCAATAGCAACAAAAGCCTTCAGCTCAACCAGGTGCTTATGAAAACATTAAAGTTTATACAGAGCTATTTACAAAATAATTACATTAATCTTTGGTACTGTTTATCACAAATTGAATGCCGTATATAAATAAATAAATGTTAGAGCTTTAATTTTTTTTATTAATTTATGAATGGAAAGAATGGAAAGAGGATCTGTGTTTGGGAAGTATAAATTATGTATTGGTTCGGTTTTTGGGCATTCAAGAAGAATATGATAGAGACTTGAGCATTCAACGCAGGAACGGAAAGGGTTCAGTGGTGATGCGATGCACAAGTGTACATGGGATAGCTTGGTATGACCTAAGGGAAGTCTTAAACATTTTATAATGTCCCGTGTTCTGAATTCGTCAGGTGGGGCTAGACGGAATGTTTTAGTTGCAAGTCTGTTATGGTTGACAGTTTTGTATCAATATTATGTTACTTAGTGTAGTCCTGTGTGTTGGAGTTTAAAGTGAGACCTTATGTATTTGAGTATATTATTAGTTTAGATGTTTTTGTAGAAATAAGAATAAGGTTGTTGTTATTTAAAATTTGTATTTAAAAAAGGTGAATTTCGTTAATTGTTGATAAAAGTTACGAAGGCTTTCAGGTTTTATAAACTATTTACTTGAAGATGTTGGGAGATTGCTCTGCGTACTTTCTCTGCAGTGTTGTCGTGGTCGTAGGCAAAATTGCTTTCTTCTGGCTGTGTTTGTCTTCATGAATGATGAATGCCATTTTTCATTAATGGTCTCGTTTTCATTATTTAAGAAATTATGTAATATGCAGCAACATATTATTATGTTTGTGGTTTTATTCAGTTGATTGTCCAAACCTTTGCCAAGTCGCCGGAACCTTGCCTTGAGATGCCAAAGATCTCGCCGAGATTTTGAAAGAGAGTAGTTGAATATTTTCTGTTCTTCCGTTGCATTTACTAGGAACGGGTATGGTTACATCAGTCTTCATGAAAAACAAAATGGTGAGTCCCCAATCAGCAATACCGGTACATTGACGCCGCCGATCATCTTCTCATTTTAATCAAATAAGTCCGATGAATCCACCAAACTCTTCAGGCGACACTGATTGTAGATTTGCTAGTCGTGGCAACGGCCGGGACTACCAACGTTGACATATTGAAATCTTTAACTGAAATTGTTTGTATAAAAGTTGAGCAAAATTGACTCATAATAAAACATACCGATAATCAACAAGTGTGAAGACTTACTCACTGCTCGATATTCCGCTGACGAGGCGAGAGTACACAAAGCAATTGCAACTCTTTCACCCATCGGAATTGCTCTTCTGTAATTAGTTCTTTTTTTACCCATTCCTTGCAGCTGGCCAACCAATATATTGAACATGCCTCTGCCCATTTGGAAGCTCTCTTTAAAGAGTTCCGCGGAACCTTCTTTAATGTCTTTCTTCCAAAATATTCCATGTCTTTCCTACAAATTCACACACACAAATTTTTTATTATGCAAAGCATTATTTAATATAAAAACAAAAACTTTCAATAGCCCAAATCCTGCGCGGAACACTAACACTTCTATTCATTAAAGCCAAATATTCTTCGGCTATTTCAATTTCCTGACTGTGTAAAACTATTGTATTGTTGTTTAAGTGCAGCAGAGTACTTGTTATTATTAATATTTCTGATAAACTACTCATTTTCCACAAATTTGTAATTATCTTTTACTCAATTCAACAATTTTTTCTTTTTCTTATTTATTATCAAAATAAAAAACATCTGTTCAGAACTCGCAACTCAGAACTCTGTCACAAAAAACGGATAACCAGAACTCGCACAATCAGAACTCGCTGTCTGATCCCACTATATGTTTACATTTTTGCTCGGATATTCTATTATTTTCCATTTCTATGAAATACAACGTTTTTTGTGCATCCCTGGTTGAAATATGGCGTTTTTTAGGTACACTTAGTATTGAGTCAGTTGTTATTTGAGCACGTTGAATGAAAATACGACGGCTTCTTTGGTTTTATCATCATCACGACTACAACCTGGACACGTTTTAAAACTTTAATGATTGTTTCAAGTTCAATGCAAGTCATTCACCCTCAATAAACTCTATTTCAGCTAATGCATCATTGATAACAAAATCAAAAAGTTGGTTTTTAAAACTTTTATTTGACATTGCAAAAAATTTTGACGCACAACTAATATAAACAAAACTCATTTTTGTTATTTCAATGAGACAAATGACGCACAATTGACACCATAAACTACATACACTGAATTACCGAATGAAATTTTACCAAACAGTGTTCACTGCCTTTTTTCCGTTATTCTTGAAGTGAAACATCTTTAGCGAGGTGTAAGTCCAAAAAAAAAAAACGTTATGGTAATCAAATGTGTGGATGCGGGGGAGAGACGTTGATGGGGGATACACATTGCATATTGGGTTGTTCGTCTGCAGCGTAGATAATGAATGTTTTTGCATGAGTAAGAGAGAGATAAAAAATGCTTTAGTGATGTGTGTTTTTACGAAGAGCATACGAACAAGTAACCGAAAAACCGACCACCAGACGAAGATGCTTTTCTCTCTCTCACTCTTCATGTGTGTCGTCGTTGTTGTTGTTGAGAGTTTGTGTTTATCGTGAAGGGAAGTGCGGGTCGCTGCTGTTGTTTGGTTTTGTGCACAACTTATCAACAAGAACACACCAGCAATTACTACAGTTGCATTTTCGCTCTTCTCTATATTATCATATATTATTGATTTCATTTGTGTGTGCCCTACACGACGCCGATCTCGCATATTAATTTGTACGCATGTCGCTGAATCTTTGCTTTTATATGTCATATAAATCAATATGTTATGTAACCCAATTCTTTAAATTATTAATTATAATGTGCTATAATGAAATAAATGAATAATATTATAGAACACAACTCTAGTAATTATTTTAAAACTAAAAACTAAAACTTGAGTCCTAACATTATGTGCAGCAGTTTCACTTCAATAGTGTGCTTATATGGGTGAGGCACATTACTTTTTTTTTACGACATACCAAACCTCGACGATACCGAGTAGGTGTGAAGAGCCTTATTATATGTAAAATATATATATTTTTTTTGATTAATTAATATTCATAATTATTTTCAGTAAATTTGAAATTACTTATATCTCTTATTTCTAAATGTTATATGTTTAATCTGTCCATGTAAACTGTCCATTCTTTATCATTGTCCGTTATTGAGCAATTAATATTTTCATCTGTATTGGTTACTCTATACGGTCCCGTGTATTTTTTGTCCATCTTATGTCCTGTTGGGTTACTAATATATACTAAATCTCCTATGTATTTTTATTTTTATGTTGCGACGCAAATAAAAAATCATTTTATTCTCTTTCGCCGCCACTGTGCTTGCTCCGTTATTGCATTCTTGTTCCTTTTGTTTTCATTTTCGTTGCGACTTAAATTAGTTCTTCAGTTTGTCATAAAATCAGTCGAATGCAAGCAAGATATCAAAAATCAGCCAAGTGTGAGGAAACGGAGGGTTTCGTACCATCGTAAAAGCTTTTTGCCGCAAAAGTGAATTATGTATTCAATAACTCAATGAATATGCATTTATTATAAAATTGACAAAAAGCTTTTGCGAAATATTCATAAAGCCTAAAAGTATACTACAAAAAAAAACATGACCAAAATATGAAACGAAATAAATCACAAAGCTTCTTAAGCTGTGCGCAGTGCATGTTGGAGCACACGTTTCTTGTATGGGGACCCCTTTTATTTTTCAACTTTATTTTAGTTTTAGTATTTGCTGCTATCATGAAAATAGATATATACATTCTGTGAAAATTTCAACTATCTAGCTATTACGGTTCATGAGATAGAGCGTAGTCGGACAGACGGACGTCGGAAGCTTATTAATAGGATCCATCTTTGGGTACGGAACCCTAAAAAACAATGTATTACTATAAAAAAAAAAGAATATCTCTTTGTTGCAAAATCAAAAATCAATCAAATATAAAAAAACAATGGATTAATATAAAAACAAATTGCATGTGTGCCATCGAACACGTGATAGAAGAGAAACTTCTTAAAAACAAACAGAGAGAGAGAGAGAGAGAGAGAGAGAGACAGACATCATCTCAAAACAAATACAGCATTTGCATACAAAATCTTCTGTCCAACTAATTTAGCTATGTCAGTCTGTCCGTCTGTCTATCCGTATGTATGTTGCTTTTGTTTGCTTTGGCGTGTGTAAGTGTTGTTGTGTTTACGTTTGCCGCCCCTCTTGATGAAAAATTAGATCTTCGTATATTCGCAATGCAAATTTAAGTTTTGTGTTGTTTCAATTGGACGCTTAAAGTTCGTGATCGGAAAAGTCTCTACGGCGCTGCACTACGCGCCAACATTTATACGTATTGTTAGTGTTCTTATCATACGATTTTTTATTTCTATTGTTATGTCTTTCTATTTAATGTCTAGCTCTTGTCTGAGCTGTCTGTAAACAAAATTTATTATTTCCTTACTACAATCGTCTATTTTGAATATTTAGCTTCTTTATTTTCTTGAAGGAATTCATAGAAGTTTGGGATTTAACCGAATACTACAGTCGTCGACTAACTCTCAATTCGTTCGATTGTGCTTACTGATATTTGTCACAGTTTTCGCATATTTTTGTATATCAAATGCAGTCTTATTTTCTTTCCGTTACTTCTTCACACAAGCGCACAGTAGAAAAACAAACAACAGTTAGTGAAGTGTATAAAAGTATGCCACCTTGGCCAAAAATCCAAGGGGCTAATCGCTTTGAAGCTCTAAGCGTTAGCCCAAAACCAAAGACAAAGAATCCAATGCCTTTGGTGGAAGCATTTCCAGAATAACCATCAGTCACTTCGTGATAATAGCTTGCTATTCTTTGTTGAAAACGTAGCAACTGCCGAAAAGTTTATCAATACCAAAGAACTTCATGGCATCTGTAAAGTTAAATGCGAATATCACGGCAATCTCAATCAGCGCAAAGGCACCGTTTATGCACCCTACCTCAACAATATTCCAGAAGAAGAGATTATTGAAGAACTGAAATCCCAGGGAGTAATAGTGTATTCAAATACGCCAAACAAGTCGTCAATAAATCCGTCCCAACTGGAGTTGTACAGCTGACATTTGACTTATACAATCTTCCAAGCAAGATAAATATTTCGTGGAATACAAACCGAGTCAGAGAATATATACCAAAACCAATGCGATGCAAAAATTGCCAATTGATCGGCCACACAGCTAAATTTTGCAAAAACCAAACTATGTGCGAAAGATGCAACCTTGAACCACATGAACTATCCGCCTGCACACGTACTCAATGTGCTAATTGCGAAGGAGAGCACTCAGCCAACAACAAAGACTGTATATACAGAAGCTCGAAAAATACTAAAAATTAAAACCAAAGAAAAATGCTCAATGTACGAAGCTAAATCAAAATTCTATCAAAAATCCACTCAACCTCTATCAACAACACAATCATACTCTGAAGCTGCTTCTAATAGTACCGCAAATACCTCTTTAAATTTAAAGAAGTGCAAAAATACAAGATCAAGACTCAAAAGTAAATGGAACAACTGTGAATACTAACAGCACAGTACAACTAAAACAAAATTTTGCAACAAAACAACAAACAAAAATCACTCCAATGGAATTTGAATCTACATACAACACAAACAACATAACATAAAAGGGGGGGGGGGGGAGGGGGGGGTGGGTTATAGGGAAACAACAGAAGAGAAAAACTGATCAAACAAATATACACAAACTTAATTTCTTAATTATCTTATTCACCTTATGACTTTTAAAATCATACAGTGGAATATGAACTGTTACACTTACAAATATTACAGTTTTTCTCTTCTCTTAAACAAGTACAAACCAAACATAGAAGCACTGCAAGAAACTCACATGCATAACAACTACACACCTTTTTATACACCAAACAATTACTTTTTACACCAGATAAATGACATTGACCTAATTTCTAAAAACATACATAACAACATACAAAAATATAAAATAATTAATATCAATTCTAACATTCTAGCTGTAGCAGCTGAAATCAAATCTGTAACTCCTTTCATAATAATAAATGTATACATCTCTCCCACTGAAAACTTTGTGGAACAAGATGTACACGATCTAACTTCAACAAACCAGCTGTACTCCTTGTAGATTTCAACGCCTGGCACACATTTTGGGGTTCTAAATCCAACAACAAAAGAGGTAGAGTTATAGCAAATTTTATTCAAATCAGTAATTTAATTATAGTGAACAATGGCGATCACACCCACTACACAACTCATAATTCATTTACCAATGTAGACCTAAAATTCAGCTCTCCTCCGCTCAATCTAAACGCCACATGGTCAATCGCAGACAATTTATATGATAGCTACCATTTTCCCATTTTGTGTAGTCTTTTCAACAATACTCACAATCACATGAGGGGAAAAACTCACAAATACAACCTTAAGTTAGCAAATTGGATAAAATTCCAAGTAGAAGTAGTTAAAAAAGTAGATAAACTTAAATTCACTAACAACATCAACCAAGGAGCCGCCAAATTTCATAAAATTATGAAAAGTTGCGCAAATCGGTCTATACCTACAACCAATCCAGTGGCGTAGCTACGTTGGTGCAAGCCGGGGCAGTGCCCCGGGGCCCCAGAGCTCTAGGGCCCTCGGCCGTCATGTCGAAAAAAAAAATAATAATAATATGTTGAATACAAATTTTTGACTAATTCACTCAATTAATTTCAATTTCAAAATCACTTTTTTTTTATTTTCAACAATATTTCATTATTATTTCAGCTAGCGCTTTTAATTTTAAGTAGTATAAGAATTTATTTTTTTTTTATTCTACTTCTTAATAATAATAATAATAATAGTCATAGTTTGCAAAGTTTTGTATTAAAGTGTTAAGGTAATCTACTGATAAAGTAAAATAAGGTGAAGTGGTGCGTTTAAACGAAAGCAACGCCAGAAAAAAGAAGAGAGTGAACAGAAATTGGGCAAAATAGACAACCTTCTACAATTACTATAATTTGAATTTAGTGATAAATGATGCCCTTAGCAGTTGTGTGGAGATACAGACTTTTTTCGCAACGATTCAAGACTTATATAGTTTTTTCGGGAATGGCATTAAGCGTTGGGATCTACTGTCAAAATTCACTGGCGAACTCTAAAAAAAATTAAATCCGACTAGATGGTCTAGTAGAGTTAATACGATGTGTGCAGTAAAGCTTCGTTTTTTTTATGTAATCAAGGCACTATCAGAAGTAGAACTGAAAAGTTCCAATAAGGATGAGTGTAGCGAAACACAATGCATTAAAACAAAAATGCCAAAATAGAGTTCGCGTTGCTGTGTGTGTTCAAGCATCAAATTTTGAATGTTATCAATTATGCATCCAAAATTTTGCAAACACGCAATATCGATTTAGACAAGGCAAGTAGAGCTTTAGCAGATGTGAAAACAAAACTTCAATTTTACAGAAATGACTTTGAATCATTCAAAAGCAATGCCAGTGAAACTGCAAAAAAAAAAATATGACATAGATCCCAATTTTCACGAAAAACGACAAAAAAGAAAGTTAAAAAACATTTTGTTGAACTAGTTTCTGATCACCGATTTCGAAATAGTGAAGAAATATTTAAAATTACAATTTTCATTAACATACTAGACCTAATAATAGGCCAGTTAAATTCATGTTTCATTAGCATGAGTGCAGTCTGTCAAATATTTTCTCAAGGTAGATGAAGCGAGTTTGTTGCATAAATTAGATGCTTTCCAAAGTAAATATTCTGATATAATAGGCTCCAATTTTTCAATTCAATTTATTAATATTTGTTATCATGTTCTACCTAAATTGACCCCAGCATGGACTTTGTTTTATTCTCTTCTTATACTAACTGTAATCTACTCGTTGTTTATTTATTACTAGCTTTGCCTGCGATTTCGCACGGGATCCTTTACCCAGGTCGAACTCTATTCGGTAGTTTTTATGTGAAAGCGAAATAAACAAACAAACTCTCACAATAATTATATTATATTAGGAAATACCACTAAATACTATCTGCTCTGTTACACATAACAATTAGTAGTAAGCTAAGTAGTTTAGTTTAAATAGGGCCCCAATTTCATTTTTGCCCCGGGGCCCTTGCTGACCTAGCTACGCTACTGAACCAATCCTAGACAAAATTCACTAAAACCTGTATACTGGTGGAATAACAGTTTAGCAGCCCTAAAAGCAGCAAAGAGACATCACCTAAATCTATTAAGAAAATACCCTAACTCTTTAAACATGCTCAACTACAAAAAAGCCAATGCAAAATTTAAACGAGAAGCAAAAATAGCACAAAGAACTGCTTTCGCTGATTTCACTAAAGATATCAACCCTAACTCCAGCTCGAAAACACTTTGGAATAAAGTACACATAATCTCGGGTATCCGAAAAGATACACATATACACTGTATTGAGACCCCAACTGGTCACACATGCGATTCAGTTACAATAGCCAACCTATTTAGTGAAGCATGGTCCCAATACTCTCATGATTCTAATTTTTCACAAACATTTATAAACAATAAAACTTCCTACATGGGACCAATACCCTGTAATCACACTTTAAAACCTAAAGCGAAACTTATCGAATCGCAAATAACAACAATAGAACTTAAATTCTGCCTAAATAGTCTGCACGGTAACACACCTGGATTCGACAACATTCCATATAAAATCCTTAAACATTTACCTCCGAGCGGCTTAAATAAACTAACAGAGCTGTATAACAAAATTCTAGACACCAGCATAGTTCCCCAACAATGGAAGATAGCGACAATAATCCCAATCAACAGACCCAACAAAGCCAAAGATAACATAAATGGATACCGTCCAATATCGCTACTGCCATGCATTTCAAAAGTTTTAGAAAAAATCATCGCCAGACGTATTATGTGGTATCTCAATCAAGAAAATTTATCATCACCTCATTAATTCGCTTACAGGACAAAAAGAAGTACCATTGACGCCCTGCTAGTAATTGATGATTTCATATGCAAAAGTCTCTCCACACGTAACCATGTCTCCATCCTATCAATAGATATGGAAAAGGCCTTTGATAGAGTAGGTATACACTGCATCCTTAAGCAACTAGTAGAGTGGAAATTAGGACCAAAAATTTTAAATTTCGTGCGAAGCTTCCTATCCAACAGATGGTTTAGAGTTAAGGCAAATAACTCTTTATCGAGAGAGGAGAAATTCCATAATGGTATCCCCCAAGGATCACCGTTATCGGTAGCCCTCTTCTTGATCGCCTTTGACAAACTTAACGTTCTTATAAGCTCGAACAAATTTTTCACGCATACTCTGTATGCTGAGGATTCTGCCTTATTTTCAAGCCAAGCAATGACTACCATATTCAAATAAGTTCAATATTTTCTGAAATAGTAACTTGGTGTGACTTTAATGGTACCAAAATTTCCAATGACAAATCTACTCACTTACACATCTGTAGGAAAAGAAACTGTACTGGTATTGAAACCACCATTAATAACACAATAATAAGTAAATCTAAGTATCTCAATTATATTAGGTTTCATTTTTGATAATAAATACACTTGGAATGAACATGTACATTCACTTATAAAATTACTTAATAATAGAATTAACATAATCAAATGCCTAAGTAGTATCAGACTTAAAAGTAACACACTCTCACTTATCAACATTGTCAAAGCAATTATTTTATCTAAAATTGACTACGGCTTCTGTATATATGGAAAAACAAATAAAGCAAAAATCAAAAAAATATCCACTCCATGCCATGCGGCTGCTAGAATATCACTCGGAGCATTCCGTACTACCCCGATAGCAAATATTGAAGCTGGCTAACCTAACTTGAACTTCCGATTGGACTGGTCTATGGGTCGTGCAATCACCATACTCGCAAACACATACGGATCCAGACTGCACACAACCAACCAACAGTTGAGACAATGGTGTGAATGGGCGGGCAACATACAGGTTCATTCGGGATGTAAAATTTGTTGGCAGTCGACCAGCCTTTGGTTTTAACCTCTGGCTCGGATTCGTGTTGACTGGTCACTGTTCCCTTAATGCTTTTTTGCATTTAAGGAGCCTAAGTGACAGTCCGGAATGCCCTTGTGGCACGATCGCGGAAACGTGGCAGCATGTTCTTTGTGAATGTTCTCTGTTTGATGCTTTGAGGGACTTTAATGCGTTCGGTATTTTTAGGGTTAATGGGGATTATGATTTCAGTCAGGCGCTCTCCAGTAGAGATAGTGTTAGGAGATTGAATGAGTTTACACGTGCAGTTTTTATTGGGCGTCGTCCTTTTGTAACCTGAGGGATCCGTGTTTTGTGTGTGAGTGTATGGGGAGGGTTTAGTGTTGTCTGGGGGGCACCAGTCCCTGAGCTTCATGGAGCTGTACTGGTAGTGATTTTGTCACGCTACCCGACCAGAGGTATTTTTTCTGGTACCACGGGTGTTTGGAAAAGTAGCGGTCTCAGCCTACGATCCATTCGCTAAAGTCCTTGTGACAGTGGGGACATAGTTCGTTTTTTGATCGTTGATCTAATAATTGCTGCCTTGGCAGAAGAGGTGGGAATAGACCTCGCTCCGAACAGTGAGAAAGCTATATCCATGAATATAGTGTATACTGTGCCATCTGTGGGTTCTGCCTGCATTCTATTCCAGTGAGCTATGTCGATTTTTGGGACACCAACCCACGAACTATTTGTGGTTCAAATTGGTAGTACCTCGGGTACAAAGTCTGACCAGAGGCTTTTTTCTGGTACCACGGTAGTCAGGAGCCCACGGAACCTGTTTTCGTCCTGGCTAGTGGAGATAGCCCCTCTATGGGAGTATCGTGGTGGCTGTGGTTGTACCCAAATGAGGGTAGAGTGTGTGCTCGACCTGAAGTTGCGTTATACAACCGTGTGCTGTGACCCACAGAGCAGCAGAGGCTTAGATAGGCCTTGTTCCTAACCAAGGAATGAGACATACGACCAAAATAAGTATGGCTTGAGATTGGTACTTGCGGATATATATCCAAGGGGAAGTTGATTGACGTTTATTAATCCCTGTGCTTGGCACCGTGATATTAAGTCTCTACGACAGGTGTTCACGTTAAACAAATTGACTTTCATTATCACTATACTTTTTAAACTGTGGGTCCCATACACAAGATCCGTATTCAAGAATTGGTCTAACTAAAGAGGTGAAAAATAATTTAGTAGTGTAAGGATCACTGAACCCTCTAGACCAACGTTTAATATATCCTAGAACGTTTCTAGCTTTATTAATGATAGAAGAGATATGCATGCCGAAATGCAGCTTAACTGTTAACTCTTTACAGCTAAATTTTTACGGTAAAAGGACATAGTTTAACATTTGACACAGTTTAGCGTGAGGTAGTTCATGGTGCACAGCTGTGGCAAGGAATCAAGATCTTGTTGAAGAAACATTTTTTGGATGGGAGATACAATAGATAAGCATAACTTTACATCATCAGCATACATCAAAACGCTAGAATGTTTTATGGCAAATGGAAAATCATTTTCAAAAATATTGAATAATAACGGACCAAGGTGGCTACCCTGCAAGACATCGGATGTTACATGAATAGTCTTAGATATAGCTGTAACTTTTTCATCCAGTTGTGTGTTATGCAGTCCAAAAGCAACGACATTATAAAATGCAGAGGTCACATACGTAAAATGTTGAATATCATTGAAACGCGCAGATGAGCACATGAAATTATATTCAATGAAATTTTTAAAGTGCTTGGAATTAGCACATGAAGCTTCCTTCGATGTTTGTGTGCTCGAAAAAGCAAAAAGATAGGACGAACCCTCCTCTTACAACGGCAAAGGAATACTTCCTGCGAGCAATTTTTCTGCCTTATCTAGACTCGCTGACATCTGTATCCAAGCAAAGATTTTCACAGGAAAATAATGCTGCTTTTAATTTAACTGTTTTACATCCAGCTTATGTCCAAAGCCAAGGATTTCAAATCTCAAATTTGTAATGCAATTACTTTTTATGAACTTGGAGGTATCGAAAATGAACAAGATATTTGCTATAAGGAGTGGAGTAACAAAGAGCCAGCAGATTTAATTTCTGCTTACGAAAATGCAGATTTTTATCCAAAAATTCAAAAAGTAATTGGCATATTGCTTGCGCTACCACGCATAACGGCATCGGTAGAGAGATCCGTTAGTACCCTAAGAAGAGTAAAAACATGGCGAAGGACTACGATGAGCGAAGATTTTCTAAATGGTGAATTAAATATAAAAACATGGTAATTGCTAACTTAATACCACTACTTTTTTTGGTGAAAAATTAGTCAAAAACACACCTACATTGGTTTTGAAACTTTACACTAAAACTTAAATCTAATGATGTCTAATAATATCATTGATATGTGAATAAGTAGAGTATCTACATCTTTCATTGAACTATGAAATAAAAAAGTTAAAAGATTGAACAAAAAAAACAGGGACCCCCTACATTGGCAGTATACGCCCCTGATATTTGCCTTATTGCTTTCGCCTTTTATAAAGGATCTTGACGCATGAGCAATTGGTAGTTGCATACCATGATATACCCATTTCACATTGAGCATCCAATGTACATTTCCCGAATGCTACATTGAATGCTACATTCGTCAACAACAACAACAACAGGGAAAATGGCGTAATTCTGTAGTTGTTGTTGTAGTAGAAAATGTACATATGATAAGAATGCAACTAATAGTCGTTATAAACTGCTTAAAATTGCATGATTTTTAGTCAGGTGTTTACACTGATTTTTTTTTTGTTGTAGATTTTTTCAAATTTTATACAATTGTCTTCGGAACAGCTGTTCTTTATTTTGGTTATACATACACGTGGAACTTAGCGAGCATGTTGACTATATTAAAACTAAAAATTTGTGAAAAATACATGATTTAGAACATTTATAAATATATGCAAATAGTTCTTGCAGTCTCCTTTTTCATTCCTGATACTTATTTTATTAAAAGGGGGTTTATATGGCAAAATGTGCCGCGTAAAAAGAAACCTATGTGCAAAAATTCAGCTCTCTAGCTCAAAAACTGAGGGACTAGTTTTGATACAGACGTACAGACGGACATAGCTTAATCAACTCGTCTCATCGAGCTGATCACAAATATATATACTTTATGTGGTCTGCGATGTCTCATTCTGTGTGTTACAAACTTCATGACAACCTTATAATACTATTCACTCCCGTGAAGAGTATCAAAAGGAGTACCCATTATCCTTTTAAGAAATTTAATTCCTCCTAAATTGTGTAACGGCACCAGATTGAATGTGAAGACTTTACAACCAAACGTTATTCAGGCAGAGATTTTGACCGGTTGCGGCAAAGGAGACAGCGTTTTGATACCTCGGATTCCTCTAAATCCTAGTAATTTCCCATTTCATTTCAAAAGCGTGCAGTTTCCAGTGAGCTTATGTCACGTGGCTGTTTCCCGTATTAGCCATTACAATTATTTCTATGCATACATTCCTGAAGATTCAGCTTCAAATGTTGTGTACAGAAAAGCGTTATTCTAGACAGGTATATTTCATTTTAATTTAAAATCACATTTTATTGCCCAAGTCCTCTATATTTCTTTAAATCTTACATTGTTTTACATTCGGACGGGACAACGTTACTAACAAATACTGGGTAGACCAAAAGTTCGTTTACATTTCAAACGATAATTTAAAAGAAACTAGTTATGTGAAATAAAAACAGTTTGTTTATTATAAAAGTACATAAATAGGGATTTTATATTTTAAAAATAACATCATCCATATGTGATCCTTGACTATTTTGACACAGCTGCAATCTGGAGCAGAAATTTTCAATGATGGCCTCACAAGTGTTTCGTGAAATATTTTGCATTTTCTCTCGAATATTTTCCTTTAATTCCTCTAGGGACACTGGGTTGCTGTTGAAAACTTTACTTTGAAGGTATCCCCAAGGAAAGAAGTCCATTGGGGAGAAGTCCGGACTACGAGGTGGTGAGATAATAGCACCTCTTTTGGATATCACTTTTTGTCCAAAAATTTCGCGAACAGCCATTAATGAGACGTTGGAAGTGCGGCATGTTGCCCTATCTTGCTGAAACCACGATCGTTGATTAAAACCATCGAAATCCTGTGGCGCTGGTAAAAAAAAAATCTGTAGCATGGCAACATACCGCTCTGTATTCACTGTAACAGCATTACCTCGGCGATCTTCCAAAAAGTATGGACCAATAAAGCCTCTTGCAGACAAAGCTGCCCATACAGTAACTTTGGGTGAATGCAGAGGTTTTTGATGCTTCAATTTAGGATTAGTGTCACTCCAATACCGGCAATTTTGTCTATGCACATGTCCATTTAAATGAAAGTGTGCCTCGTCTGAGAAAAAATGTTCTTAAAGCAGGTGAACCTCTGTAACATTTCGTTGGAGCCTGTGAGCGTGATCTTGAGGCTGTACTTCCTGTACCATTTGGATTTTGTACAGATGTAAATGTAATTCTTTGTGAAGAATACGAAGCAAAGATGTTCTGGGCACACCTAAGTCGTTAGACCGCTTCCGAGTAGAGAGTCCCGGATCTTCACGAATAGACGCTCTTACACACTCGATGTTTTCGGGATCTCTTGATGTTCTAGGTCGGCCGGATCGTGGTTGATTCATTGTTGAACCTGTCTCCTCGAACTTCTGTACCCATTTTATAATTAATTGAATCGATGGAGCTTCATTTTTACGCCATATGTTGTAATGAGTGCAAAATTTTCGTTGCGCTATAATAAAAGAATCGTTGTTGCGGTAGTATTCACGTACATAGAACGCACGTTGTTTATCGCTGAATGACACCATGGTACTGAATTCCCATTGGCCGCTCTTGCGCTTCGTCAACCCTCAAAAAAAAAAATAATTTTTTCCCATCATTGAATAGATTCTCCTTCGAAGGCAAGAACATATACGTTTTTTGGGAAAGTCCTCATTTGTTGAAAGTGTTACAAAACCACTTCATTGATGATGGTTTCACAATCAATGGGAAATTTTTCTCTGCTAATTGCATTGCAAAATTGTTGCAATGTAAGGAAGGGCAGCTATCCATAACCCACAAGAACTGCTGCCGTCACATTGAAGTCAGGGGTTCTGAATGGCATAAAGTTAAATTGGCTGCGAAATTGTTTTCGCATACGGTGGCGCAGACTATAATACGAGTTGCTACTTTGGGCCAACTACATGGGGAGAACTGGAGGGAGTGTCACGATTTAATAGAAACGGTAACACTTTTTTTTTTAGTTGTGATTCTTCAAAGATATACAATTTAGACAAATTCCTAGTTCGACTTAATAAACGTGAGAGTAGCACGTTCTGACAGCAGAATGCGGAAACATGCCTTTGACCTTGCGCTCGATGTGCAATATGATATTCTAGAAAAAATGTCAAATTTAATAAAAGAAATGAAAGTGGGGCAAAGGCAACTTTACTCTATTTCCAAAAATGTGAACGTATTCATTAACATAATTTCTTGCTTCAAACTCATACAATATTTAATTGCAGGAATTCTGCAAAACAACAATGCGATCTTCTTTATATTTATCTTCAAGAGAAGTTCAACATTAAATATGTGTTAACTTTTGAGAAGTAAGGGTGGACTCCATGACCACCCCTACCGCCAGGAATTCAAATATAGTCTTCGGAGTCTCCTTCTGGGACACAATAGCGGTATTTTATCTACAGAAGGAAACCCAATGGAAAATGGCAGGTAATGAAGTAATATTCTCATTATTTTAAATTATTTATATACATTTTACCTATCCAATTTTTTATACAAACAGCAATGATGCAGATGTTAAAGGAACCACTTGTAGAGCCAGATGAGATGGACGACTTGGAGTCAGATGCTCTGGAGAATTTCGCTGGTTACATCTGCCACAAATTAAAAGACTGCCTGGACTCAAACGATCTAAGTGTTGCTGACTCAAATTATACTTTTGTTGATCAGTTCAGCGAAGGCGGTCTTTTAAAACCTTCAATGTCTTTAATGGAGAAGATGAATGCAATGGAGCAGATATTCCGCCAATTCAACGGTAGTGCAGTACTAATCACATAAGATTACTTACAAATGCAAATGATGCCGCAAAAAATATAAGTTAAAAAATGTTATGGGAAGGAAACAATTTTTTTTAGGGAATGGGATATTTTTACAAGCGACACATGCGTTGTCACTTGGAGTCGAAATTTAAGACTAACTTCAAATGCTTTAAGACATCAAATCTACCTAAGAACATCAACGACAGCGCTGCCAAGGTACCGCTTGTTTACAACGTTGCTGCAGTACCGCTTATTTTCCAACGTTGCTCAACCGTTAACCAATGGGCGTAGTCAAAGCCCTATAGCATTGAACAAAATTATTCCCAGTCCAAATGTATAATCAAAGCGTTTTTTGATTTTTCATTTATTTTTATTAATGTAAATTGTGTGGGTGCGCCGTTCACAAACAAGTAAGAAAAATATATATTTGAAAAAAGGTGTTGTAAAGTAACAAAATAAAAACATAACAAAGCGAATTCAAGTGTTGAAAAATATAACAAAAGAAATAGTGTTGCATTAACAAATAATGTTCGTTAAAATTTGAAAAATAACAAAGTTTGACTAAACATCCCGGCCCCGTTGAAAGGTCTATCTTTCAAGAAGCAGGTAACAATGCCAGTTTGTGAACTGGCCGACAACAAATTCTATTGGCTGTGCGTATGTTTGCGATACGAACGTGTCCGTCCTTTCCACACACCACAGATTCCACGCGACCCAACTTCCAGCGTAGCGGTGGTATATTATCTTCATGTATGATGATCATGTGCCCTTTGTCGATGTTAGGTAATTTAGTTGCCTATTTCGTTGGGGCATGCAACTCATTGATGTTATCAGCAGACCAACATCTCCAAAATTATTGTTTGACTGCCATGATCTGATCAAACCTATCTAAATTTCTGATGTTGGTAGTTTCTATTCTCTTTTCGGGAAGTGAACGAGGTGAATCACCAGTCAAAAAGTGACCTGCAGTCAAGGCGCTTAAGTCGTTGTGTTCATCAGAGTGCGCATTAAATGACCCTTTGCGCTCTTTACTGCCGCTTCCGAAGCCTCCGAAATGTGAAGCTCTTAGAGGAATAAAATGGAATGTTATTTCCTCTGAAGCACAATACGAACATATAGATGATTGATTTTTGACATTGAACATGAATGCTTTTAATTCTAGCAGCTTATTGGCTGCACCAACAAAATTTTTACCATTATCGCAGTATATTTCGGTAACTGGCCCACGTTGTGCTATCATGCGCTTCAAAGCATCCAAAAATTTGTTTGTAGATAAGTCAGAAACGACCTCGATATGGACTGCCTTCCATGCTAAACAGACGAAAATAGCATTGGTCCCTTACCTCGAATACGTAGATATGTGTTAATTGGACCACAAAAGTCGATCCCGATTCTTTTGAATGGTTTGCTCACAGAAAGACGTTCACTTGGTAACGATCCCATAATTTGTTGTTGTAGTTTAGGTCGATATCGAACACAGTGTATGCATGATCGAACGATTTGTCGTGCTACAATTCTAGCTTTCACTATCCAAAATCGTGTTCTAACCAAAGCAACCACAGCTTTAGGTCCAGCGTGGTAATTACGTAGATGAAGATGACGAACATACTTTTTAACAAATGAAAATTTGCTTGGAAGCAGAATCGGATACTTCCGATTAGAAGGAAGATCAGCATTTTCAAGTCTGCCACCGACAGCGATGAGATTATTATTAGAAGAATTGTCAATAAATAGACTGAGATACTTTAACGAACTGTGCAGATGTTTTTGTTTTTGTAGCAAACAAAAGTCTTCAATAAAATGTTGTTGTTTAATGTTCCAAACTACGACGTTTAATGCTTGACGTAGTTGTTCTGATGACGGCGACCAAGCACTCGCTAATTTCTTTTTTTGCAAATTTATGTAAAACGAATTACATAGGCTACGATGCGAAGAGAACGATTATATGATCTGAACTTCTTTAAAGTATCTAACAAATGTTTGTTTTGATTGTTGCAGCAAATGTGTTTTTGCATTGTTCAGTGTTTACAACCTCCATGTCTATTTTGCGTTCGTCGTATTGACCAGGCCAAGTATCACTGTTTTTAGCAAGAATTCTGGACCATTGAACCAGTTTGAATCCTTCAGTTCATCCACAGTACATCCTCGAGATACAACGTTTGCGGGATTCGTACTGGTTGGTACATATCTCCAATGCCAATTGGTTATTGCTTCCTGATCGGATATTCTAGTCCCAACGAATGTTGACAATGCTGCAGAATGTTGTTTTAGCCAATGAAGCACAATTTGAGAATCTGACCAAAGATATGTGTTGAAGTCTTTATCTCTTATGATATTCTTTATCTTGATAAGCACCTTACTTAACAAGTGCGCTCCACAAAGTTCTAATTTTGGCAGTGATTGTTTTTTGACGGGAGCCACTCGAGGCTTAGCAGTTAACAAATGGTGATATGACCGGAAGTCTTCGGTTCGTAAATACAAGCAACAACCATATGCACGCTGTGAAGTGTCGCAAAATCCGCGTATATCTAACTTGATCAATAGCCAAAGTTCTTGTAGTATGATTTTTGTTGTAATGAGGAGTGGTGACAATAAACCGAGAGGGTCGAAAAGTGACGAAGCAATAGACAGTATTGTTCTTTTTGTTGTTTTTGTATATGTTTGTTTGGGTGTGAATTTGAAAGATAAGACATCTCTATGTTGGTCCCAAATTACACCGAGTGCACTGGTCGTATTCCCTTTATGCAGATCAAATTATTTGATTGTTTGATCTTCCATAAGATTAGGGTGATTTGAATGCCACTTTGCCAATGGAAACAATCCACGATTAAGAACCTTGATGATCTCGGTTTTCATTAATTTTAGTGCTTCTACGTCATCTACTCCGCATAGAAGATCATCAACATAGAACGAAGATTTGACGACTGATCCTCCAATTGGCAATTCGTTCATAGATTGATCAGCTAACATTTGAAGACTGCGGATTGCCAAGTATGGAGCCGATGTTGTTCCATATGTGACGGTATTAAGCGCGTACGTTTTTAAATCTGCATCGGGTGATGCTCTCCAAAAGATATATTAAAATCTGCGATCATATGTATTGATTAATACTTGCCTTCAGATTTTCATTACATCTGCCGTCAAAACATAACGAAACAGTCGAAATCGAAGTAAAATTGTATACAAATCATCTTGCAACGTTGGGCCAACTAACAGCAAATCATTTGCGACACGATGCATCAAACACAACTCGCAGTTTTGTTGACGTACTTGTTAGTTTGAATACACAATGGTGTGGTATATAATAATGTGCTTCTTCGATCTTTGGTGCTTTTACTACCGACATGTTTCCGAGTTGCTCGAATTCTTCCATAAATATTTTGTATTGTGCGTAAACATCAGGGGCCCGTAACAGTCGATTTTCTAATGCTAATGCTTCTTTGAATAGAAATCTTACGAAAATGCGTCCCGTGTCAAGTTTGTATCTTGTTTTCGAGTAGTGTTCTTCACACATACGATGTTCAGGTTGGAGTAAGTCTGTAGATAGGTTGACAGGCTCCAATTCCCACAACCGTTGTAGATTGCTGTCAATGCACCTTTCACATGTCAAACTGCATGATTGTGCCATTGCTTGGTTACTGTGTTGATATTTGCCAGTCACTACCCACCCCAAAAACGTCTTTTGAAAAGTCGGCAAATTGTCCCCAAGCTTAATTTGTCCGACGGCAAGGAAAAAGGCATCGAAAAATGTTTCTATTCCAATCAACACATCGATCCGACGAGACTTGTAGAATTGTTCATCGGCTAAAGGAATATTAGTTCGCAACTTCCAACTCGATGTATCGATTTCTGCACCTGGTTGATAGGCGATGTGTGAAGCTATGCAAAATTGCAACGATAATTCAAACGATGAAATGCGAGATTTGATTGCAGTAGTCGTGCATGTGTCGATATTGGTGAATATTCTAATACCCATTTGGTGGTTGTCTTGCCATAAACGAAGTTTCTGGGCAAACTCATTAGTCACAAAATTAACTTGTGAACACGAATCAAGTAGGGCCCTTCCCAAATTGCACTCACCCAACGAATTCTGTCCACATTGACCCTGGTTCATGTGTGAATGTGTAATGGCACTAACAGGTTGCGACACCTGTGGTGATTCTATTAATTGATGTTCTGTAGATGAGTGTTCTTTGAGCGGAACTTTATCGAAGTGTAATAGTGTATGATGCGCACGTTTGCAAATACGACAGCGATATTTAGATGGACATTGAGACATTCGATGACCATGACTTAAGCAATTGATGCATGTATCTGAACCTATGACGATGTTGAAACGATCGTTGGTACTGAAGCTCATGAATTGCGAACACTCAACAAGTTTATGATCTTCATTGCAACAACAAACACAATAAGCATTAGCGATTGCAAATGTTAACCCATGATGTGGTTTGACAATTCGATTATGTTTTTCTGTTTCCGTTTGACTTCGTTGTGATGTGCTCCTTGTCTGCAAGAACTGGCAATGCCGTTCTAAAACCCTTGAACACTCTTTCCAAGTTGGTAAAACATTCAAGTTGAGTGATTCATTCCATTTGTCACGTGTTTGTTGATCACAGTTTTCTAAGACTATGTAAATTAGTATTGCCTGTGCTATGTTTGATCCTGTACCTAATGATATCAGTGAACTTTACATTGCGCTTGCTTTATCGATTAGACTACGTAAGCTATGTCCGTCGGTTTTATTAACTGGCTGTAGCTTAAACAAAGCTTTAATCCCGTCCAGGAAAGTTAACGTTAGAATGTTGTATCATGAATCGAGACGTTCTAGGGCATTGGGATAATTTTCAGCAGTAATCTGAAACACCTTCACTGCTTCCAACGCAGGATCCTTTAAACAGCATAGCAAATGGTTGAATTTCTCAATATCTGCCAAACTATGTTCGTTGGCAATGATTTGTTTGAATGACGATATAAAATTGATGCTCGATTTCCACCAAATTGGGGAAGCGACAATCTCGGAAATCTCGACGATGGAACCACGAAGGTTGGTTGCTGTGGTTCGACTACATTGTTGACAACTTGATTTTGTAAATGATCCAAAATGCATGATTTGACACTCACATATATGTCTTCTAATTCCGCATGACCGATGTCAGTTGTATCTTCATTTTCTTTTTCGGATTGCAATAGCAATCCTTAAAGTGCGTCTCCAAAATTTCTAAGCGGCAATGCAATGATGATGCGGTGTGCATTTTGGACGACTCTACCAGTTCCTTTATACGAGCAATATTTCATATGACACTGGTGCGTTTAGGTTTGTTCGTATCAACGGTTGACATGTTTGACGGTTTATTCGTATTTGGACTATGAATCATTGGCTTCTTAGTTTTTGGAGTCTACATAGTTTATTTTTAAACAAACTATAGACTTTAATGATATTTAAATGTGCAACAAACCAAACACATACGCAAAGCGATAACTCACAAATGTGTGTGTTGCGTCAGTTATCGTTGTATGTGTGATGCCGACAGCGTGACGTAATTCGATCAACCAAAGTTAGGTTAACAACGAAGAAACAGGTTATGATGCCGATAGCGTGGCTTGGTCTAACGAAAACGAAAAGTCAGGTTAACAACGATACAATATAATGAACTGGTGATAAGATCACGCAGGAATTCAACAGCGACAAGACGAGCGACAATGAGTAACAAGATCCGACAAATGAATGAATACGTGTATGTTCCAGCCAACGACAACAGGCGCTTTGAACAGTACCTCACCACACATGAACTTGTTGCTATCTATACAATGTGAACGCGATACTGATAATAACAAAGTTTGACGAAACACCAACTACATAACTTAACTTATACAATGCCATCCCAATGAAAAACCAGAAAGAAGGCTATCATTGGCTATGCCAAAGATGTAATACTCTTCACGCTCCTCCGGGTTGCATCCAACCTTCCTTTATTAGCATCACATCAGTTTGAGTGGCAATTTTATTGTACATTTATTTTTTAAAAGTTTGCCATTTAATTTGGGTTTGTATGGGAGGTACCCCTCCTTTTAACCCTAGAATCATGAAATTTGAAATTAATAATACTATTCACTCCCGTGAAGAGTATAATGTAGTATGTTCTTCATGGCACGAATGTTTTTTAACATGAGAGCACTTAATTGTCATGTGGCAATTCAGTAAGGAAAGATACCTAAAAAATGAATGAAATAACAAATTAAAAAACAAAACAACAACTTTCCTATGTTTCCTACAATGTTTGTGTTGCAAACTGAGATGGGTAATGTCCAGTAGAAACAAACTTAGTTTGGAAAACAAGGTGTTGGTCAAAAATAGCAATTTAAATTTCATTATTGATGTTGAATATTGTTAATAAAAATTCATTTAAAAAAAAAACCAAACATTATCACATCTGTAAACAATGAAATTAACATATGATAGTGCTGTTCACCATAAAAATTTACAAACCTACAATCCTTTCACGTTATGTTTTTTAAACGTTTACTGCACCAATATTTTTGTGACGTCAAAAACCAAATTTGGAAGGCGAAAACGGCCAAATTGGCGCTTCCTTGTTTTCTAGTATAATGTTTGCATACCATCGTATTCTTGGCTTAGCATTGCACTTCAAAGGTATTTAATTGCGTCTATGGTTATGCAACATTTTCTGTAGTAGTCGGGGTATTGCAAAACTAGTGCCTGTTTTAGATAGTTAAATGCTTCTTAACATTCTCTTGTCCATTCGAAACTAACATTTTTCTTACATAGCCTCATTAAGTTGCGTGCGTGCTCCGTAAAATTAGGAACGAAACGTCTATAGTAATTGCAGAATGCAACAAAACGTTTGGTTGCGTCACCAATTTTGGGTGTTGGATAGTCTTATATAATTTTGAATTTATTATCATCCGGTATTATATCCTTGTCTGTACATTTATGGCCAAGGTAGGTCACTTCGTGACTGAAAAACGAGCGTTTATCTGGGTCAAGATTTAGATTGTATTTTTGGCATATCTTGAGAACATCAGATAAGTTATCTGCCATATGTTTCTCAGAAGAGCCTAATATTACTAAATCAACCATGTAAAGAAATGCTTGATAAAGCCTGCGAATGCTAGTGTCATCATTAGTTTAAAGTAGAGGTGAGCTAAACAGTGACACAGTGATTCTAAACTGTGTCTCTCCCTTCAAATGACTGTGACTCAATCACAGTTTAGAGTCACTGTGATTTTCAAATCACTGTTTAGTTCATCTCTAGTTTAAAGTGGACTTTGTCTATTGAAAATGAAGTTATGCCCCTAGATTCTTCATCAAATTCTATTTGGTGAAAACCTGACGTTAAGTCGAGACATGAGAAGTATTTTGTTTTGTGCTATTGGTTAATGACCTTTTTTTGTTAGGGTGCGATATGTTAAAATTAATACACACGAAAGACACCTATATATAAAATCGTAAGCCTTTTTGTGTCTGTGCACGCTAATCTCAGAAACGGCTTAACCTATTTAAATGCTGTATTTTAGCCGGCTTCGTGTGACATTTAGTGTTTATTTTATCGAAATCGACCAACTAAATCAAAAGATATTCATATTTTTAATTCTGTTGCCTACTTTTTGGCTGATTTTCGAATGTTTTGCAGCGCAGCAACATTAAACAGCTGATGATTAGGAAAAAGTTAACAAAACCCCACGCGTACGAAGTCACGGGTACAGCTAGTTTTGAAAAATTTCTCTCATTGAATTCTTTAGTGGTTGCTCCTGCCATAAACAAACAAAAATAATTGGTATTGCTTGTACACAAAAACTTATAAACGAAAAACAATTCAGAAGGTGTTTTTCATCCCTTTTACATTTGGTTTCTTAACAACCGGTTGCTTGACAACCTAATGAAAAGGTTGTCATTTATTTGCGAACTCTGGTTTTACTATATATGTTTTGATTTGAATTATTTCTTATTTCATCTTTATGTGCGTGTGGTATTCTGTAATTCCTTACGAAAGTCGGCTCATCTTATAGAAATTGTTGACAGTTATTGGTTCTGTCTCTTGAGCGAATACATCACTGTATTTTTTACATAAATTTGTCAATTTTTCTTTGACAAAGTTTGGAAAATTTTGTGATAATTTATTTAATTTTTCTTCTATGTTTTGATTTGGTTTGATTATGGATTATGTCATAGTCGTTCAGACTTTCTGTAGTGACTTTGAGGTCAGGAATGAAAATATTTTTGTTTGTGGTATTGATTATTCTTACTTTTGCGCATCCACCGGCAGCTATAGTGTTTGCAATAAAAATTCCATTTTAAAGTTCTTGATGTGGTATTAATAAATCTTTTTTAATCGAATTGACTATTAAGAGTTATGGAAATTAACTTGTAGAGAATTTCTCATTCGGAATGTTCTTTATATATTATCTGGCCTTAGTACTAGCCAATCTTGGTCTTTTTGGTTAGTCAAGAATACAGTTGTATTTTTTGAAAAAGATCCAAGCCCAAGGATTCCGTCAGATGGTATTGGGAAGTTATCATTTACAACATGGAAATCATGTTTTGTAAGGACAATTTCTTAGATCTATTTCCGCCTGTACCATCCCTATTGTATATGTAGTAGCCTTTATCTATGCCGTTGTGGCTTATGATTTGATTTGTGAATTAAATTTTACATATTTGGTATTTGTCCTTTTTTGACGTGGATACTTCTATATTTTTGATACCAGCGGGTAAACCTAAAAAATTGATGATAGGAAAAATGGTATACAGTTTGGTGTTGTAGTTGCAAAAATATTGTCCACATTCAAAATCTAATTACACCACTCGGTAGCTACAGGATCAAAGAATTGGTAACGTTAGTTAGGACTGCGTAACATTGCGGTGGGTGGAGTGGGAAGCGTCGCAATTTTACCTTTTTTGGCTCCAAAAATTTTGGTCCAATTTGTTGTTCTTGTATTTTTTGTTGTTTTGTGTGTATTTTGTTTTTTTCTATGTATATTTTTTTTGCTATCGCTCTACGCACATTCTCTTTTGTTATTGTTGTTTGCTTTATGATTTTTCTTGTTGCTTTACTTTTTGTTGATCATTATCATCATCATGTTTGTTTGTTGATCATTATCATCATCATGTTTACAAAATTAAATCATTTCATTATACTCTTCACGAGAGTGAATAGTATTATAAGTTTGTCATGAAGTAACACACAGAAGGAGACATCACAGACCACATAAAGTATATATATTTGTGATAAGCTCGATGAGACGAGTTGAGTTAGCTATGTCTGTCTGTCCGCCTCTATCAAAACTAATCCCTCAGTTTGCACATAAGTTTCTTTTTACGCTGTACATTTTGCCCCTTTTAACCTTCTTATACTCGCGCATCGGTCTATCAGACCGAAAAAACAATAAATTGTTGTTATCTTAAAAATTATGACTAGAACTTTGCGGTTTTTATATCTTCTTAATTTGTTGTTTCACGTTTAGTGCAGTGACCGAGTTTGAGCAAAGTGCACGTGTGTCATTTTCTACAGTTATCGGTCTGTGAGACCGTGCGCGAGTATATGTGTTACAATTTTGGACTGATCTTTTATATCAAAATATGTTATATTATTGTTATTGCGATTTTGTATACAAATTAAGAGCAACAGCTGCATTGAAAATAGAATATGAGTGAAAAGGAGAGAGAGCCGAAAGCAGAAATGTAACAAGACTTTCTTAGTCTATGGAATGTGGCTTTGCTCTGCTTATCTTTCTTGTTCTCATTCCTCACTTACTTTTGAAACGCAGTAATGACAAGTTGTGCTCAGAATAAAGAATATCTCTAGTATGCACGATGATGCACAAATAAATGATCAAACTGGAAAACCAGAGTTAATAAGGGTCTACAATGCTACAAAAGGCGTCGTTGACACGGTAGAAAAAATGTGCGAGACATATAACTGCGCTAGAGGAACAAATCGGTGGCCTATGTTTATTTTTTACAGCCTTATGAATGTTGCGGGGATAAATTCCTAGAGACACTTTCTTATGGCCTTATCCCCATCTGCAAAAGTGGGCATTATATGCAATTTACACCAATGTTGATGTTGATACGTATCAGATTCGACAACAACCACAAGGAAAATGATGTCATTCAGGGGTTGTTGTAGAATGTGATGGGGACCAATAGTCGCATCAAGAACTGATGTGCCTTGATATGAAAATTAATAATGGTCACTCTAGACATTTTCTGACAGTGTCGCCAAGTTTTTCCTAGTGCTTCCAAGTTTTTTTGTGTTTTTCCGCCTAAACAGCAGCTGATGGCACAAACCATTGTTAAGTTAACCATAAATTGTCAATTTTTTTAAAAGAATTTCATAAAATAAGTATCAGGAGTGAAAAAGGGAATTGCAAGAACTATTTGCATATGTTGCAAAATGTTCTAAATCATGTATTTTTCACAAATTTTTAGTTTCTATTTAACCAACGTGCTCTCAAGTTCCACGTGTGTGTATAACCAATACAAAAAACAGCTGTTCGTGATGCAAAATATCTAGTGTGAACGAAAACCCCCTTCATCGTGATGTACTTTGGTGTAAATTGCATATTAATTTCAAGTCTGCCAAAAACACTGAGACTGAAGCTGTTGGAAATCTGCAAACTATATGGACTCAGAGACTTCATCATCTGGTAATAATCAACTAGCAGGTCGTTGCTCATTTTGTTCATCAAAAAAAAAAAAAATATAAAAACAAAATACAACTGCATGAAATGCAAAAAATATTTTTGTCTCGAGCATGCAGATATGGTGTGTTCTGATTGCTCCGCAAATGAAACTAACAACGTTTAATACTACTTTTTATACTTTTTTATTATTACTTATACTTCTTTTATTGTTTTTTAGAGTTTTTGTTTTATAAATATAATAAGAATAAGTTTATTTTTTGTTACAAAAGTTAGATTACCAAAAAATACGTTTTTTAAAGACTGAATTAAACTGTTAGAAATACAAAAATAAAGTTATATTTCTAATACTTTTTCTGTTTTTTATTTAATTATATTCAATTATTCTTTAAAATAAATACCAATTATACTTAAAAAATATATAAAGACAAAAATACAGACGAGATTAAATCTCGGTCTGAGAGACCGAGCGCGAGTATATGTGTTATAAAAAAGCGCGCGAGGTTAAAATAATGTTCTTATTAGTAAAAGTTTTTTGTTATTTAACGTATCGAACTGAAATTTGAAAATTATAAGTTTCAGGTCCATAATCACCATGTAAATTTCATGATCCTAGGGTTACCAGGAGGGGTACCTCCCATACAAACCCACAATAATTGACAAACTCATAAAGAGTAAAAGTACAATAAATATAGAGTGCCACTCAAACTGTGCTCATATTTGATACTCAAACTGTGTTTTTGTTGATACTCAAACTGTAACAGAGAGAATATGGTGACGCTAAGAAAGGAAGGTTGGATGCAACCCGAAGGAGCGTGAAGAGTATTGCATCTTTGGCATAGCCAAAGATAGCCTTCTTTCTGGTTTTCTAGTTTTTAATTACACTGTGCGACAAAATGTTTTATTTATTTTATTTATTTAACAAAGAATTAACGCGTAATTATAAATTACGTATAACTTATGTACTAAAAAGCTATAGCAACAAAGGCCTTAAGCTTATGTTATCAAATATGTAGTATGTACAATGTTTTTTTTTTAAATCTAATGAGTAAAATTAGATTGTTTACATGTTTATTTTTATATAAGATAATTTAAATTAGTTGTTTTTAAAAATGCGGTTATTTTCTTTATGTCTTGGTGGGAAGGTTGGGAGAGAATTTTGAAAGGGTTTTGACTAAGGTGGTTTCTGATTTATGATTGGTAGAGTGAACAATCTGATAGGATGTGGGAGATAGTTATTATTACATTACATGATTGTCAGGTAGGTGGTTTTATTTAATATGTGTTTATGAGTTAGTTGCGTGTGGCCGAGACATAATCTTGTATATTTGACCACATCGTGGCGAAGCGTTGTTGCTGATAAAAGGATGTATTGTTGTATTGTAGTTTTGTTGTGACTGGGGGAACCCGCGGCCGACACAATCGACCGTATTGTAGAAAAAATCATTTTTTTTAAGTGCTTATAACTTCTCTATAAACAATGTTCTTTGTGAAAACTCTGCTATCACGCGTTAAATGGCTCTGATCTGATGTCTCAGAAATATAAAATCGCAATTCATTAAATGATCGAACTCTACTGACAGCAACCTACAATTCTCCGTGACTAAACACAGGCTGTCTCAACAAAATTCCAACTTTTTGAAACGTTTGACCTTGGGATATATTTATAGTTATCGCAAAAGCTGGAATGACTGAAAATTGAGTTCTTTGAAATTGTAACGGTAAAAGAGTTCTCGAATAAGTCAAATGAATACGGGGAATTAAAATTCGAATATTACGCGCTACACCTGTTAACAACTCGCAATCTATAGAGTTTCGGTGCATTCGCTTTATGCGCATGCGAGGTCCGTTAACTAATGCTTTTCCTGTATTTAAATTCCGTATTAATAATACAATACAGTTTTCTTTGAAAATCAATTATGGGGAGGCAGACCACTAACTGATACAGTATTCAAAAACACAATAGGAAAATTATTATGTTCACGTGCATCATCTCGGACAATTTCATCAAAGCTGTAGTAAGTCTGCTCCTCTCCAGGCATTCGTTTTAAGACTTCTAAATAATATAAACGAACAATCATCATTTTTTGGAACCAGAATAACTGAATTCAAAATATATCATTGGTGATGTTTACATGTTCACAAATTAAATTATTCGGTATTTCAACGATATCCGAACCGAAGTGAGGAAAAGCTTCCATTTCACCGTTACCAAGTGATATAAGAAACTGAACAAATTGAATTTCATGAGGAAGGGCCCTCATATTTCTAGTTAAAGTGACATGATGAAAGTTTCGAATTTGCGACCCCGATGAAATACAATATTTTATGAGGGTAACACGTGAACCATGAGGAACCACTGGCAGGATTTGTCTAAAATCAATGCATAACAAAATTGTTTTCCCCCAAATAATTTGTCTCTATTCCCTCCCCAACTTAAGTCTCTTAACAATCTATCAATTAATTTAATAGCATAAAGAGGACACATAGAAATTTCGTCGATTATAATCAGTGACGCAGAATTGAGGAATCTTCCTTGACTACTGTGAGGACTGATATTTGAAACTGAATTTTCCAATAATGGAATTGGTAATTTGAGCACATTGTGTAAGGTCTTGCTACCGATCAAGAGAGTAGAAGCGATACCACTGAAAGCTGTGGGTATACAACGAAGATTTAATGAATTTAATTTATGAATAATTGCTGTTTGGATATAAGTTTTCCGAAAAACTGTGTGAGCCGTAAACAAAATACATCGCTTCCAGTATTATGATTCAAAACTTCTCGTAAAACACTATCTATAATATTACGTTGTTCATCATAAGCGCTATTAAACATATCTTCAAAAATATTTTCTTCTTCAACGCGGTTAGTACTATCTCTGCTAACAGAATCAACAGAGAAATAAATTGGGATTGGAAGACCATCTTCTTGACATGAAGTATTATGAGTCAGAAGAATATCATCGATTATTAGAATAGTTCGATTATTAGAAATATCATGACTGTAGTCTGTAAGAAAATCTTCACTCATATCATCTTTGATTTCATTCCATAAAAGTAACACATTCGCTGGAACATTCAAACCACAAATAAACCCAAATAACTCTCGCAATTGTCTTGGAGGATTAGTTTGTTTTACTTCATTTAAACATTCACGCCATACGTTATCTGTCGATGCAATCCCCCTCGCGTGACATGCTTCCACAAAAGTAAGATACACAACCCCATTATAGAATCGTAAATTCTCAAAAGACTTGGCACCACGAACGTGTAATAGAAGTATCCGTAAATGAAATAACTCGACATCTTTAAGAGATACAACTTACATTCGAGAAATAACTTTCTCTGTCCCACGTTGTCTTGCTGTCCACTTTTTTGCTCTACCATCCCACACGACATGTTTTGGAATTTCATTATACAGAAATTCATTTGCAGAAGCAACGTTTATATTCAATTCAAAGAATGCTAATAATTTGTTTCTTGGAGGTTATCGCCTGTTCCACATTTCCTTCTCTAAAGTAAGTATTTTGCCTTCCAGGCAGGTGGCAATCAAGCCGAACAATTGTATGAGACTGGTAATGCATTGCGAATTTAAATATCCTCCAAGCAGCCTCAGTTGAACCAACAAATCTACCAAATAAAAAATTTGGGATTTCATCTATCAAGATTTCATTCGGCCGAACATTCTCAACACCAAATTCTTAAGTCGCACAATCATACCCTTTATAAACATACTTGTAAATGTGTTTGACACTCTTAACAGTTGTGCAAACTTCAACATTCAAATGACAATTGAACTTAGCTAAAAGATACGGATTGTATGGGACCAGAAATCTATTATCAACACTATTCCCACGAACATAAATAGAAACACCAGTACGTTCTGAGAAATCTTTAGGAAAAGTTTTGGAACATTTTCCTTCCCGCAGACACACTGAATTAGGATTAAGAACACCGCAGGGACGATGAATCATATGACTTTTTACTAAGTTATGTAATTTTGGATGAGTATGAGGGTCAGGAATTTCAGCAGAAACAATTTTATCAATACTTTCAACACTATCAACTCTATCATCATTTTCCAAAGTCAACAAAATATGAGCATGAGGGAGACCACGTTTTTGACATTCAATTGTGTAAATAATAGCATCAACTTTACCGAATATCTTGTTTTTAACTATCAAGTTGATCAGTTCATTCAATTTAATTTTGAAAACGCGAACAACTATATCAGGTGGAAAGTGAGCCTTAGCCCCATTTAATGTTTCGATTATTTCGGGCCAATTTTGATTACATGTTATAGTTATGAATAAAGAAGATTTTTCCTTTCGCTGTACAATACACATAGCATCTTACTAATTCTGGAACATATGTCGGGGAGAACCTATGAATGTGGAAGGCAAAATTACTTTATGACCAACTCTAGAATCATTACCATTTAGATTTTGATTTATAAAATCACTTAAGTTAGTATAAAGGTCAACACGTAGAGCAGCCTGATTATGTTTAATGAAATGTAATATGGTACTTTCAATTCGAACGTACATATCCACGATCCACTGAAGAAATGCTGATTTATGCTACACAGGCGTCAAAGCCTATAAAAGTGTATGGATAAATTGTAAAAATAATTAATTATTAAAATAAGTGAAAGGAACATGTATACTGTTGCAATAGCAATATCTGACTGATGGGCATCAAAGCTAAATAGCTCTTCATATTACCAATTTTGGTATACCCAAAAACATATTGTATAAATGAAAAAACGATGCCTCCGTTGCACATCTCTTGCACAGCCGTTGATTATGGGAGCGCAGTAGAATGGGAGAATAGAAAAGTTTGTTTGTCACTCTCTTCTGTTCTATTGCTGTACGCTCATGGGTTGTGTAAAGCCATGTGATTGCTGTTGTGCAGTTCTCACAAAGATATTTGTTTGTTCAGATTATGCAAATTCTCCTGTGTATCACTTTCTTAGAATACTAAAAAGTGATATACATATAAGTATATGCATTTATATACGATATATTAACAACAAAATACATACAATACAGCATTAGAACAGAAGAGAGTGACAGATAAACTTCTCTATTCTCCCATTCTACTGCGCTCGCAACATCAAAGGCTCACAACTAAACGTTAACTTATGTATGTCTGCTTTGACTATTTCATTCTTGTATTCTTTTAATCTTCACAAAGATCTTTGTTGTCTTTATCACTGTCATGGATAATGTTGTTGTTCTCATTTTTTTGTTCAGAGAACATTAAAAAGTGATATACATATAAGTATATTCATTTATATATAATAGCAATATATAAGTTAAGGCACTCCTTACTTATTATACTTCTATTGATGTTTAAGTTATATTTTAGTTAGTCTCAATTCAGAGCTCATGTAAGACACATAGTGTCATATAAATAAAGATTTAATAATAAAATACTTAATTGGCGCCCGAGCAGGGACCGCGAGTGTAGTTTTTATGTAAAATTCGCGGTAAAAAAATTTAATTGTAGATTTGGCTCCTTAGTAGCGATATTAATAATTAATTCGCAAAAAGGGGGAACGTGTGTTCCAGGCACTGCAACTTGACTCAAGTAAAAAAAAAACAGTATAAAAGTTGTCTACCGATTTAAAAGGACAATTTAAAATTATTTTGAAACGATAACTAAACTATTTTAATCATAATGAAAAGAAATGAACAAAAACAAACAAGAAAATAAAGTGGGTGAATAAAATCAACAATAAAATAAAACAAATAATTTGGAAACAATAACTAATTTATTTTAAACATAATACAAAGAAATGAACAAAGAAAAGAAATGTACAATATAAAGAATTAAAAACAAGAAAAATCAGCACTAAAGAAAGAAAACAACAACAAGTTAAATTCAGCAAGGGGAAACAAACAAAAGCAAATTGGAATATTAAAACAACGGGAGCAAGCAACACAACAACAACAATTCAATAACCAAAATACAGCAAGGATCAACTGCATCAACAGCTGTAACACAACAACAACAACGCAATAAAACAACTGCAACAAAACGGTTACAAACTAAAATACAGCAAGTATCAACTGCATCAACAGCTGTAAAACAACATTTGTATAATTATCTTGTACCGTACAATCATAGTCATTTAAATAATCACAGTATTATTAAATGCTGAGAATTTAAAATTTTGTTTGTTTGTTGTATGACATTTTATTTACTGTTTTTTTCAACTTAGAAGATTCAACAAATAGCAGCATCAATATCAACATCTTATCATCAGAATCAACTTTATTAGCAGCAGTCATCAATTGCATCAATAGTGGCATCATCAATTGCAACAATAGCAGCATCATCACAGCAGCGGCAGTATTTTACTTAAGTATTTTTGTATCTTAAGAATTTTGTATTTTAAATCTTTTTGTTTTTGTGAATTATATGTTTGGTTTTTAAATAATGTTAAACGGTGTGATCCAGAATTTAATTCAAATATTGTTTAAATAATTGTTTAAAATTTAATACATTAATATTGTAAATTTAGTAAAATTGTTAGAAGTTAAGTTCATTATTATTATTTAAGTAAAAAGATAACCTTAACAGATGCCCAGGTAACCATGACAGATTCCCAAGTAGTCTTAACAGTGCCCCAAACGACATGTGACGTTCCTAGTAGCTCACAAACATTTTCAACTGAGCAGAAGCGAGAGCTAGTTGAGATTATAAAACAGGTTTTAAGTTCCCCATTAATAGAGTCGGTGCAGCAAAATCAAAGTGTTGATAGTCTACAAAGTGTAGGAGATTCTGAAAGAATTCCTGATATGGTGAAAAGTTTGAGAGAGTTTTCAGGGAAATCAGGGGAGTTTAACTCTTGGCGGAAGGCAGTAGACAGAATTTTATCTTTGTATTCCCATTATAGGGGGACAGCCAAGTACTTTGCAATTTTGCATGCCATTCGTCTCAAGATAATTGGTGAGGCAGACGTTGCCCTTGAGTCGTATCGGATACTTTTAGATTGGGGTGAAATTAAAAAGTGTCTTATGCTTCATTACTCCGATAGTAGGGATATTCTAACATTAGAGCATCAAATGGCAATGACAGTACAAGGAAATAAATCTATCACTGAGTTCTATCAAGAAGTTTTTTCCCAATTATCTTTAATACTGGATAATATAGATTGCCAGGAGTTGAGTGAAGATTCTGTCCAAGTCATGACTCAATCTTACCGGGGAAAGGCTCTTGATACTTTTATTCGTGGATTAAGTGGAGATTTGCCTCGTTTGTTGTGTGTAAAGGAACCGGCTAGTTTGCCTGAGGCAAACCTGAAAATTCGAGTTTACTCGACTGCCATTCGGCTTAAGAAATGCATCTGCAATTTTCCAACGAATTATGGATGATGTTCTACGGGAGCACATCGGAGTACGTTGTTACGTCTATATTGACGACATAATTATTTTTAGTAAGAGCAAAGAGGAGCATTTCGATAGTTTGAAGATTATTTTTGATACTTTAGAGAAAGCAAATTTTAAGGTTCAAATTGATAAATGTGAGTTTATCAAGGAGGAAACTGATTTTCTTGGTATCATAGTAGGGCAAAATGGTATTAGCGCAAATCCTAAAAAATTGGAGGCCATACTAAATTTTCCTCGTCCGAAAACGGTCCATGATTTGCGTTCATTTTTGGGAATGTCGGGGTACTATCGTAGGCTTATAAAAGCATACGCAGAAATAGTTAAACCTTTAACGGAGATACTTAGGTGATGTTTAGGAAGTATTCGTAAGAACGAGTCTAAAGGGCTAAGTTAAATTTAACAGAGGAACAGATTCGGGCTTTTAAACAGATAAAAAAATGCTTGGTGTCAGATGATGTGATGCTTCATTATCCAGATTTTGAGAAAACCTTTGAGCTCACAACAGATGCATCCAATTATGCGTTGGGAGCTGTTCTTTCGCAAGAGGGTAGACCGATTTGTTTCCTTTCAAGAACGTTGAGTAGAACGGAGGAAAACTATGCGGTGAATGAAAAGGAGATGTTGGCTATAATTTGGGCGCTGCAATCGTTACGATGTTTTTTGTATGGATCAAAGAAAGTCCGAATATTTACAGACCACCAGCCTTTGACTTTTGCTTTGAGTAGTAGAAATACTAATGTGAAGATGAAGAGATGGAAGGCAATATTAGAGGAGTACAATCATGAATTAGTATATAAACCCGGTAATACAAATGTGGTTGCAGACTTTTTATCACGACCCCCGATTGCAAATCTTAACTCATTAGCAACAATAGGTCCGGGCGAGACTTCAAATCACTTGATTCCGATAGTTGAAGCTCCAATAAATTCGTTTAGGAATCAATTGTTCATTGAGGTAGGGGATTCATTTTATCAGTTTAGAAGTATTTTCCCTGGATACAATAGGCACATTATTTCGGAACCCGAATTAACCCCAAGTAAACTCATTAACATTTTAAAACAATACCTTAATAAATTGGTTTTGAATTGCATTAAAACCACTGATCCCATTAAGATGGAAATTCAGTCAATTTTTCAAGATTATTTCCATGATTATAAGGTTCGATTTACCCAAATTTTTGTGTCAGATATTATTACAAGAGAGGAGCAAGGAAAAATTATTGTCGAAACGCATAGAAGGGCTCACAGGAGTGATAGGGAGAATAGACTTCAGATTCCCCTCAATGTCGAGGAAAATAAAGGAAATGGTAAGGAATTGCAGAATATGTAAAGAAAATAAGTATGAGAGGCACCTGAATGAGCAACAGTCCTTTCCCAGGACATACTCTGCATGTAGATATTTTTGCAACTAATGGTTATAAAGTACTTACGGCAATAGACAAGTTCACTAAGTTTGCAGTCGTTAGGAGAATTGATGGCAAAAGTGTTGAGGATGTTAAAAAACCGTTAAGGGAAATTCTTTTTTATTTTGGCGTACCAAAATCTGTTGTGTTCGACAATGAGAAGGCATTTAACTCTCAAGCGTTTTGATTTATGGTTGAAAATGACTTACAAATTAAAATTTTTACAACACCACCTTATAAAAGTGAGGTCAATGGTCAGGTGGAACGTTTTCACTCAACTCTTTCGGAAATAATGAGTTGTTTAAAAGAAGAGTATCCATTAAAAGATTTTGGTGAATTACTTGAATTCTCAGTAAATGAATATAATCATTCGATACACTCTACAACGAACAAAACACCTGTGGATTTGTTTTTTGGTAGGGTAGCAACTTTTGGACCCGATGATTATGAAAGGTCTAGGGAAAATAATTTCCAGAGACTTTTGGATAGGCAGCAAAGGGACATAGCATATCATAATAGGGATAGATCGGAGCCGAAAGATTATTAACCAGGAAGATTTCAGCTGCCGGATTTTTTTTTTATTTGTTTAGTGGATGGTTAGGATAAGGAAGATGGATCAAATATCTATGGGGGAGATGGTGTTAGAACTATTTGAGTTGTGATTTGCAAATATAGTTTACTACATAGGTTAAATGTGTTGTGTAAAGAAGAAGGGAGTCTTTGGTGTTTCAGATTAAATGAATCGGTGAGCCTTTAGAAAAATTAAGGTTTTGAGGAGTTTGTAGGTGGCTAGTGTTTTCCTTTTTTCAATGGGCATTAAGTTTGCTTCGTGAAGGAGGTTATTTATGGGAGTGGTTCGGTATGCTCCATGGGCAAGTCTAAGGGCTGAGTGGTATATGGGCTTTAGTTTATTCAGGGTAGATTTGGGTGCACTACCATGAAAATGAAGACAATAGTCAATTTTGGATATAATGATAGCTTGTATTATCGAGATTAATGTGATGGTACTACAGTTGAATTTTTGACTTAATAGGCATTTGATAATATTAGGCCTTTTGGAAAGCTGTGTTGATAAGATTTCTATATGCTTGGTCCATTTGTAATTTTTTGATATTGTAAGCCCGAGGACTTTAAGTGAATTAACATTATCAAGTGTGAAGTAATTTATCATTTTTGCTCCAGTTTTTCATAGGCTTAGTTTGTCTAAGATGATGTGAATGCCAACTTTGTCAAACGCTTTAGCGAAATCTGAGGATATAATCGAGATGTGATTTCTTACGGATAGGGCTGAAGTTATCTCAAAGTCAAGAATGGTTAGTTGGTATGCAACTGATTTGCCTTTTCAAAAGCCCATTTGTCGACTATCCAGAAGTTTGCCGTTTGTAGCAAACCGCCATAGTCGATTTGAAATGATTTTATTTAACAGTTTGGAAATGCATGAGTTAAGGGAAATTGCCTTGTATGAGTTAGTTAAGGTTTTGTCTGTATTTGGTTTAGGTAAAGGAATAATTTTGCTGATCTTGAATTGTTTAGATTGAGTAATCTGTTGGAAACCGGCGTTGTCAGGTGTTTGAACATGGGGTAGTTAATTCTGTCTAGACCTGGTGTTATGCCTCTAAGTTTTCGTAGGTCAGATTTAGAATCGAGTAATGTTATGTTCTTTTCTAGGTGTATTGCATCGGCTGATGGAACATTTGTTGTATTGGAATCTAGTGTGGAGCTGTTATGTTGAAAGAAACTATGTGGGAAGTTACAATCCGCAGAGGAATCCGACCAGTTTAAATCGCTAAATCTGTTAATATTATTCCATACTTTTGATGTAGTGGCATTGGGGCAAATTTCTGATGTGAATTTTATTGTTGAGGCTTGTTTTCTGCTCTTTATTTCACGTTTTAGTTGGGCGTTGGCTTTTATGTACTTAAGGATGTTTTCTGTGTTGATGTTGCGCTTTAGTTTGAGCCATTCTTTGTTTTTCGTGATTTTGAGTTTTTGCGGGGTTGGGTCCCAGCATGGTACTATTCTTTTGTTATTTGTATAATGTCTTGTTTTTGTTATGGCTTCATTTGCGCTTTGTATAATGATTTTAACTATGTTTGCAGTTTCTTGGTTAATATTGCTACTAACTGGTTTAATGTTACTCAATCTTTCGGTAAGATGCTCAAAACGTTCCCAATTTTCTGTGTTTGTTAGGAATCTTGGTCTAAAGATTGTGTTGGTTAGAGGAATGTCTTCAAACAAGGTAATAACAATAGGGAAATGATCGCTCCCATGTATTTGTTCCATTAAGTCTGTGGTGTAAGGGTAGCGGTTGCGAGTGAAATGTCAATATGTGTTAGGGTACGGAAGTGAGTGGGAGAACCGTCGTTAAGTGTAGTGAAGGCGGATTGGGCTATGAATTTAAAGAGGATATTGCCTCGGGTGTTATTAGTGGGTGATCCCCAACTATTATGCCAACTGTGAAAGTCCCCTGTAATAAGGGAGTGTTGGTGGAGGTTGTAAAACATGTTTCGTAGATTGTGAAGTTTCAATTATTTGTTGGGTGATATATATGTAGAGATGTTTGTACATTTATGTTTTGAGTGTATTTGTGCACCAATTGCCTCTTTATCGTTGTTAAGTGCTATAGAGTTATGTTGGATGGAGTTATGTATTATAAGGGCTACGCCTCCGTGTTAGTTGGTGGAGGAGTTTTGGTGGTACAGTGTGTAACTTATTGGGATTGGTATATTAAGTTGATTGGGTAGGTGTGTTTCTTGGAGCGAGATTATATTAAGTTTGTACTGTTTAATTAATATTTGCAACTGAGGATAGTTGTTTATGTAGCCGTTTATATTCCACTGAAGAATCTCAATCATTGTTCGCTAATAAAGGTGGTGAGAACGGTGGGGCAATGATTAAAGTTTTTCTGGTTTGGGTCCCCACCTGAACTACGATGAGTAGGGACCTTGTTTGAAGAATGTGTGCCCCAACGGTATTGTAGAGAACTAGGGAAAGGATCGTAGGTGGCCAAATCCCAGTTATCCGCGGCAGGAGGCAGTCTGCATCACGCATTGTGTTTAATTAGTTAGCGTTTCAATTAAACTTTTTGTTTTAGTTTTGTTTTAAGACTGCTAGTTTTGTTTTTAAAAATTCTAAGTTTTAGGTCTGAGCTGAGTTCAGTTGAAAGACCTTCGTCTTCCGGTGAATCTATTGCTGTGTTCAGGTTAGGTGATGGGTTTACCTGTCTTGTTTGCAGATTTGTGTGAGTTGTAGTAGATTCTGATAATTCAGATTGGCGTTTTTTGTAGGATGTATTGGAGATTGTGTTAGGTGCTATATCGTCGTAAGTTGTTATTTTCCTTTGTGTTTGTGTTGGAGTGTTTGTAAGTGCGATGCTAGGATAAGTTGTGGTTGATGAAGTTCTAGAGCTTGTCAGTGTTTTAGAGTATTGATCTAGTGGGTGAATGTGTCGAGTGGGGTAGGTTTGTAGTACTGTTTTGTGGTCCACCTTTTGAGTTATTTTGATTGTGATAAAGATAAAGATCTTTTTGTATAAAAAGACGCGAAGAAAAAGGAAAAAAAGAAGAGCGAGAAAAAAGAGCTAGAGAGAACGGTAGACTACATTTCACACACGTATCAAGCGAGGTTTTAAAACGAACGCCACACCATGAGAGATAGTCAAAGACTCGTGGTTTTTACTTATTTATATTTGATGTTTGAAATTAAGTGAGTAGGTACTATAGATCTAATCATTAGATTCTAATGTGTATGAATGGTGCAACAACGTGCTCATTCTTTTAACTCTTTTTTGTTTGGTTGAGCGTGCTCAGCTCATTGCATTTACACAGAACGATTCATCGGAGACCCCATAAAGTACATATTAGAGGGCAGCATTGAGTGCAGAAAATGGCTTTTGAGTGTACTCATGCCAAAAATTAATGAGTGAGTTTTGTAACCAGATGAGAGAGAAACGAACATAGCAATAACCAAAACCAAACGGCCTGGTTATAGTTATGCGACGCAAAAAACTCATGCACTCAGAGTGCGAAAGAAGAAGACATGAAGAAATGATCAATGCGCTTGTACACATAGTCCCATAAATGTTTGCAATGTCAAGAGTAGTAGTAAAACTTCCTTTGAACGATAAATTTTAACTGTAAGAAACAATTTATTAAAAGAAAATAAATACAGTTATCTTTTTGTAATCATTTATAATATTTATTGATAAAAAACAAAAGTTATCATATTGGAAAGACGCCAAAAAATAATTAAAAGTTTAAGTATTCTCTTTGGCATTGCAAATAATTATGGGACTATGTGTACAAGCGGATCGAAACGAAGACGCAGAAGCAATAGTCAAACCCAGAATGAAAAATGAATGAATCAATGAATGCATGAGTTTTATCAGTGGCACACGAGTTATCCAACTAACTATTCGAATAAACTCAATTTGAATGATCACACATCTGGTTAAATTTTTACTCAAACTCAATAAACTGGTTTTTGCTGATTTTCGCACACGAGTTTTTGAGTGTCACTCAGAATTACTCAGTGCGTCTGTTAGTTTGAGTGCGCTGATGCAGCCGTCTAGTACATATATATTCTTGATCAGCTCGACAAGACGAGTGGATTTAGCCATATATCGCAATATGAATAGTTTCACTGATTGCAACAAAGTTGAAATTAACATTTTCGAGATGAATTTACAGAAAGATTGGTGGTGTCTGTCTTGTAAATGTAAACTTGAGGGTACCTTCAAATTCATGCTCATATATCCGGGCACAGTGTTATCAGAAATTAAGTCTTGCATGTTTCGAGCTCTAATGAAATATTCTAAAAACATCATTTAGACTATACCTGAATACGAATCAGATCTCACTACACCAATCATTATAGTCGGAGACTTTAGTGTTAATGGCACACAAGATTGCTCATTGCCGGACTTCATGCTAAGTGAGTGCAATTTATCTCATATCGAAACTACTTCAACTTCATTAGGCAATAGCTGTTTTGATTTAACGTTTACAAGAAATCTCGATGAATCATATTTGTATTTTTCTTATCACTGACCAATTATTAATAAAATTATGACACAGTAATTATTTGTTTACTTAATTCTGATCCTGACGAAAGGAATATGGAGCTATCACAAATAAAACATGAAAATCCGAAGGACTTTTTGGAGTTCAAAAATGATTATAACACACATAGACGTATTCATGCAAAACAGATGGCCGTGTCCAAGACACAGCCACACCTCATTTTTCAAAAATGTAATCTTTTTGTCATTGAGTGTAGACTCAGAAAAGATGTAGTTTAAATTTATGGAGTATATTATACCATCATTATTGTCCTCTGTTGAGTACCTGAGGCATCGGCATTTTCCGTTTGTTAGGGCGTCAGTATGTCTGAATTAATTTTGGTTTGTCATTGCTGTTGTTTTGTTTTATGACTTTTATAGTCTTTTATGCGCTGTGTAGTTTTTTAGTTAAATCCTCCACTTCTTTCGCATAACTACAGCTGGTTTGGAGTGATGTTTAATGTTCATTAATTTCGCCTTTAATTTGTTAATGACTTGCTCTAAAGTTGTTTCTTGATCAGTGATCAAATCTATAGCGGTTCCTTTCAGTTTTGATTTTATAGAATGAATGGCACTAGCTTCATGGTTTTTGTTGGTGCTATTGGTGATTCTAAGAGCCGAGAGGAAACCATCCATCAAATTCTATTTAAAGCTTAGAGGAAAGTTATAAAAATTCTTTAGGCGTTTAAGTCATGTTGGGTACTTTATTTTTTATTATTTGGGGTTTGGTTATTCGTGTTTGATTTGGTTGATAGCATCTAGCATTATTTCAACGGTTTCACGTAATTTCGTAGCTATTCTTAGTATTTTCCCTCTTAGCTATGCAAATAACTTATCAGCTTCTTTTTTATGATGTGCTGATAATTTTGAATAAGAACGTTTAGTATCAGCCTAATGCTTTCTAAGCAATCCCTAAGTATTTTAAAATGTTTATTGATTGTCCTATTATTCTATTCTGTCTCAAGCATTTATATGCTTATATTCTTTGTGAGGACTTATTTGCTCAACAATTCCTTACTATTCCATCTGATCTATCTTGTCATATTAATAGTTTGTCATTATTTGGTTTTCCAAATCCATGTACATTTTAATATGTTTTTTTTTTTTTTTTGGTTGGTGTGATTTAAATGTAATTATCGAACATTTCAAAATACAAATTCTTAATTAAGTTAACTTTTGCGTGCACCTATGTTCACTTACTTTTGCGATTTGCGTTTTCAGTCAAATCGTACGTTTTGTGTTTTATAGCCGATGATGCGAGTCTCTCATGACGCGACCAATGACTCGCATCACAATCGACAACAACCACAAGGAAAATGACGTCAATCAGGGGTTGTTGTTGTAGAATATGATGCGAGTCTGTGTCGCATCATGCATTGATGCGTCTTTGATGCAGACCAGGGCTGGGAAATGTCTGATAGTGTGACCAAGTTTTTTGCCATTTCCGGTTAGATATTGTCAGTCTTCTTCTCTTTTTGTGTTTTAAATTTGTATTTAAACGTACCAGCGTGCTTGCAATTATTAATAATTCTTTTAAATAATATATTTTCCATTTTAAAAAGGTTTTTTTTTTGTTTTGCTCCCTAATTCGCAGATTTTTGTTATCGATATTTCCCATTTCAACTTTGTTTCTGCCATTACAAAACATCTGACTGAGTAGTTTTGATTTACTTACATAAAATTGAAGATGTCATTTAGTTTCTCTATTCCGTATTTGGAAGCGAAAGGAAAACAGAAAATGCTTGATTTAAGAAGAATAAAGCAATTAAGGACGAATGCAAATGTGTTTCGCATGTCGGACGAGCGGTAAGCCACACATATAGACTGAAAGCTGTGCCTTTTTTTAATACGCGTTCTTTGCAGATTTTTGGAATCATTTCGACTGGACAAGAACACTTTTAAAATCATATTGGGAAAAATTCGTCCACACTTGAACGCTTGACGATTTTCTTATTCAACTCAACTGGGTGCAGTACTCCGCTTTCTCGCCACAGGCCCTTCCCAGCTGTCAGTTGCAAAAGACCACGAGCACGTTTGGGAAAATTCTTCAGAAAGTCATTCCTGTAATGGAAAGCGTTTTATGTGAAGAACATATCTCATTAGAAATGAGCCAATAGCAAATACAACGAACTCGAGACTATTTCTATAGAAAATACCAACTACCACGGGTCGTCGCATGCGTTGATGGAACGCATATTCGATTACTATAGCCCGTTGAAAATGAATCTGTGTTTTTTAATAGGAAAGGCTACTTTAGTTTAAATGCTATGTTGGTAAATAGTTTTATTGCAAAAAAAAACCCTGTACTGATAACTATTTATTTGCAATTTAGGTGTGCAACTAGAACATGGAAATAATTGCAATAGATGCCAAACACCCCGGGTCATGTCACGACTCTTTCATATGGAGTAATAGTCTGGCTAGAGACTATCTTTCGCGAAATATAAATGATAACTTAATATTAGCAAATTCTGGATATCTTCTCGAAAGTTTCGTTTTAACTCCACATAGAATTGCAAAAATTGAAACTTTTCAGCACAAAAATAATGCAACACATGCTGCTGCATGAAATATTGTGGAACGCACGATTGGTTTGCTTAAAAGCAAGTGCTGCTGTTTAAATTATGAACCAAATTTTGCATGCCAAATTGTAAATATATGCTGTGACTTGCATTACATTTGCCGTAGACGTAACATACTTGTTGAAGTTGACTTGGAATATTCTGAATCTGGGGAAAACTTAAGCATTGAAAACGAGTACGAAGCATGGAACAATAATACAAGGTACCGCCAATTTTACCTTTTACTCTCTCAAAAATTACTCACTCTCAATTGTTGACGTCATTAGCATATCAGTGTACGGAACGCTAAAAATAATGCATTTTGTGTTGACCATAATTTGAAAATGCATTGAAAATCCTTCAAATTCTTCAATTTTCAATGCATTTTGAAATTTCATTCAACACTAAATGCATTATTTCAGCGTTCTATACAGTGATATCCTTACAATTCTTCAATTTTCAATGCATTTTCAAATCATGTTCAACACTTAATGCATTGTTTCGGCGTTATATACACTGATATGCTAATGACGTCATAATTTTACAATTTTTTTATTTATTTTTAAACATTAATAATAATTTTTTGTATATATTGTTGCGTCCGGATGGACGTTCCTCATCTATTGGCCATTGCACTATGGGAGATTTGTGGATTTTTATGGCCTAAATTCGAAAAATAAATTCAAAAAAGACTTTATTTATTACGAGGGGTACTTGTATAATTCGCGATCTGGCAACTCTAATGTTAATAGCTAAAATCTGGCAACACCATAATAAAGTTTGTAATTTTTTAGTATAGCACGTGCTCACAATGTTTTGATGTAAAAGTGCTATTTGTTTCGTTTACAGTGAGTTAAGAAAATCAATTTGGCCAAAAAATGGAAATTTCAAGAGAAGGTTTTCGTTGCATTATTTTTCACAATTTTTGACGTGGATTATCTCAACAGGAATGTGTCGATGAACTCAGTTCTTTGTATGGCGATAAAGCACCATCAAAAACCACAGTATATCGCTGGTATTGTGACTTCAATCGTGGTCGTAGTTCGGTCCCCGACGAATTCCGTGAAGGTCGTTCAAAATCGGTTGTTGTGCCACAAAACATCGATGCAGTGCATGAACTGATAATGCAAGATCGCCATGTGACATATCATGAGATAGAGGCATCCTTGCACATTAGTTTTACTTCAATACATTCGATTTTGCATGAACACTTAGTTGTAAAAAAAATTTGCAGTCGTTGGATACCCAAAATTTATCAATAACTCAAAAAAGGCTCGAGTCGATTGGTGTAAGGTAATGCTTAAAAAGTTCGACCGTCGTGCTTCAAAAGACGTGTATAAAATTGTGACAGGTGACGAAACATGGATATATGTGTATGAACCGGAAACAAAACAGCAATCGACCGTGTGGGTGTTCGAAGACGAGCCAAATGCAACAAAAGTTGTTCGCGCTTGAAGCACTTCGAAGCAAATGGTCGCCCGTTTCTTCGGCCGAATAGGTCATTGGCCACTGTTCCACTTGAGCAACGTAGGACGGTCAATTTTGAGTGGTAGACGACTATTTGTTTGTCGGAAGTCTTCAGAGAAATTCGCAAGACCAACTGCGGAAGACGAATCCATTCTCCACCATGACAATGCGAGCTCTCACACATCATCACAGGTGAATTTTTGAGCAGTCAAAACATCGAATTGTAGACTCAAGCTCCCTACAGTTTGATTTGGCACCCAATGACTTCTTCTTGTTCCCGAATATCAAAGGTAAACTGCGATCTCATACCTCTGAACTCAACGAATTCCTTTCTACCATGAAGGTAATTTTTAAGCCAGCGTTTGGAGTTAGAACTCAATTTGGTATCACATAGATCTTGCAGCAAAACTGCTAATAATGAGCGAATCCAATGCTCCTGATTCAAGGCGTAGGCTATCCAACTGCAGGTACTTCACAATCCGCTCGCAGTCAGAAGAACCAAGCTCCGCCCACCACAACGCAAACAACAACACCTCATGGAGTGCGCAATGTACATCAGCTGTGATAATGCTTTCTACACTACCACTCACAACAACATCAATAACCGCTACTACAACGTCTGCATCGACTTTGGCACCTATCTTTAATACAGCCCAGAGGAAAGCAGCACATATATCCAGCACCGACGGTAGGAAAATTTCACTAACTCTGTCCCTCTTACAGCAGCATGCCAAATTGCCTAAGCTACTCACCTTAGCAAAAATATAACGGAAACAACTATCCCGCATAAAGAGGATGCCTCAAAATCAAAAAGTTCGGCAATACAGACTGGAGTTGATCGCTATGTACAGAATAAATGGAAACTCAGTCCGTAAAAATCAAGCTCTGGTAACAATTCCAAAAAATCGAATACCTCATCTACCCCAACCCACGTCAACGAAGGCAACTTCTTGAAAGAAATAGATTTGCAGTTCTAAGCAAAGACATTGACCTCACAGATGTAGAAGCGACCCCAAAAGTCAAACAAACCAAGCCTCCCCCAATTTATATTCGTGAACGCAGTTCAAATAATCAACAACAACTTACACATTGTCCCGTTAACCAAAGACAAGGTACATGAAACTAAATTGCAAATCGACACTGAGAATAATTACAAGATAGTTTCGAAATCGCTCACTAATGCCGACAAAAATTATTCCAATTTAAGTGGCTCCTGGTATTTATGAAAGAAATTGAAGCTTGTGTTCACACAAAAGAAATTAAAAAGTGCGCTTGAGGAAAAGGGGTTCCCAACCAAGGTTGTGGTCAACATCTTGAATAGAGGCAAAATCGCGCAACCCATGTTCAATGTCGAACTTTTGCATGATAATAAATCTGAGAAAAGAAACCAGATCCACCCAATATAAAACCTACAATACTTGCTTCACCGGAGAATCACTGTAGAGGAACCTCACAAGCGCACAGACTCTCAAAATGAGCTCACACAGCATTCAATACCTCAAAACATAACACCACCCACACCACATAACTCTCTTGAAAATATGATTGCTAGTTTTATGCAATGTATGTCTCAGACTACGGCAATGATGCAAAACATGCTTCAAGAGATACTATAAACGCAAAATCTAATCTTTCAAAAACTCCGTACTTAAAATGTCCTCGCTCAAAATAACTTCCAGGAACGCAAATGCCGTATCGAAATACAAGCTTGAGCTCATAAAATACCTATCCGAGACAGAAACAGATGTTTTATTGCTCTCGGAAACGCACATTACAAACCGATATAAATTCCAGATACCTGGCTACTCTTTCTACCCACAAACCACCCTGATGGCAAAGCACATGGCGGAACGGGTATACTTGTCAGAAAGCAAATAAAACATAAGTCGGTATCATACTCACAGAATTATATGCAGGCAACGTCGATTGTCATTGAAACTTCAAATGGAAACTTGACGCTTTCATCCGTATATTGTCCACCCAGATTTTCCATTTCCGAATCATGCTTCAAGCAGTTCTTTGACACCCTAGGGTCCAAATTTCTTGCAGCATGTGACTTTAATGCTAAGCACCCCCACTGGTGCTCTCGACTTGCAAATCATAAAGGAAAACAGCTCTACAACACAATAATAAATATAAGCAACAAACTCAACTTTGCTATTCCGGTTAGGCCTACAAATATGTATAGGCCAGCTGATCCAAGAAAATTATCGAACTAATCGACTTCGCAGTTATTCGCAACATTTCTCGTAGTGTGATTTCAACGGAAACCCATGCCGAGCTATCATCAGACCATTCCCCAGTCACATTTCACGTACTTGAGCGTCCTGCAATAAGAGATCATTCTTTCATGCTTACCTCATGGAAAACTGATTGGCACAGGTATAATAAATACGTCAGCTCCCACATATGTATGAGACCAAAACTTGATAACGGAACTGTCATTGACAACTAACTGGAACATTTCAACATAACTATTGCGAGCGCTGCTATTGTCACGACACCGATTGTACAATCTGGCCCTAAGAAAACTGTTGTTTTAACTAGCGCAGAAAGTGAACGCCTAGTCTTAGAAAAACCCCGGCTAAAATGCGAAAGGCAGGTCAGTCGATCTCAAGCATCGTTACAAAGACTCAAACTACTAAATAACATTTAAGCAATGCTCTCAAGAGGATCGTAATATCCAAAGGCACTTCATTGAGAACCTTTCGACCGAGTATGGCATGATGGTCTCATCCACAATATAAAAAAAGTGCTTCTACAGAGCTCACACAAACGCCTAGAGTCATATCTTACCAAAAGGCTATTCGTGGCGAGATGAAAAATTTCACCTCGCACGAGTATCACATTCTGGCGTTCCACAAGGCATTGTTCTTGTTCCGCCCTTATACGTACTATTCACCGCTGCCATCCCTACAAATCACCGCCTCATGACATGAACCTTTGCAGATGACACTGCAATCACCAGTCGCTCACTCTACCCCAAAAAAGCGTCGATAGAGCTTACCGATCACTTGCAACTTGTATCGGTCTGGCTGGACAATTGGCGTATAAAAGTCAATCCGGATAAATGTAAGCACGTGACATTCACCCTAAATAAGAGTAACTGTCCTTCTATCATCTTTGATACACCACTGTTCCACACTCTACTAAAGTCACCTACCTAGGAGTTCATTTGGACTCACCTGGCGGAAACATATGGAAGCCAACAAAATTAGCATGAAAGTAAAAGCCTAGGCCTTCGATTGGATCTTAAGCCCAAGGTCTAAACCTCTATCTAAAGATGGGGTAAGTACCCACACCTATTTTTTTGCTATTTTTTGTATTCAATAAAATTCTTACGTTCTATTACTTGTTTGTTACTTTAAAATTAAAAACTTGAATTACTGTAGAAAAAGGAACTTCGTTCGGTCCACGTTTCCCACGACACCTCTCTGACTTTTTTTGTTTTTTTTTTTTTTAATTTTTATTATTATTGTTTTTTTTTTATATTTATTTATTCTTATTTATTTTTCTTTTTATTTGTTAAAAGTGTTTTGTTTTTTATTCCTTTATTTTTGTTTTTTTACATTCATTTATTTGTTTTTTTTTATATATTCAGTTTTTTTTTACTGTTTTGTTATTTATTAATGTTTATGTTTTTTTTTATTATTATTATTAAGAAGTAGAATAAAAAAAAATAAATTCTTATACCACTTAAAATTAAGAGCGCTAGCTGCCATGGCTTTCAGCTCTTAGATAAATAAAATTGAAGTATTGAAGATTAATTAATATTAGTTATATAAGATTTATCAAATTAGTAGAATTAAAAAAATTATATGGATTAAGTGTTTTGTGCGAGGAACGGTAGGGTGATGGACGGGCGGTGACCGCGCCCAGGCCCTGGTAGCCTGGGTAGTGGATATAGGGAATTAAGTTTGTCATGAAGTTTGTAACACACAGAAGGAGACATCACAGACCACATAAAGTATATATATTTATGATTAGCTCGATGAGACGAGTTGATTTAGCCATGTCCGTCTGTCAATCTGTTCGCAAAACTAGTTCCTCAATTTTTGAGTTAGAGAGCTGTTTTGTACATAGGTTTCTTTTTACCAAACGCTGAACATTTGTCGAAATCAGCCGAATCGGACCACTAGGAGGGTACCTCCCATACAAACCCCCTTTTAAAATAAAGTTCTTATTAGAAAAAGGTTTTTTGTTATTTGACGTATCGAACTGAAATTTGAAAATTATAAGGTTCTGGTCCATAACCACTATGTAAATTTCTTGATCATAATGTGACCAGGAGGGGTGCGTCCCCTACAAACCCCCACTGAAATTATTATTCTTATTAGAAAAAGTTTTTCGTTTTTAACGTATCGAACTGAAATTTGAACACAACAAGTTTTTGGTCCATATCCATCGACTATGTAAATTTCATGATCCTAGGGTTGCAAGCAGGGGTACCTTCCACACAAACTCTCATTAAATGACAAACTTATAAAGAGTGTAAGTACAATAAAAATATAATGCAACTCAAACTGTGTTCTTTGTTGAAACTCAAAATGTGTTCTTTGTTGATTTTCTTTCTTTATTATTAACCCGTGATAGCACAATTTTTACAATTTTGATGATTTTACGCTTATATAGAGTTTAGTTTCTTTGACAACTTAACAACTAGAAGATAATTATAAAATAGATTATTCATTAAATAGAGAACATGTCTTTTTAGAGAACATGTCTTTTTAGAACAAGGAAAATAGGAGATACAAAAACCTTACAATTGAGAGTTTTAAAAACTTAACCTAAAACTATAGACTTAAAATTAAAACTAGGGATCGGGACTTAATAAAGTTAATTATGAATTAGCTAGTTAAGTGCTGATCTACTCTTAAAAAGTGCATTATTTGATTCCTTACATTAAAACTATTAGTAATCTGTCGGATTCTTTCGTCTATCATGGCTATATCTGCCCTTTCGTGTAGTAAGGAAGTGAAGTAGTAAAAAGGAAGATTAAATATCATTTTTAACATTTTATTTTATAAGATCTGAAGTTTATTACGGTGATTTTTGCCCAGTCACCCCAAACCTCCGAGCCATATAACATTATTGGAACGAATATCGATTTATAAATTATAAGTTTGTTTTTTATTGAAAGTTTAGGTTTCCTATTGATAAAGGGATAAAGGATTTTTAGCGTCTTATTTGTTTTAGTTTGTTTGCTGTCTATAGTTCTTTGTTGAGAGAGAATGCTATGAAAGGAAAGTTGGATGCAACCCGGTGGAGCGTGAAGAGTATTACAGCCAAATCGCAATAATTCGTAATTGCATGGGAACAGAATTTTTTACGAATTATTGAGGTTTTCGAATTATCGTGATTTCGAGTTATCGAGGTGAAAAAAAAGAAAAATATGAATTAACGGGGCTTTTACATTTCAGTTGATTTTCACTTATTTTTTAACTTTATTAGAACATAATAACTCAATTTACATATGTATTTACATCTTACATACTATTAATTTAATACAAAAGTAAAAACAAAAACATAAAATAATTATAAAGAGAAAGATTAAGGTTTAAAGAAGTTTATAATTTTTGATTGTTTGAGGTTCTTTTCACCTATCTCTTCAATTGAGTTTTCCAAACTTATTAAACAATCAAAAACTTTTTTTTGGACATCATGATTTGAAACATAGTATCGAACTTGTTGAATGGCCGATTTTGCTTATTCGTTATACGTTCTTCTTCATCGGCGCTATCGTCCTCATCACTCTCATTATTAATAGCCGTTACTTTTTCCAAAATATCGTTGTCTGTGAACATACCGGATACAGCCACGTCATTATTAACATTCACATAATCATCGAAAAGGGCTACATTTTCAGAGTTCTCAGATATAATATTCCATAGATGATCTACGTTCAATTGCTCGTCTTGAATTAAATTTTCGTTGGTATCTTTATTAAAACCGCAAGCACGGAAGCAGTTTTGAATACAAGCTGCGTTGACACTATTCCACGCATTACCGTAAATAGCCTACATTTAAACTCTTTTTTGTCTTCAATGCTGTGAACAAGATTAATAACCATTTCCTTACGGTATAGTGATTTAAAATTTTTTATAAGACCCTGGTCAAGAGGCTGCAGTTTGGAATTGGTGTTTGCTGGCAAAAACTTTATTTTTATATGGCTTAGATCAGGGGACCTATTCTGCGCCGTCATTCAACATATTTTATGCGTGCGTTTGTTTGACATTTTGAATGTTTTGAATGAAATAAGCACTAAGAAAAGACAAACAAAACAAACAAAGTGCAGTCTGTAAGGCGACATGAATGCGACAAAACGGTAAACTGATAACGATTTGTTTTTTGTTTACGTTTTCATTACGAATTATAAGAGGTTTTAGAAATGAATTACGATTTGTAAGAGGTTTTTTGTTCATTGAATTGCAAATAAAAATACGAATTGACGAATTGATGGGACCAAAACGTATGAAAATTGTATGAACTATCGAAATGTTTTCAAGGGACCAGCACTTTGTTACGAATTATTGAGGTTTTCGATTTATCGGGGTACGAGTGTTTAATAGCCCTGCCATGGGCCGTTGCCAACCAGGCAAAACTCTGTTGGGACCTAGGTCTATAGGGGTTCGGCAAAATTATGGCGCCCAATCAGAAACAAAGACATCACACATACATGGGCTCTTTTCTAGGATATCCCGAGGCCAGGCGTTTTTTTTAAGCGCAGCGTGTTGCTCGGATACACCACTGAAAAACCTAGCTATGTTCGCTTGCCAGGGCGATCTGAACAAAGGAAAATTTTTTGGTTAGGTCGTTGTTAGGTTAGATTCAATATTAAGTGTGTTGTAGTTGTAATTTTAAAATTTTTGTTCTGTGTTTCATTAACATCAGTTACAGTTACGAACCAAAAATTGATAAAGATAAGGAAATTATAATGATAAATTGAAATGGATGAGATTATAAGAAATGTTCTATTTTGTTTGTTGTTGAGTTTTGTTTTTTTAGACTAAGTATAGCAACAGCTTAATTTATTTTTTTGATATATTTTTTCATGCAACTTTTTTTTTTTTTTGTTTTGTGTATAGTATATGTATTAAGTATAGGGATGTATTAATAAGTTTCAGTTCATTAAACAACAAAAAAAAAAAAAATCAGAGAGGTGTTGTGGGACACATGGTCGGAACGAAGTTCCTTTTGCTACAGTAATTAAAGTTTTTATTTTTAACGTAACAAATAAATAATAGAACGTAAGAATTTTTTTTGAATTGTGATTTACGCGCCCAAAAGAAGAAAGAAACCGATACATAGACAAAAACTTCATCAATTCATATACCTAATCTATAACCAACTGTCCATCGTAAATATAAAGAAAATTTTTGCTTTTTTTCTTTATTGTTTTCGTTTTTATGCTTTGATAAAGTATGTAAGTATGTGTATGTATAGAAATAGTCAAATAGCAGGAAAAAAAAATAATAAAATTATGTTGAATTATCGTATTTGTAAAGGTTAGTTTTTGAAGAGATATACATAAATTGTATTTTTTTGTGTGTATTTTGGATTTCTATTTTAAATATCATGTTTAAAAAAATATAATAATAAATAGCGAGAAAAAAAAATGGCTTTTAAAAAAACTGGGTATCGAACCTATGACGCATTATTGTGCATATACTGAACCGACAATTTAACACGCTCGGCCAACGACTACAATTGTCTGAAGTGGGCCTAGAAGCGAGAAAAAGAGTTTTGAGGTATTGCATTTAATTTTTGTATGGTTTATTATAACTTCTGGTTGAAAATTGGATTTTCAATTTTTGAATTATGTATAAATTTATTTGATTTTATATACAAATTTATTTTTTTTTATATACAAATTTATTTTAAATGAGTAGTTGTGAAAGTTAGTTTTTGAAGGGACTTACATAAATTGTTTTTATTTTGGTTTTGTATTTCTATTTTATAATACATGTTAAAAAAAAAAAAAAAAAAAAATGCGTGTGCCATCGTACACGTGATAGAAGTAAAACTTCTTAAAAACAGACGGAGTGATCATCTTAAAACAGTTACAGCCTTATATTTAATATTCATCCTGAGTACTCAGTTAACAATAAATAAGACCAAAAATATTCTGTTTTGGATTATTTTAACCAATATTTACTTGTTCGTTGGTTGGTGGTTCAATTGATATTACTGATATTAATGGTTTCTGATAGCTTAAATATGTGATATATGCCCGTGATTCGATATTTTCGATATAACGTGAAAAAATTGCGTCTATTGTAGTTACAGATTTTGTTGTTGATTTGTTGGGATTATTATTTATGTAAAGACCAAATTTTTCGTGAAGAAAGTTAGCTAATGGCAAAGAATCATTTGATGAAAAATTTACATTTGCTCTTTGATGGTCATATAGAAAAATTGTCAACCTCTCGTACTATTGCTTGAATAGTATTATGAGTTTGTCAAGTATTTTGTTATGCCGGCCACACATTATGCGACTGTGCGGGAGAAGTAGAGAGGGATCTCTGACTCGAATCGGTGACCAACTCTACTGAAACCCTTCGGCTGCACGGGAAAGAAAAGATGGAGGTGACAGACGGAGTGTCGGCGACACAGCTACACCCGTACATCGCATTGCTGAACCTGATGAGGAAAGTTCTGCAAATCAACCTCCATCACAGTAAGGCAGCTTCGGCCGAGCTGCTCCTCACGCTAGAGGAAGGCAGCTATGACGTGGCCCTGATCCAAGAGCCCTGGCTATCCTCAGGGAACAAGGTCTCTGGATTGGGGTCGAATAACTACAAAATTTTTTACGCTGCAACGGTAAGGAAGATTAGATCTGCCATCCTTGTAAAGAAAAATATTAACGCATATTTATTATCTAATCTTAGCACAGATGAAATGGCAGTAATTGTCGTAGAGGGGGACGATGGTCACAGACTCCTTGCCTCCTGCTTCATGGCACTCGACGCCGAGGCACCGCCCATGGAGTTACAAGATCTTATGGAGGAAGCCGGTCAACGTGGATGGAAGATTCTGGTCGGTGCAGACGCTAATTCGCACCACCCTCAATGGGGCAGTAAGGATATCAACCAACGGAGTACCTCTTTAACTATATATTACAGTATAATGTAAGTATTGCAAATAGGGGAAATATACCTACTTATAAGGGTCCAACATCGGAGGATGCATTGGATATCACTCTCTTTTACGGTGACAATATACAGATCTTAGACTGGAAGGAGCTTGAGCAACCCTCCTTCTCTGATCATAGTTATATAAGTTTCACTGTAGATATAAAGATCCCACTAAGAACGAAAGAAATATTTAGGAACCCTAGAAATACGAACTGGGGCCTATATGAGAACTTGTTAAATGGATACCTAAGAAATGTTCCTCAGATCACTACTAGCAGCGACGTTGAGGCAGGGACAGAATTCATAACATCTAAAATCCTTCTAGCATACCATAAATACTGCCTGCCTACGAGACTTGGACGCAAATCCAAGTCCCCATGGTGAAATAAGGACGTTGGTAAGCAAAGACAGGAACTTAGAGAGTTATTCAAGCTAGCCAAACTTTCTGATTGTGAAGAGTGCTGGAGAGAATATAAGACACTACTATCGCCATACAAAAAAGAGATAAGGTGAGCCAAGAGGAGATCCTGGCAGATCTTCTGTAGTAATTTGGACAAGACTTCTGAGGCGTCGAGACTTCGGAAAATACTTGCCAAGTCTCCTATAATCCCTTCACTAATCTGCAAGGACACAGGCGAATGGACCAAAAATGGAAAGGAAACGCTGAAGACTCTTATAGAAGCCCACTTTCCTGGCTGTACTGAGGTTTCAGACGTAACTGTAACGACACGGGTTGCAATAAATGAGGTATGTGAAGGCTTAATTACATCGGTTAGACTGGAATGGGCCTTAAAATCGTTTGAACCCTTTAAATCCCCGGGACTAGACGGCATCTTTCCTGCGCTCTTGCAAAAGGGTTGTGCTGTACTGACACCATGGCTTAAAGGAACCTTCAGGAATTGCTTGAGGTTTAATTATGTTCCGAAGAACTGGAGACTCTCAAGGGTTGTATTGATACCAGGTAAGAGCAGCCAATTGTATCCAAAGGACTATCGGGCAATAAGTCTCACTTCATTCATACTAAAGACGTTTGAAAGACTATTGGACTCGTATATTAAGGAAAAGGTTTCACCGTATCTAATATCGAGAGACCAACACGCCTATACGAAAGGCAAGTCCACGGAGACAGCTCTTCATAGGGTCGTGATGCAGATAGAAAGGGCCATACAGTATAGGGAGTATGCCATAGGTGTTTTTCTCGACATATCAGGAGCCTTTATCAACGTTTCAACAGAAGCGCTGTTAGAGGGTCTTGAATCAATTGACGTACATCCATCCATACGGCACTGGATCGGCATCCTACTGAACTGCCGGACAGTGGTGGCTGAATGGGGTGCGATGAGTCTGGTATGGAAAGCAAACAGAGGTACGCCTTAAGGGGGCGTAATCTCTCCGATGTTTGGACACTTGTAATGAATAAAATTATTCATAAAATGCGAGATGGAGGTGCAAGGTTAACTGCCCATGCAGATGACCTGGCCGTAATCATCTCAGGCAGGTGCCTTAGCTCAAAGAGTCAAGTATTCGGGGGAGCACTTAAATAAATTAACGACTCGGCAAGCAATGTGGGACTGGATGTAAATCCAAACAAGACGGACTTAGTACTTTTCACAACAAAATTTAAGATTCCGTACTGGCTCCCTCCTAAATTAGGAAGCATTTTACTGGCACCAAAGATGTCTACAAAATATCTTGGAGTCATATTGGGTAACAAACTGATGTGGAAGTTAATTGTGGAAGAAATGGTAAGGAAAGCTCTCAATGCTTTTTATGCTTGCAGGAAAATGCTCGGAAATCCATGGGTGCAATGCGCACCACCACTACAGCAGCACGTGATAGAATACTCGACCTTCAACCTATAGGCTTGGGAACGAGGAAGCAGACGCACTCGCTAAAGCTGGCTCTAGCCAAGCTGAGGTAAGCAAAAATCATGCTTCGCTCTATTAATGATAAGACTTCCAACTACATCTTAGCTCTCCCAAGAGGGGATTGCAAAATATTAGTCGGAATACTCACGGGACACTGTTAACCGCCTTCCCACGCAACCAAATTGGGTTTGGTACAGAGTGATGCATGTACAACATGCAACGATGTAAATGTTAGGGGAACTCTAGAACACTTACTTTACCAATGTCCAGCTCTCTACAGATCACGCTGTAGCTATCTTTCCTCTCCTTGGAAAGTATCGTGGATCAAAAGAGTAGCAATCTATTAAAGCTCACAAAAAAGTGCATTAAAACAGTATCTAAAGGGTCTCCATACTTCTTCTTGGCAGCACTAAGGACCATTATTGGTCTATGTGAGATCTCTTGATCAGCCAAGAAAACCTAACCTAACCTTCTGTAGCACATCGATTGCCAGTGCTATAAAATGGGAGGTTGCAGATGTCTACACCCATAGTGATCACCTTGCGATACAAATTTGTATTTCCCCTCAGGCAAGGTTCACTATATCAAGATTGAGGAAGCGGGCCCTGGGTATCGCTTGGAAAACTTGGAAGCTGGATAAGGAAACTCTGGATTTGTTTATCTCCTAGTTTGAAGTAGTGCCTGGTAATGCAAGTCAGCAATCCGGGCAACTTATGCAGGGCCTCACAAGGATGTGCGATGGCTCTATGCCTAGGAAGACTAGAAGCAATGCCAGGAAGCCTAACTACTGGTGGACTGATGAAAAAGCGGAACTTCGCACGCAGTGCCATCAACTACGGAGAAGATTCCAGCGCAGCAGAAGGAGGAATCCTGCATCTCAGGATACTCTTCTCTTCCTCGACGAATTTAGCCACAAAAAGTCCCTACTAAGCAAGGAGATCTGCAGAAGCAAGCGAAATGCCTTTTGCAGACTGATAGGAGAAGTGGATCAGAATCCTTGGGGCAGCGCTTACAAAATTGTAACGAGCAAGTTCAATGGCCTCAAGGGGTCAGTCCCTTCCTCCTAATGGAAAAAATAGTAGACGCCCTCTTCCCACCAAGAGGATTGTTGAAGATACTTCGACCACTTAAGGTTGCAGATGAGAATGTGCCCACTATCACCACTCTTGAGCTAGAAGCGGCTTTGAGTAGGGTGAAGGTAAACAAATCGCCTGGGCTGGATGGCATCCCTAATGTCACCCTTAAGAGGGCCATTGCAGCGAAAGCTCAAGTCTTCTGTGAAGTTTTCTCTAGGTGCATGAGAGAAGGACTCTTCCCCAAATGCTGGAAGAAGCAACGGCTGGTTCTCATCCCGAAAGGAAACCTGCCTCCAGAGCTACCATATTCGTATAGGCCCCTGTGTCTCCTGAGTACCACTTGGAAAAATCTTTGAATGGATTATTTGCGCCAAATTGCAGCAGTACACGGAGTTGCCAAATGGTCTGGATGAAATGCAATTTGGCTTCAGGCCGAGAAGGGATACCGTAGGAGCAATCCAAAAGGTTTGCGGCATGGCAAGAGAGGCCTTAAATGGCACAAGAAGTATTGCGCAGTGGTCACACTAGACGTAAAAAATGCCTTCAACTCTGCAGATTGGAGCTGCATCATAAACGCGCTGAGCATTTTTGACATACCTTGTTACCTTCCGGATAGTAGTGTACTATTTCAGAGAGAGAATCCTGGTCTATGACACGGAAGAAGGCACTAGGACATTTGACATTGCTGGAGGTGTCCCACAAGGTTCGGTACTAGGTCCAATTCTGTGGAATGTCATGTATGATGGCATTCTGCGGATTTGTAAACCCGTTGGATATGCGGATGTCATTGCTATTGTCGTGGTAGCAAAGACTCTTAGTGAGGTCACATCCAAAATAAAGATGACAGTAACAGCGTCGAGGAGATGGCTAACACAGAATCACCTTGGTCTGGCGGAGCATAAGACCGAGTTGGTTCTTATGAGCTACAGGAAATAGGTGGAAACACTCTTGGTGAGAATTGAAGCCATTCTATTGAGTCGAGGCCTTGCATCAAATACCTGGGTGTACTCTTGGACCATCGACTATGTTTCAAGTGGCACTTAAACGAGTCAGCCAAAAAAGCAGCTACCATCACCAAGGATTCTCCCAAACCTAGGGGGACCCAGACAACAATCTCGGGTTCTGTTAGGTTCGGTGAGTAAGTCCATACTGCTTTATGCGGCTCCAATTTGGGCCGGGGCACTTGCAACCAAGTCGTACCTTCGTGGTATAAGGAGTGCTCACAGGGGTGCTAACCTCAGGATATATAGGGCGTATCGCACAGTGGCAGACGATGCAGCGGGTTGGCTGCCGAGGACAAGTACATCGCACTTGCATCCTCTCAGGTAGAAGACATGGAGGAGATTAAGTCCTGAACATTCGGCAGCACAGGTAGAGTGGGGCAGAGTCGCGGAGGATACACCAGCTTATCCCAGATATTACGAATTGGCTTAAGCGTCGTTCTGGTGATGTGGAGTTCGAATTTACTCAATTCGCAACTGACCATGGCTGTTTCAGGCAGTATTTCCACAGGTTTGGGCTCGCTGCGGATTGAAAGGGGCTTGAGGCGATAGAGGTTTATTTTAGTCGGTAGGATAATGAATCTGACATAACTTTTGGCATGGGTCATGGGTATCTTTGGAAGATATTTACCTCCTTGTTTCGCATAACAAAAAAAAAAAACAAAAAAATTAAAATTAAACCATACAACCACAAAAATTGAAATAGTGCGCACACACATACAAATAATTTCAAAAAATTACGATTTTTCATTTCATACCGTCTTTGCATTTTCAGTAAGTCGAGTAAAAGAAGTTCATTCAAAAAAAAGTAATGTGCCTCACCTATATAAGCACACTATTGAAGTGAAACTGCTGCTCAAAATGTTAGGACTCAAGTTTTAGTTTTAAAATAATTACTAGAATTGTGTTCCATAATCTTATCCATTTACATATTTCATTATAGCATATTATAATTAATAATTTAAATAATTATGTTAAATAACGACATATGTATAACAGCAAAGTATCAGCGACATGCACAAAAATTAATATGCGAGATCGGCATCATGTAGAGCAATGAAAAGAATAATATATGATTGAAGAGAAGAGCGAAAATGCAACCGTAGTAATCGTGGGTGCGTTGCTTTTGATAAGTTCTGCTCAAAACCAAGCAACAACAACTACCCATGCACTTCCCTTCTCCTCAACGCAAATATATATGTATGTTCTCACCAGTCTTGTGCTTATGAAATGCTTACAAGCAAACTAACAAATTGAAGAACTAAGCCTGCTTGGGCTAACAAACAAAAATTAATATGCTCAAGTCCTATCCTCATCATGCTTATTTGTTTTTGTAAAACTCTTAGTCATAGCCTTCTTCTCTGCATATTGTTTTATACACATTCACAACAACGTAGATTTTGTTGTTTTTTGCCGTAAGATTTGATAGGAAAACAATTTGCAGCTTCTCATTAAGAAACACTTGAGAAATCGCGATTTGTTTTAAATTGCAAGACTTATTTTGTTATAATGAGAGAAAGAAAGAGAGGATTTTGCGCATATAAGATCTTAGTTGTTTGACTTAGCATAAATAGAATTTTTTATCCATGCTTGGTAGCACATAAGTATATCTTTGAAAACACAGATCTAGAATAAGCAACGAACATTTGGAAGCTTTATTAAAATTGTCTACAACTAACGTTCACATAAATTTAGACAATTTATTGAAAGGTTCGTGGAAGAATTAAAAGAAATTTGTATATTTAATTTTTTTTTCAGTGTATATAAAAATTTTTCGTTTTTATTTGCTCTTCCTTAAGCAATGTTTCACCACCTCTGGCTTAGTGTATGTTTGTACACATCACATTTTTACATTCAAACAAAAACAAAATAATAAGAGTGAGGTATTTGTCCTTCGTTGATGCTATAGTTGTATTGGTATGTCTTATTGTTGATATTAGCACGCAATAGACGACCGCAGCTTACAAGCAGACGGACGTTAACACAACACCAAGAAGACAATAACAACGACGACACTCACACGAAGAGTGCGAAAATATTGTCGGCTGGTGGTCGGTAATACGATCACTTGTACGTACGCTTTTCGTAAAAACTTACATACATATATTCTCCACGATGCAGACGAACAACCCAATATGCAATGTGTATCCCCCATCAACGTCTCTCCCCCGCATCCACACATTTGATTACCATAACTTTTTTTTTTTACTTACACCTCGCTAAAGAAGAAAGAAAAAAAAACAACCTCTTTGCAGTTACAGCAACAACAACAGACTATGAAATAATGGATGATCTGGAATTGGATTCCAAGTGATTGGATACCAATCGACAAATTGTATAATTTAAAAAAACATTTAAATATGTATTTCTTATATGGTATATCTTCGGAATGATCTTAAAGATTCTTTATAAATATCAGTAGTAATAGAATGTAGCTATTTAAGATAATTCAACATATTTTTTTTTTTATTTTTCAACGATTAAGTGGTTGTGGCTATTTGTGCTTTGTCTGTTCAGTATGTTATGAAGCTTTACATTTAGTGGAGTTGTGTGATTTGGTTGTTAAGAGAGAATAATAAGTTCTACCAGATACCAGCAGCTATTTCGATTCATTACTGGTGGTAGCGGTTTGAAGGTGCTTAACTTTGAAATCAGAATATTGTAAATATTCGTGAATTACATTTTATTTTCAAATAATTTTTTTAATGAATTCCACATTAACTCAAGATTTATTCACACGAGGACGTCTGAGTTCTGACTAAAGGCCCGGCTTAGTCGGTAGATCATGAGACTCGTAATCTCAGGGTTCCTGGGCGTGAAATACGTTGGGGCTGTTGGTTTAGTTTTAAGTTTGCAGGCGCTTGCGTATTGTTGCACCGGAAATTACAACCCGCCAGTTTGTCGCGTGGGATCTTTTTTGTAAGGTTTGTCCGTTTTTATATCATGAGAGAAATAATAAATTAGTGGGAAATCCGATTGGATAGTTCTTTTTTTTGCCCGCACTGTATTTGACATTACGATCATACTGTAAACAAAAAACAGATGATCGTCCTGTTACATCAGGTAATTGGTTAGAAAGCGATCACTGCAAGTGAACAGGTAAAATGTCTTTCCGAGTAGTTGTTGAGAGATTCAATAAAAAATCTTTTGATCCCGTTTGTACGGGGTCGCAAGTGTTTTTGAGGCGTCCGTTTTAATGTCCGTTGACAATGATGTGGAAAGAAAAGTGGAGTTTTCGGGATTTACTTTAAGGAGAAAGGTTGTGGAGTTGTGTGTGGAGTCGAATAGTCGAAACAAAGTGTGCGCCAGCAGACAGTGTAATTAATCAATTAGTTGAAAAACTTTTCAAGAGTAGTTGAAAAAGTGTTTATACAATTGTACTGAAATCATGTCGCAATATAAAATCTGTGTTATGAAAAGACAATTCTAAAAATTATGAAATAATAAAAGGATGAACAAATAATATAAATTGAAATAAGCCAAGAAGTTAAAACAAAAGCCATTTTATCAAAAACATATGTGTGCAAATAATTACACTGTGTTACAAAAAAAAAAAATTGAAAAAACTTCTTATCAGACCTAGTGGAGGTTATAGGTCATAAAAAACTAAAAAGAATGGCACATAAAAAATTTTTGATACACCCTCAAAATCTTGACTTAAAGCTCAAAAACCGTTTTTAAGAGGTTCCTGTACATATTACCTTATAACTTGGACATTTTTTATCGGATTTCAAATTTTTATTTTGTATTTAGAAGCTGAAATGTAGCCCTTTACAACCATGTATCATGTATTTTGTTATCATTTAAATTCATGAAGGTACAGACCAAAAACTTTCCAAAATTCTGATTTTTCCATCGATTTTGCAACTTTAAGTCTAATTTGTGCCCCTTATCTTATCTAAATTATATTTTTTCTCAACGTACATCAAAAGTTCAGTGATTTTAGCTTTAAATGAACCCTGTTTGAATAAAATCGGTTAAAAATTACCTGATTTATTGTACTTTTTGTAATTGCATATGACAGTTTTCTTTCTTTAATTGTTGCAGATAGAGGGAGATAGCTAGAGGGAGATAGCTAGAATAAGAATAAAAAAGGAAAAAAAAACTGTCATATGCAATTACAAAAAGTACAATAAATCAGGTAATTTTTAACCGATTTTATTCAAACAGGGTTCATTTAAAGCTAAAATCACTGAACTTTTGATGTACGTTGAGAAAAAATATAATTTAGATAAGATAAGGGGCACAAATTAGACTTAAAGTTGCAAAATCGATGGAAAAATCAGAATTTTGGAAAGTTTTTGGTCTGTACCTTCATGAATTTAAATGATAACAAAATACATGATACATGGTTGTAAAGGGCTACATTTCAGCTTCTAAATACAAAATAAAAATTTGAAATCCGATAAAAAATGTCCCAGTTATAAGGTAATATGTACAGGAACCTCTTAAAAACGGTTTTTGAGCTTTAAGTCAAGTTTTTGAGGGTGTATCAAAAATTTTTTATATGCCATTCTTTTTAGTTTTTTATGACCTATAACCTCCACTAGGTCTGATAAGAAGTTTTTTTCCGCTGTGACACAGTGTTACCGATAGAAAGAAAAGCCAAGAACGGAAAGACAAAATTTCACTGTTTTGGAATCGTGTCATTCATTGCGTACAGATTCAACCTAATATGCTGATTTTTCCTTCAAATTTGATGTGTTTTATTTCTATAAATAGAGTGACATTAATTTATGAAAAGACAAGTCCAATGAACCACAATACATATGCAATTAATTGATCAAAAACCATGATCAACGAATTCAAATTCAAAAGCTAAAGACAATTAACAATATACTTTCCTTCTTTTCGCCGCTTCCAGTGTTGTTAAACTCCCACCGCACATCCCTAATTCGTCCAGTGAGTAATTTAGTAGCAGCGAGCTTTTTATTTGGCTAAGAAAGGCGCCAACATACTCCCGACCTAAGAAGCTCTTTCCAACAACAACCGTCTTGACTCGTCTTGTTCCTCAATGGGTAAATGACAAATATTATGTACATTGCGTTTGAGAAAGGCATTCTTTGTCTTGAGTGTCACTACTCGCACTGCACCATCACGACACGCGTGTACTTCGCTGACTCGTCCCAGCAACCATTGTCCGGGTGGAGTTTTGTCTTCTGCTAGCAACACTAGGGTACCCAGAGCTATGTTGTTCTCCTTTTTGTTCCATTTGGTTCTCTCTTGCAGCAGCGTCAGGTATTCACTCCACCAGCGCCACCAAAATGTTTGATGAACCAATCTCACTCGTTTCTATTGTTCATCATCGAAGCGTGAAACACTACACGCAACTTTGTAGCGAGACTCTCCGGCCGAAGTACTGGGTGATGGGGTAAGAAATACTTGACCTTCTGTTGTGCTACCTGTGAAACTTTTTCTAAGTGCCCTAATCGTTCATATTCTTAAATGAACTCCGCATACTGCTCCTTTACTAAGGGATTACGCTTCAATCATTTTTCGAGATTGAGATATCTTTTTAGTGCAATCTGGTAGGATATTCTGGCCTTGGCTTTCTAAATGGAAGACATACCAAATTCTCCAGACTCTTCTTACTGCACAGTGGATGCAAAACTCTTCTCGCATTCCTCCTCTTCAGCTGTACACTTTCTTTTTGAAGAGGCGACCTCCACACTTTGCCAAAACCTCTGAATCAGGTTATGCAATACATTTGATTCTGTCACCTGATCCTCAGCTTCCTGGGTCAATAACGAAATTCTCTCTGAAGGTGCAGCTTTGCCCACTACGATCCAACCCAAGAAATATTTCTGCAGTCTAAGTTGATCCTTGCCTAATTAAAGTTGCCCTGCCACGATCAATTTGAAAAACAAAGAAACACCCAATTGCTTGTCAATCGGATCTGCTGAAGTAAGCCTAGGATCAGCCAACTTCAAATTCCTTGGCAACTTCAGATTCAATTGGCTATTTTTACTGTTTCGATGATAGTGTGTTTTTTCCGGCAACACACAGAAGTTGCTTGCCATCGCAAAATTTGCCATTCGAGATTTGAACGTCGCTTCTACTTCTCCTTGAATTTCGGATGTCGCATTTCCGATGCCACTGAGCCGCAGATTTAGCTTTCGCAATGCTAATCCCAATCTTCCGGCCATTCGACCAGCTATAAAATTCACCTGACTACCAGAATCCAACACACTTCGACATCCTGTGAAACGACCGTCGCTATTCCTAACTAATACCACTGCAGTAGCTAAGAAACTTCCAACACCCTTACTAAGCAACGCACTACTCAATACACTTGACTCCCTTTCGCCACCGATCTCTGCATGGACCCCTTGAGTGACTGCCAGCTGATTTCCTTCGCGATGCAACAGTTCTGACAGATACCAAAACGCTGAGCCTTACAATCCTTGGAGAAATGCTGCTTGCTGAAACAGTTCTCCTTTTTTGTTTCTTTTGCCTCTGGCATTCCAAGTTACGATACTTATATTTCCTAACATTATGAAAGAAATTTACAAGTTAAGGTAATTATTACCTCAAACTGTTCTGAATAGATTTAAAATTTTAAGATTTTTCGTTAAATTTTAATTCAATAGAAAAAAGGTCTTCGTTGTTGTTACCTGAGCTGGAAAGTTTAATCCAGTTAGACTTCTCTCTGTGGAATTCATGGCTCAAAAATCCCAGAAACGTTCCCACGTTATTTAGCTGAGGCACTGTTGGTTGACATCCGATCCGGGTTGTTGCGCGATTTGTTTGTCAGGTTGATGTAACTTTATCTAGTATGACAGTCGGGGGAATAGGCTTTGTGCGGACTACAGCAATTGGCACATTTGATTGTAGTCACTGAGGACGTCTTGATATTGTAGTTGCCCGAGCAATTTGCACAGTAGGATTTGACCACCCATCGACTGGACCCGTAGCCGAACATCTGGCACTTGTAGCATTGGGTAATTTTATTGGAATTTTGCTTTTGATACTCGTAGTCCCACTTGACTTTGACATAATCAATGACGGAGAACTTCTTTTAAAGTTCGCTTAACGATGTGGATTGGTTTTCAAAATATACCACGTATAATATGAAAATGCTGTTATTAGCTTTTTACGCTCAATAAACTTCACGTCCAAAGTCCCATTAGCATGAGCCGGGATTTTATATTCCGGGATCCGTTTTATCTAAGCCCGCAAGCAGGGATTTGTAGGGATTTTCTGATATACAGGAATAAATGAAATATTGATTCTTTTGCAATAAACATGCACTGGCATCATCAAAATCTTTTTTGTTGTCACAGTGGAGCTTGAGATTAATCGATATTTTTCTTATTGAATATTTTGTAATCTATAAAATTAAACGGCAAACATTGAATTTGTGAGTCCATTCCTGCTTAAACCAATGAATCTATTTTGACAAAAAATACCAATTGAAAGGTATTTTTGCGCTAGATGTGTGCTGTAAATTATCAAAATAGGTCCAGAAGCTTAGGCTTAAAAAGGTGTTAAAGATGACTACTTTATAACAACAATAACAACACACAGCAATTGATGTATGCGCGTAATAGGATGGGAGAATAGAATAGAGAATAGAGTGCCTCTCTCTTCCTCTTCTGTTCTATTGCTGTACGCTCATTGGTTGTGTGAAGCCGTGTTATAGAGTTTTCGCAAATAACACTGTCTAAAGAGAAGTTATTGTATTAGCACTTTTAAAAATAAATGCTTTTTCTAGATTGCGGTCGACTGTGCCTGTCATGCAGTTTCTCAATAGAGGACTTTATAACTGTGATATGAGGTATATACACTTTTGTTGTTGTCTTTTCTACTGTTTGTTCAGTAGCAATGTTATTTTCATCAATTTCATCTCCGTTATTAACAGTCTGCAGTGGCAAAAAATAATTTTGGCAATCGCTCGTGCACTGCCCAGTATCTATTGTTGTTTTTCTCCTCTTTACTTTTGACATAGCGGCATTTACATTTGCTCGCTTTATGTTGTTTATTTTATTTAATTTAATAATGTAAATCTAATAAGAGATTTAATGCACTTATACGTGCTTACACTTGAAACTCTTACACCAGACTAACGAATTAACAAGTTTTATTTGTTCAAAGAACAGGGTCATCCCGATTAAAGAAGATGGAGCTGTCACTATGCCCAAGTTTGAACTTGCAGCAGCCGTCGTCGCTTCAAGGCTAGCTTGCTACTTAAAGGAGGAGTTAAACCTAAATATCTCTGAAACATACATGTGGATTCAATTGTTTATTAATTAATTATAGGTTGTATTTTAATATATACTCTTTAAATATAGTTTATTGAATTATGTTCTATTTTAATATATACAGTTCTTAATATTGTTTAATGGTATTTTAAGATATATACTTTAAATATAATTTATTCAAGATTAATTATATTTTAATATATATACAGATTTAATATAGTTTGTTGAAAATCAAAAACTCCAATCGTTTGTCGACGACTGGTCTCCTAACTCAAACTGACCAGTATATCTCTAAGCCCAGTGCACACGACATCACTCATTCTAAACGCAGCTGCATTTGCGCACAACACCAACTCACTCAAAATGTACACGGTACTACTAACTTTAAGCGCAGCTGCATTTGCGCACGACCTTTTAGTTATCTGCCGCTTGAAACATAATTACCAACTAACAACTCACTCAGTGCTGACTCAACTGACTCAATGTTAACTATGCACTCAGACAATGATAATTCAGTAGCGACAGCCATTACGTGTCGCTCTCTGATTATCATTATGTTCATTCATTCCTTCTCTTTCATTCCCTTCATTTCTCACATTCGGCCCTCCTGACATATAATTCGACCCGAATGATTCACCCCATGGCTTCACTGACTCTACTACTGTTATTGTCGGACCTGGTCCCTCTCTATATTCTTTGAATCTGCCTGCAGTAGAAGCGACACCCCACTGCTCCCTACCTATCAGCACCTTACTCTGTATCGCCCATGTATCATTCTGGCTCTTTTCCTCCACTTCCTCCGTCTTCAAACACTCAGTTCCTTTAACCTTACCTGATCCATACAATAAGTCGCACTCAGTCTAACCCTTTTGTAACATAACTCTAATTAACCCTTCTTTCTACCTGTTTGTGTATTTACCATTATACGCTTGCCACAACTTTGCTCCAAGCTAATTATTTTCTCTTTTTTCCTCCGAACCGCACATGGTTTCTGTGTCACACATCTCATTGCCCTTGTTCAATCATCGGGTAAATGCACATCTTTCACCCGACCCATTTCATTATCTGTTTCCATATTCAGATCTCCTAATGTAGCATAGTTCTCAACCCGCCTTTCTGTTTCACTTATCTGGCCTTACATTTACTACTTGCTTCATCACCGTCTCCTCTCTACTTATGAACTTTGTACTCTCCTTGGTAACTCGCATGCCGACCCTTTCCAGAATTGTCCTACCCAATATTGCATTAAATTCCATATCCTCATCCTACGCGGTATGCAACTCTTTCCTCATTGTAATATTATCAACCTTCACTGGAATCATTACACTTCCCATTGTCACAATATTACTTTCCCAGATGCCTGTAAGACAACTCTCTGGACTTTTCACTTCGACCTTCCCAAGTTTTCTTACTATTCCTCGGTGCATCAAGCAAAACTCTGCTCCTGTATCCACCAAGCCCCTGAACACCACTGATTCATGCACCACGTCTTTTAATTCTAATTCTAAACAAGTAAATACTCATGACGGTTGTAATAACCCTTCCTCCTTGGTGAAATTCATATTCTTTTCTTTTTTTCCTGTTTTACATGGCCCTCTTTTGTACATTGCACTGCATCATGAAAACATTTCGTCACCCTCTTTGGACAATCTTTCATAACATGTGCACTCTCGCACATATATAACATTTTCTTTTGTTGCTCACTGCTACTTCCTCTTTTGTTTCATTTTCAACCTTACTAACCGTTCTCCAAACCTCTTTAGTCCTTTTATACTAATTAACAAGTTTTCTCTTAGGTTCTTTATAACTTTTTATTTTATTAGTTAACTTGCTTTTACTTAACTTACTTACGTGCACCTAGCGCCACGCCAGAAACAAGAATGATCTGGTAAGATGAGTCTGTCATCAAAACATTCCTAACCCAGCCGGCCGCTTCACCAACACATCTCATCTTAGCCAATCATGATCAGTCACGTCGACATTCTAGTGCTAGTAAAACCAACAATCTAGTGTTAAGCTACAATCAATCAACATTGTAATGTTGGCGAATGAGCACTATCATGTGCGAGTGGCATGTCACATATGGCAGGCAGACCCTTGTGTGATAACTCTTCCCTCTCTATGTTGGGGACGTCCTCGGCCCCAGTGATGGTTAAACCGTAAGGCGACCTCTTGGTTTAAGGACTGTGTGGTTTCTTCAATACATTTTTCATAAACTAACTTAAATACGAAATATTCTACATAAAAATACAAACTATACTTATATGAAACGTAGTTAGTAAACGGAAGAAGATACTAAAAGTTTACATAATTCATTTACCGATGTAATAATAAATTCTAAATACAAATACAATATCTAAAAATACTCAAAGTGTATAATGAATGAAAGTTAATTATTTACAATGTTAGTGAATTGCTCATTTGGAGTAAAAAAAAACAATTAATATTACCGTCATTTGCAAGTAAAGAGTGTCCATCATTCAGATTGCCCTCCCTTTAATGAGAACCATTGTTCCCATGACTTTTTCAATCGCTTGTTTTACGTAAAGGGGGGTGAGCTTGTTACCCAGTCTTCATTTGCTTTGACGAGAACTTTATCCCCCAAGTTCAACGTTCGAATTTTTCTGCCTTTATTATGTGTTTGCAATTCGTTTTCTTGATGACTGAATTATTTTACTTATGAGAGTATGCTTGTTATAGTTTCTAACTATAACTTCAAAAAGGTGACGTCCTGGCAATTTAAGAATTTTAATTCTTTTTTTTTCAAATCGTATGAGAGTATGCCTCGTTTGAGATCTATACTCCCATTAACTCTATGTAAGTTATTGGGGTCAGCAAATACCTCTTTCACACCCCTAACTGTTTTTTTGAAAGTTTCCATTGTCTCACCTGTTACAGTTTCTAACTATAACTTCAAAAAGGTGACGTCCTGGCATTTTAAGAATTTCAATTCTTTTTATTCGAATCATATGAGAGTATGCCTCGTTTGAGGTCTATACTCGCATTAATTCTATGTAATAGATCAAGTCCAATTATGCCATTCAACTTATTATTATTTATTAAATCCATGAATGGATTTAACGAGACATGATACAGGGGAGATTCCCCTTAATTCCACAAGTGGCTTAATGTAAATTTTTTGACGACACGGTATCCACAAGTAATTTTATTTCCCTATTTGCTTCGTCTATGGTTCGACTGACCCATGAGAGCAGGGTAGCACACATAAAAGATTAAGGGCCTAATTATGAATGCCGTGCGTATGCCCTCAACAGATCAAGATTCAATTATAATAAACCTCATATGGTCAAAAGCTATTTATTTACTAAATCTTGTCACGACTCACGTTGTTGTTGCGTTGACATTTACTTTGACACTGATGCTACTGTTGTTATATTTACGTTGATGCTGAGGATGCTGCCACCGTTGATAATGTTAATGGTCTCATGCATAAAAATGAGTTTGATCTCTGAGTTGAGTCAAGTGAGCTTAAATTCACAACTTGAGCACTAGCAAACTGCTTGTTGGCTGGCAAAGCGTGTACGGGGAAGAGAAATGCTAGTTGGATGGTCGGTTGTATGAAAGATCAAAAAATTTTGATTTTTGTAGAAGTTGATTCGACGGTTGGTTCTTCGGACGCATAGTGTGAAGGCAAGTTATACAACCTCATACTAAATTTCATTCTCTTTTGAGCGTCGAAGTGAGCAAGTGATTCGTGTTGACAATTTTCTTTTTAAACTTTTTTTAACGGTAAAACCTCATATAAAAACAAATAACGGAAAAACCCGCAAACAAAAAGAAGAAAAAATGGAAGACACCGAGAAAATGCGTGCATTTATTGATGCATACAATAGCATGCCGGAACTCAAAATTAGAGTGGAACTCACAATTAGAGTGCTACAAAATAAAATGATACGACGTACCAGTTACGAGGAACTACTCATCGAGTACAAAAAAGTGAAGAGTACTGCGACATAGAAGACTTGAAAAAAAAATTGCAAATATGCGTAGCTGCTATCGTCGAGAAAAACAACCAAAGTGGAAGATCTGGTGCTGGTGCAGAAGAAACTTACGACTCCAATTTATGGTACTATAACCATATCGACTTCCTGCATGATTTGGAAATGCCGATACCTGGTCTTTCTAACATCAGCACCGATGATGATGAAGCAGTACCTACCATTGTTTTGGTAAGTAAATAATTTAAATAATTAATGAAAAGATAACTTTATTTATTTCCTTTTCCTTTTAAAATGTAGTCAACTAGCAGAAAGGACAGTCTTGTCCGAATTATCTGCGAATGTGCGGATGGAATTCTTAAAAAAGCCACAGAACACCGAGAGGCATCAAATGTACCTGAAAAGAAAGATAGTGCATCTGTTTATGCGGACGGCTGGGCATGCACATTCAGGGAGTTAACAACAGCTGTTCAAGCAAGCCAAGCAATTGACGAAATATTATTATTGGGGCGCATGAACCAACTAACGTTGAACTATCTACATAGAAACCTTTCATCGTCTCCAAGCATTGCCAACTTGTTAAAGGTCAATATTCCACATGCCGAGGGTACCGTCTCACTACGAGTAGTCGGTGTCCCCTTAACTAGCCCAGTTGAACTTACGGAGGCAATGCCGGCAAGTACTCTGGAAGCACTTAATGTGGAACCTTGCCAATCCTCCAGCATAGAAGAACTCTGAATGATTACCAATTTCATTAATACTTTTATATATTTTTGAAGTGAAACTTCTTTCGCGGCGTTGGACAAATAATTAGTACACAATTTGAGTGAAACAATACAGATTGTAACGTTTTTCGGATTCTGTATCTCATGAACCGCACTAGGTAGACACTTGAAATTTTTACAGAATGTGAATTTCTATTGCCATATCCCCAATAATAATAATAAATAAAATTATTGGAAAATCCACCGGAAAAGTCTCGAAAAAGAGATTACATTTCCACAACAACAACATGCAGTTTGTGTGTATAAAATAATGTTTATAACAATTACATGCAAGCAAATAGTTTGTGTGTTGTACAAAAACAAGAGAATATACGAAGAAAAGAGAACGAAAAACACACAGAAGCTCGCAGTTGAGCTAATTTTTCATCAAGAGGGGATAGACGGCAAACGTAAATACAACAACAACAATTACACATGCCAAAGAAAACAAAAGCAACATAAAGACGGATAGACAGACGGACAGACTGACATAGCTAAATTAACTGGACAGAAGATTTTGTATGCAAATGTTGTATTTGTTTTGAGATGATGTCTCTCTCTCTCTGTCTGTTTTTAAGAAGTTTCTCTTCTATCACGTGTACGATGGCACACATGCAATTTGTTTTTATATTAATCCATTGCTTTTTATATTTGATTTTTTGCAACAAAGAGACATTCTTTTTTTTTTATATTAATACATTGTTTTTTAGGGTTCCGTACCCAAAGGGTGCTAACGGGATTCTTTTACTAAGCTTCCGCCGTCCGTCCAACTCCGTTGTATGTCATGAACCGTAATAGCTAGACAGTTGAAATTTTCACAGAATGTGTATTTCTATTGTCATGATAGCAACAAATACTAAAACTAAAATAAAGTTAAAAAATTAAAGGAGTCCCCATACAAGAAACGTGTGCTCCAATATGCACTGCGCATAGTTTTAGAAGCTTTGTGATTTATTTTGTTTCATATTTTGGTAATTTTTAATTTGTTTTGTAGTATACTTTTAGGCTCTATGAATATTTCACTTTTGCTTTTGATAATTTTCACATTTCCCGATCTCAATGTTGATATGCAGTATGAATACTGATTCTACTCTAAACATAACTTAAATCAATAATTTAATATTTGGAGCATGAGCTTTTTGTCAATCCTACTACTATTATAAAGGCGAAAGTTTGTAAGTATGGATGTATGGATGTTTGTTACTCTTTCACGTAAAAACTACTGAATGGATTTGAATGAAACTTTACCACAATATAGCTTATACATCAGAATAACACATAGGCTATAGCTTATACATCAGAATAACACATAGGCTACAATTTTTGAGGTTTTTAATGTGAGGTCGTAAAAAAAACACATTTTTTGCGCTTACATTGCAAACGCTGACTGAATCCTACAAGATAGATCAAAACAATTTACTACAGTATTGTACAACTTAAAAAGGTCTACAAAAAAGTCCGTGATGGTATATGTTTATCTCTTAAGAGTAACCCACAATAACCATTTTTTATCCTTTACTTTGTACGAGAAATAATGGCTTATTTACGAAGCGATTTTAAGCAATACAGTATTAATCCTTATCCAATTAAGTATCTTAAATACATTTTGCATTTAATAAAGATCAATATGGCTTTTTACAGCATGTAAATTAAATAAATATTTTCGAAGATATCACAGATTAAAATACTTTTTAGAGTTAATTTTAAAGAATAAGTTTTTTTTTTGTAATCTTGATAAAGAATTTATTGTAAAAAACTGCGCTAAGTTTTATTTGATGATTTTACGAATTACTTCATTGATAATTCAATTACTATATAGATAGGTTATTTACCGTTAATTATAACAAATTATATAAATAGGTTAATTATAACGAATTACTTCACTTCATTGACAATTGAATTACTATATAGATAGGTTAATTAAATAGGCAAGGATTGCATTAAAGTACAATCATAACAATAACTACCGTACTGTATTTTTTGGAAGTATAGAAACAACACGTACTTAAGAATTATGCCGAGAAAGCGTAAGTCTAATCTTTCCCAAAGCTCTAATAAAGCTCGAACTATGAAAGTAGCTAGACTTAACGAGACGTTTCCACAAGCCGAACTGCGAAGGCTTAAACAAGCAGAGCGTGAGGCAGCTCAAAGAGCTGCTGAGACACCAGAGCAGTCCCAAGATAGACGTCGACAGCATGCTGAGTATCTAGCATCTCAACGGGCTGCAGAGACACCCGAACAGTCTCAAGCTCGACGTCAACAGAACGCTGAATATCTGGCATCTCAACGGGCTTCTGAGACACCCGAACAGTCCCAGGATCGACGTCGACAGCATGCTGAGTATCTAGCATCTCAACGGGCTGCGGAGACACCCGAACAGTCTCAAGCTCGACGTCAACAGAACGCTGAATATCTGGCATCTCAACGGGCTTCTGAGACACCCGAACAGTCTCAAGCTCGGCGTCTTCAGCAAGCGACTTACATAGGGTCCCAAAGAGCTACTGAAACTGTTGAAGCTGCTGAAGCTCGCAGACGCGCTGTTGCTGAAAGGGCACAACAGCGACGATTAATATTTACAAGAAACGCGTGGGGAGTATTCGATAAAGCTGCATTTGAGTACGATGAAACTCTTGATTACGAAAGCCACAAGCTTATAAAAATAGAAGCGATGAATAAAGAATGCAGATTTTGCGGTGCTCTTAAATGGAAAGAGGAAGCTGCAGGCATGTGTTGTTCGGGAGGAAAAGTAGTTCTTCCTTCAATAGACGAGCCTGTTGAACCTCTTAAAGAACTTTTTTCAAATGAAACAGATGAGTCTCGCCATTTTTTAAAAAACATAAGAAAATACAATACATGCTTCCATATGACATCTTTTGGAGCTGATAACATTGTGTCGATGCCAGGATTTTGCCCGACTTTTACAATCCAAGGGCAAATATACCACACAATTGGCTCTTTGCTTCCTGCTGCTAATACGCAACCAAAATTTTTGCAAGTTTATTTCATGGGTGATGAGGAAGCACAAGTTGATAGGCGTTCTGAGTACGTACCAGGTGTGGAAAGAAACACAGTTCAAAAAATACAAAAAGTTCTACATGATCACAACGTTTTAGTGCATGAATTTAAAATGGCTAAAGATAGAGTGACTAGCGATAATTACAAGGTCGTGATACACCCAGATCGTGTACCACGTGGTGAACACGAAAGACGATTCAATGCCCCGACCACAAACGAAATAGCTGCCGTAGTAGTTAGTACTGAACAAACTGCGTCTCGGGACATTGTTATTCAGGCGCACGATGGCCGGCTTACTAGAGTTCCGGACACTCATAGATTTTATGATGCTCTCGAGTACCCGATAATTTTTTGGAAAGGACAAGAGGGGTACAGTTTTGATATTCCTCAGACAAACCCAGTTACAAAACAGCCTATACCGAACAAAAAAGTGTCGTGCAAAGACTTTTATGCGTATCATATGATGGTACGTCGCAACAATTTTAATTTATTGCTTCGATGTAGGCTTCTCTTTCTTCAGTTTTTGGTGGACATGTATGTCAAAGTGGAGAGTGAGCGCTTAAGGTTTATTGCTTTAAACCAAACAAAACTGCGAGCAGAAAATTATATACATTTACAAGACGCGGTCAGGAATGATGCGGATTTAGATCCAAACAATTTGGGTCAATTGGTAATACTCCCATCATCATTTGTAAATAGCCCGAGATATCTTCATGAGTACACGCAGGATGCGTTCACATACGTGCGTAACTACGGGAGGCCTGATCTGTTTATTACAATGACATGTAATCCCGCTTGGCCAGAAATTACTAAAGAGCTCATTCCAGGTCAAAATGCAAACAGACAGACATGACTTAACAGCCAGGTTATTTAAAATAAAAGTACAAAAATTGGTTGCTCTACTTACAAAAGGTAAAATATTTGGAGATATGAAGTGTTTCATGTACTCGATCGAGTGGCAAAAAAGAGGTCTGCCTCACGTGCACTTACTGCTGTGGTTGACGGAAAAATTACGCCCCAACCAAATTGATGAAGTCATAAGTGCGGAGATACCAAATCCAGAAAGTGATCGAAAACTCTACGATACTGTAACCAAAAATATGATTCACGGTCCCTGTGGTGCACTAAATCCGTCATCACCATGCATGAAAGAAGGAAAATGCACCAAAAAGTATCCAAGGGCGCTTTTAAAAGATACTCAAACTAACGACAAAGGCTATCCTTTGTACAGGCGTAGAACACCAGGAGATGGCGGCCGTACGATAACTCTAAAAACCCGAGGTGGAACACAGGAAGTATTGGTTGACAATAGCTGGATTGTCCCATATTCTCCTCTTCTGTCTGTCTAAAATTTATAACTGTCACATAAATGTAGAGTTCTGCAATACGGTACAGGCGATAAAATATATTTGTAAATATATAAACAAAGGCAGCGACCAGGCTATTTTTAACATTCGACAGCAAGGGAATGTTAATATTGACCCGAGAGATGAGGTGCAAACGTATCGAGCCGGTAGATATGTTAGTAGTAATGAAGCAGCGTGGCGGATCTTGGGTCTGCCTCTGCATGAAAGACACCCAACAGTCACTCACCTTGCGGTTCATCTGCCTAATGGTCAGCGGATTTACTTCACTGAAAACAATTTTAGAGAGAGAATGGCCGCACCACCTAAGACGACACTAACTGCATTTTTCCTGCTTTGCCAAAATGACGCATTTGCAAAAACATTACTTTATGTTGACGTACCCCGCTACTATACATGGAACGTGTCGTCGAAAGAATGGAAACGTCGTTTACAAGGCACACCTGTCGACGGCTGGCCAGGTGTGAAGGCAGGAGATGCTCCTTGGGCGCATTTACACAGTGCATGTTAGTAACTTCGAATGTTACTGTTTGCGAATGCTGCTGAATGTAGTACAGGGCCCCACTAGCTTTTTGGATCTAAAAACAGTTGACGGCCAAGAACTTGAAACTTTTCGACAAGCGTGTGAGAAGTTGGGGTTGTTGGAAGATGACAACCACTGGGATGCCACAATGGAAGAGGCAGTGCTGTGTCGCTCTCCTTCGCAAATAAGAGAACTATTTGCAATATTGATATGCACTTGCGGTTTATCCAATCCCCTTCAACTATGGGATAAGTATAAATCTGCATTATCGGAGGATATCTTGCATAGATTTGAAAGGATGGATCAAGTCAACAATGATCTATGTTTCAATGAAGCACTGAGACATATAGAGGACAAAATAATAACGATTTCCGGTAAGAAATTGTCTGACTTCGGTATGCCTACACCAGAGCGTCGAGGAGAGTTGTCGACCGATTTGATCAAAGAGCTAAGCTACGACGTGTTTCCAAAGCGAAGAATCTGCATGTTTATGCTGAAGGAAAAAGATCGTTAAATGTAGTTTATAGGAGCATACTGCAGTAGCTACCTATAGGCTTATGATTAGGGCTCTGCAGTGCTTAGTTACCGTATTTCTTACTTATTACTAGAAGACGGGACGAACCTGAAGTCCACGCGAACGAAGTCGCTGGCAAAAGCTATATATCATATGCAAGAAGTAAAAAGCGGTTATTTTAATATTACAGACACTTCAATTTTATTTATCTGTATAGATTGAATACAGTTTTTATTGTTACATCTATACAGATAAATAAAATTGAAGTTGCTGTTTGTAATATTAAAAGAACAGATTTTTACTTCTTGCATATATGAATATATATCCAGTACATATGCCAAAATGACATTTTTTACAATTTTTGTCTGTCTGTCTGTCTGTCTGTCTGTTTGTTCCCGCTAATCTCTGAAACGGCTGAACCGATTTTGACGGGACTTTCACTGGCAGATAGCTGATGCATTAAGGAGTAACATAGGCTAATTTTATTTTAGATTTCTATTAATATAAACAATATTCCGCGCGAAGTGAAGCGGGAAATCGCTATAAGAAATATGTCTAATACTTATATCAGCGAGCGAAGCCGCGGGCACCCAACTAGTATAATATAATATTATAATATAATATAATATAATATAATATAATATAATATAATATAATATAATATAATATAATATAATATAATATAATATAATATAATATAATATAATATAATATAATATAATATAATATAATATAATAATATAATATAATATAATATAATATAATATAATATAATAATATAATATAATATAATATAATATAATATAATATAATATAATAATAATAACGGGCCCGATAGCACAGCGACCAGTAAGATCTATTGTACATGGCCCTATTTAATAGAAACCCTATATGTTTAGACTTTTGATGAATCTTAACATATCTTGGGGTTTGTTGTTCCACAATTTGTGTGGATTAACAACAGTGTCACCGAGGTGGTGAAGTCTATGTCTACCGAGTGCAGGACACTTGCAGAGTATATGCTCTGAACTTTCTTTATCCATTTCACAAAATCGGCATACGTCAGTGTCGGAAAGACCTAACTTATTTTGATGATACCTTAGGTTGCAGTGACCCGTGAAGTATCCAGTCAAAATGCGTAAGTCTACTCTACTGAGTGAGAGAAGCTTATTCGAGATACTCTTTGAAAGAGTGAGGAATTGTTTTGCCTGGCGTTGTCCGGTGGAGTTCACCCAGTGTGTTAGAAAATTCTTTTCCTCAAGTTTCCTGATTTCTTCGTTTTTGTGGCTTTTCGAGAGACCACAGAAAGGCTCAGGACCGTAAAAGGGCATGATCGCCCCTTGTTTAGCCAAGTAGTCGGCCTTTTCATTGCCTTCATGACCTTCATGTCCTGGTACCCACCTTAATACAACAGTATTAAAGTTACCCAGTTCATTTAACAGGTTAAGGCAGTCATATGCCATCTTTGAGGTGAAAGTGACCGACTGTAGGGCTTTTAAGGCCGCTTGACTATCCGAGAGTATGTAAATATGTACTCCTCTCATTTTCCTGCGAAGACATTCCCTCGCACAAATTTCAATGGCATACATTTCCGCTTGAAATATTGTTGGGTAGGTACCCATTGGGATAGATTTTTTGAATTTTGGGCCATAAATTCCCGCCCCTGTTCTACCATTTTCAAGTTTAGACCCGTCTGTAAACCATATCTGGGAGCCGGGTTTGAATTTAATAGAGTTAGTTCTCCAGTCTTCACGATCATTAATAATGATTTGAAAAAGTTTGCAGAAGATATTTTTAGACAATAGAGTATCATCTCTATGCAAAATGGGACTGTCTAGAAAATTTTCTAAAATTTTTAGGTGTCCCTTAATATTGCCCCCTTTTAAGTCGGCAATACCTTCCAGTCTCAAGGCGCTAATAGTAGCTTCCTTTTCTATTAGGATAGGTAATGGTGGGATGTATAAGAGCACCCCTAGTGCGTCAGTGGGACACGTTTTCATAGCCCCTGTGATACTGACACAAACAAGTCGATGCAGTTTACTTAGTATATTTACTGCATTCCTTTGTTTGACTTTAGGCCACCATGCAATGGAAGCATACGTGACCATTGGTCTAATGACCGTAGTGAATGTCCAGTAGGTCATTTTGGGATTTAGACCCCAGGTTTTACCAAAAAGTCTAGTGCAGGCAAAGAATGCCCTTGTAGCCTTTTTTGTAACTTTATTTAGATGTTGGTTCCACGTTAGCTTTTTATCAAGGATAACCCCTAGATAGTTCGCTTCATTGGAAAATTGGATTGTGATGCCATTTAACACAGGACATTTGAGAGTAGTGTTTCTCTTCCTGGTGAATGGTACCAGCACAGTTTTTGATGGGTTAATGGAGAGCCCTTTCTCACTGCACCATTTATTTATTATTTTTAGGGCTTGTTGCATGCGGTCAGAGATAGTCTGCTCATGCCAGCCCACAATATATACAACTAGGTCATCTGCATAACCTTGTGTATTGAAACCTAGACCATTAAGCTTGTAGAGGAGTTCATCCATCACTAAAGTCCACAGAAGTGGAGAGAGTACACCCCCTTGTGGGCAACCTCTTGTGGCTGTGATAGATTTTAATTCTCCTCCAAGTTGTAAATTAATAGTCCGAGATTCAAGCATAGCTATTATCCATTTAATAATAGGTGTGGGTACTTCTTTCCGTAGAAGGGCATTTTCTATTGCCTCATATGAAGTATTATCAAAAGCTCCTGATATGTCAATAAATGCACATAGAGCTATTTGTTTGGAATCAAGAGCCTTTTCAATGATAGTTGTTAGGCTATGTATTGCAGTTTCTGTTGATTTGCCACGTTGGTATGCAAATTGCAGTTTTTGCAGAGGAAAATTTATAAGGTTGTTATTCCTTATATACTGATCCAAAATTTTTTCCATTGATTTTAGGAAAAATGAGCTGAGACTTATAGGTCTATAAGATTTAGGTAGCTGTTCTGGCTTTTGCCCTACCTTTGGTATAAACACTACTTTGACTTCAGCCCATTTCGTAGGGATATGCCCCAGCAAGAGACTTGCTCTGAATATACTGGCCAATTTTGGGACAATGTACTTGGCTCCATGTTGGAGCAGACAAGGGTATATCCCATCAGGCCCTGGAGATTTGTATGGGCTAAATGATGATAAAGCCCATTGCACCCGTTTTTCATGGAACAGTTTACTAGCCAGCTTAACATCTACAGTATTGATGGATACCGTGGATTCCACCAGTACTGGGTGTTCTTTAGAAGCTGAGTGACCCGGAAAGTGAGTGTCCAGCAGCAGTTTGCTGGTTTCTCCCGGGTTTTGTGTAAAGCTGCCATCAGGTTTTTTCAGGGTACAAATACCGTTTGAGTGATCTTTAACTAAGGCTTTTTGAAGGCGAATCGCAGCTGGAAGATTTGAGATCTTCTCACAATGATTCCTCCAAGTAGCTCTTTTAGATCTTCTCAATTCTATATTAAAGGCAGTTAGAGCCTCTTTATAGGAAACCCAGTCCCCCGTTCGTTTAGCTCTATTGAATAATCTTCTTGCCTTGCTTCGAAGTTCAGTAAGCGTCTTATTCCACCAAGGAACATCCCTTCGTGGTTTATGCACTTTTTCTGGACAACTTTTATGAAAGGCATTGATTATGTTAGAATGAAGCTCTTCAGCTTCTGATTCAAGCTCTGATTTTAAATGAATATGCTTATTTGAGCAGTTAATACCATGCTGTAGATAAAGGTAAAAGATATCCCAGTTGGTTTTCTTGGGATTTCTGTAAACTTTGGCTTGTGTTACAGTTGCACCCACATCAAACCGTATGTGCATATGATCCGACATGGATGTTTCCTGTGACACGTGCCAATTTGAGACTTCCGATGAGACATTGTGACTAGCAAGAGTGAGATCAAGAACTTCCCCTCTTATTGCATTCACAAACGTCGGTTCGTTGCCTCGGTTTAATATAGTAATATTATGTCTTAGTATAAATTCAAGAAGGTACTCACCCCTTGTGTTTATGTCGTTGCTTCCCCAGGTTGTGTGGTGTGCGTTTGCATCGCAGGAGAGAATCCATCGGATATGACGCTGCTGACAGTACTCCGCTAGGGCCAGAACTTCCTCTGTTGGGGCAGTAGCCGCGTCTCCCGGTAGATAAGCAGAGGCAAGAATGACCTCATGCTCTCCTTTGCTGGTGGGCACTTTTGCCCAAATCGCCACTAGGTCTTCAGAAATAAACCTTGAGAAAGGAAGAAAGGTTAGTTGGTTACTAATCAGAATTGCCGCTCTAGGGCGATTCTTATTGGTGGCATAGATCAACCTACCATTTGAGTTTTGGAGCCCTTTGATGACTCCGTTATATGCCCATGGTTCTTGAATGAAAGCTACATCCAAGAGCTCAGCGTTAAACCTCCTTGCCAGTATATCTGAGGCAGCTTTGGCACGATGGAGGTTTATCTGAAGGCATCCGAGTTGCCTTGTATTGCTGCCGGGTTTGCTTTGGGGAAGAGCCATTAATTGGCTTTTTTACGGGCACTTGCCGCCCTCTTCTTCCCTCTGTTGCTACCCAGCAAGATCGCTTCTTCTGCGGATCTATAGCCTCCCTTTTTAGCACGCTGGTGATCGTGGCATGGGTTTTTGGTGGCAGCATGAAGCGATGGTCGCATTCTTATGCCCTCCTTAACCTGCTCACGTCTTGCTGTTGGACCAGATGCTGAGGTAGTTACTGCAGCTACATTAGAGCACTGTGGTTGCTCTGGTATTGTCTCTGCAGTACTCGTGGATGGACACTTAGAGCTTTTGGAGCTTGCTCGTGCCTCAGACACTTTGCCATGTGTCCCATCATTCGCCTCACTTTTATTTTTGGGGCGCATTTGTATTCTACCGAAGCCATAGTTCAACCAGAGTTGATTTTTCCTTATGACTTCGGCTGAGCTAGGGTCTATGGCGAAGGTAATTTCAGAGACCGTACCTTTACGCACTCTATTGAGTGCTCGCCAGTCGTTCACCCTTAGGCCAGTGTTCTGCCCGTTCAGAAGACCTAGTATATCTTCCGTGGTAGTACTGTCCAGTTCAGGGAAGTAGCCAATGTAGATCTGAGGACGTGGTATTTCATCCTCTTCAACGATCTTCAACTCGGCATCCTTCCACGGCTTTAGTTTAGGCACTACTGCCTTTAACCAAGTGACTGTGTCATTATTACCACAGGAGATAACTAGCCATCCCGAGCGGAAAGTGCAGCTATTAAAAACTGGTTTTTCCGCACGCGATTGATTTTTCCTAATCGCTTCTAGGATAGTGTGCTGTATGGCCTTGAGTTGTTCAGTAGACCATATGGTGTTTGGATAATTGGGTGATATGATACCCAATTTTGTGCTGCACGTAACATCTTTATAGGACATTTGTGCTGTGCTCACCTCCCCTGCAAGGGTAGGCCCTGTTGGTCCAGGCCTTGTAGGTTCAGTGGACACAGCTGTCCTGTTTTCCGTTACTGCCACCGTTCCTAAGCTAGCTCTTTTAGGTGCGCTTTGTTTAGGTGAGGTACTGCTAGGGCGTTGACGCTTCAGAGCAGTTGGCTTTTGAGCAAGTGCTCTAGCCTCTTCAATACTATGCCCTCGGCTTAGATGGAGTTTGAGGCGTCTACGGGCAGCACCACATAGCCGCACCTTTTTGACGCCATCTACCGTCTTTTCAGGGATAGGGGTGGGTGAGTCGAGAAGATTATCCTCTTCCTCTTTTGTAAGGTTGTCTTCGGGACCTATATCCACACTGTCGACATCCATTACAATGCTGTCACCGCTTTTGGGTAGGCTATGTTAAGCCTTATCCGTTTGCGATAACGAAAGCACTTCCGCAATTTCCGCAGAAAGGTCACTATTGACCTGGTTTGTATTAGGCACTACTGCCTCTTGTATAAAAGTTTCAATGATTTTCTCAGCCATTTGGTCCCACGAGTAAAGGGGAATAAAAGTCCACCGCAACAGTGCCCCGGTGTTACGGTAAGGCTTAATTACAACCAGAGGGTGCCCGGTATCTGGAGGCCACCGTTTAGAGACACACTTACGTAGTGCCATTCATCCCATAGGCACGGTACGAATAACACCTGGGATTACGGGTTTTATCGAGTTTGTCTCTCTAGATCCGCCATTTTCAGTTGAAAGCAGGGGTACCTCGTGCAGGTGTGGCTATGTACCACAATGGTCGGTCGTTAGGCTTTCAGCAATATAGCCTTTCGCCTCTGTTTGCACTGCCCCGTAGACAATCAACAATCATCATAGAAGTGTTACAAACTTAGCCCCCTTTCAAAACATTACTTTATTAATTGGATTGTTCCTTATTACACTCTTCACCCCTTTTAAAGTAATGTTTTTATAAGAAAAAGTTTATTGTTTTTTGACGTATCGAACTGAAATTTAAAAATTATAAGTTTCTAGTCCATATTCATCAACCATGTAAATTTCAAGATCCTAGGATTACCAGTTGGGGTACCTCCCATACAAACCCCCATTTAATTCAATGTTCTTATTGGAAAAAGTTTTTTGTTTTTTACCGTATCAAACTGAAATTTAGACACTATAAGTTTCCATAAACCATGTAAATTTCATGATCCTAGGGTTACACTAATATACTAGAGACATGTTTGAATTCATCCATTTGCCGTTTTCAATTTGTCTTAAACACAGAAACATGTAATTAACCATTATCCTATTAAGTTTTTGAATTAAAAAATATATATGTACATAATGTATTTATAAGTTACGTATAATTGAAAGTTTGCTTACTTTATACTTGAATATTTAGTGCCAGAGTTACCGATTAAGTATCTGAGTTCTAACTCATATATACTTATATCTCTTACACATTTGCTCTACAATGAATATGACCCGACAAAATTCTGAAAAAAGAAATCGAAATAGAAACTCAGGAAGCCAAGAGGTTCAAAACACATATCCTTATAGTTGCTCAAGCACAAATCATCAAATTAAGTTTCTAGAGCAATGTACATTTAAAAAAAAAAATATTTGTTTGTGTTTCGCAATTAAATACTTTCTTTTTTCTGGCGAGGTGGTCGAATTTTGGCCAATGGGCGATCCTAGTAATTATTATGTCACGGTGTTAGTGTATAAACTCCTCCGAAACGGCTCAACTGATCTTTATGAAATTTTAATATCTATATATATTTGGTAGGTATGAATAGGTCGTAATGTATTTTCTATCCTTCTACCCCACCCCCCGGTTTTTAGTCACGATTTTTGTAGTTTCATAGACAAATTTTAAAATCAATCAAGTAGCCTTTGTCAAATATATCAGAATAATTATGTCAATATTAATAATTACTTGATTCGTCTGGTTTTTCAAATTATTTCATATTAGATTTAACCTTCGTGTCACTTTGACATTTCATTCTGCATTTGCTATGTATCACAACGAAGTGCGTGTGATTATATTAATTTACAAGAAATTTATACGTGTTTTGTGACTGTGAAATGTTGGTAATAAAATACTAAAAGACGAAATACATTATCGGCATACCGTTTTTCATCAGCAAGTACAACAATTTGGTTTATTTGTGAACAACAGTTATACGAGATAACGAAAATGAGCGTGCCAGTATTGTTATCTCACTCCCTCAGCATAAAGTTCCGTTACTAATGGCAACGCAGCAACAGACCGCAATTAAATACAATATAAGCATACACGCAACGTGTCGAATTTGGCAAATTTGCAAACTGGCAAACAAGTGATCGTTACTCCATAAAAGAGTAACCAACTTTGTGAATTTATTAAAAGTTGGTATGTCTGCCCAAAAGTAAAATATTTTACCAATTTAATTTAAATAACAATTGATTTACAAGAAATATACGCACGTATAATAAATCATTTATTGTAATTTTTGTACTTATTTCAACAAATTTACTTTTCACACTTTTTTCGGCATTTTTAATTGTTAGTTTCAGTTCACCGGTACTTTTTTTTCGACAATAACTGATTTGCCAAGTAAAAACACAATTGGTCTTTCACGCAATTCAAATCGCATTTTTGCCGACTTGTGACATGAAAAGGTGAACTACGTTAGCAAAGTCGAAAAGTGCAGCAGCTACATGAACGCTGCTCATTATTTCGTGATATAGGACATATTCGTTTGATCTTCATCAAAAAGAAAATTTTGGCATACGTATACCCTGTGTTTTGAGCCAGGGCATAGAAACGCGCGCCGGGAAATCTAGAAATAGATAAACGGTCCATTGTATGTGTGTTTACAATGCCAGCAAGACGCAGGGGAGCCTATTTGAGCCATCGAACAAATAATGCAACAAACATGCAATATAGTAGAGCAGAAAGAACGGACGAACAAATACAACAAGATAACGGAAATGCGAGTGTGAGCATGTCGCAATTGCGTGCATCTCGAACACAAGAGGCACGAGCTGAACGAAATCAACAACGACAATTGGTACGGAGACATTCGCGCCGGTTTGCAATTGACACAAACAGAGAAAATGATGGACAACGCCAAAAGTGCTGATTGGTGCAATGGATAAAGAATGTCCCCATTGTCATGCGCTCAAATTGAGACATGAGCCAGCTGGCATGTTTTGCGCATCAGGAAAAGTGCAACTACCAGAAATTGAGACACCACCAGAACCATTGAACGGCTTGCTCATCGGCACTGATCCAGATTCAAACCTCTTCGCACATTCAACTCATGCTTCCAAATGACATCGTTCGGAGCAACAGTAATAGTATATAATACTGCAGCAAATGGTCAATAATTCAACGTTCAAAATCATATGCCAAGTGTACCAGAAAGTGGGCTCATTGCTGCCAATGCAAAACGAAACACATAAATTTTTACAAATATACTTCATGGGCGGTGTGGACGCCAATCGCGTTGATGCGTTGTGGCTACACTAACCTCATTTCGCCTAACGCTATGCATCATGATTTATTGAAATTCTGCAAATCACAAATGCACGAATTGCAAAATGATAATCACGCTATTGTCATCAATCCTAATAAAACACTAGCTGTAGAACATATGAGTAGATTCAATGCGCCTGTTGTGGATGACGTTGCTGGAATCATGGTTGGCGACCGCACAGAGACTCGAGAAATTGTGATTCGAAAAAGAAACAATAATCTGAATTTCATCGCTGACACACACCGTGCAAATGACGCTTTCCAATATCCGCTAATTTGCTGGAAGGGACAAGACGGTTATTGCATAAACATTAAACAACGAGATCTCTCCGCAGGTACTTCATTCATTATAAACATCATTACTCATTTTGAGATCATTTTCAATTAACATTTAAGAATATTTATGAATATGTTGTGCAGGAGCCGAAACAAACAAGAAAGTGAGCTCGATCGATTTTTATGCGTATCATATGATGATTCGACATGGTCAGCGATCTGTGGCAACAATTCATCATCGACATGTACATGAAGGTAGAGAGCGAACGACTGCGATTCATACGACACAATCAAAATAAACTGCATTTGGAAGAATACATTCACTTGCGAGACGCTATCAGGAACGGCGACATCGCCGAAATTAGTAACTCCATCATTCTACTTTCATCGTACGTAGGCAGTCCACGTCATATGCAAGAATACATACAGGATGCTATGACTTTCTTGCGCGAGTGCGGACGACGGTGTTTATTTATAACGTTTACATGTAATTCTAAATGGTAAGGTTTTTGTATCCCCTATTTTCCTTATTCTTTGCATGTTCCCTATTTAATGAATTATCTATTTTATAATTATCTTCCTAGTTGTTAAGTTGTCAAAGAAACTAAACTAAACAATGCATCGTCATGTGTTCAAACATAAACTTGAAGTCTTTATTGAGCTTCATTACAAAATTACACGTATTCGGTCGTACACATTGCTGGATGTATTCGGTTGAATGGCAAAAGCGAGTATTACCTCGCCCTGAAAAATCAAAAGTGTAATTTCCGCGGAAATTCCAAATCCGTCTACTGATCAACTACTGTTCAGTATTGTTACCACAAATATGGTTCATGACCCATGCGGTAATCTGAATCGTTTATCGCATTGTATGGCAGATGGAAAATGTACAAAACGTTTTCCTAAAGATTTCACCAACGACACGATCACAAACGTAGCCGAAAATCCAATATATCGTCGAAGAAATATTGATAATGGTTGACAATCATTCACGAAAAATTTCGCAGACATTGACATTGACAATCATTGGGTGATACCATATTCGCTTATGCTGCGCAGCATTGTTTTGTACAGCAACACAAATTCGTCTACTATTCGCTATAGTGTTGACTACATATTTCCCGGAACGAGCAGACACGTTGTGGGATAAACATAAAGATTCAATGACTGACGATATATTGCATCGAATTTGTACACGGTGCAACGATTTAACGATTACATTCAACGACGCAGTGTATAATGAAGCATTGATTGCTATCGAGGATCTTTGCGTTGTCATTGCCAGTTTACCACTCAGTCATTTCGGTATGCGTTTGCCAAATCGGAGTGCATCTAATTATATGAACACCGAAGTGAATCGTGAACTGCAGTACAATACTGCATAAATGGCAGCGATTGTAACACGCAATGTCCCACTACTGACTGATGAACAAAAAATCATTTACGACCGCATTATGCATGCAGTTTCAGAGGGACAAGGTGAAACTGGCAAAACATTTGTCGTTTCGCTAATTCTCGCCAAAATACGATCAAGTAATGGCATCTCATTGGCCGTTGCATCATCTGGCATTGCAGCAACTTTGTTGGATGGAGGGAGAACAGCTCATTCTGTCATTCAGCATTTAAACTGTCCCTGAATATTCAAAATAACCCAGACGCAGTGTGCAACATATAAAACAATCGTCCATGGCCACATTGCTAAAACAGTGCAACATTATTTTCTGGGATGAATGCACTATGGCCCACAAACATTCTCTTGAGGCGTTGCACAGAACACTCAAAGATATAAAAAACAATGACAAACTATTTGGTGGCACTCTGTTACTCCTTTCAGGTGATTTCAGACAAACGCTTCCCGTCATTCCATCAACGTACGCCGATGAGATCAACGATTGCTTGAAATCATGGTCACTGTGGCGTAAAGTTTAAACATTCTCAAAACAATTGTTACACATTGGCGATGGAGAAGTTACTGTCCATGAAAATACTGGTTGCATAAAATTGCCCACCGATTTCTGCACAATCGTTGATTCGCACAATGCTCTCATTGATCGCATATTCCACGATGTACGCATACAATATATAAATCATGCGTGGCTGGGAGAGATAGCCATTATGGCACCAAAAAATGTGCGCGCAGACGATTTAATCTTTAAGATACAACAGTTGTTGCCAGGAAACTTGGTATCATACAAATCGATCGATACAGTTTGCGATGCCAACGAAGCTGTAAATCATCCAATAGAGTTTTTGAACTCACTGGATTTGCCAGGCATGCCACCACACATTTTACTACTGAAAGTGGGATCTCCGGTTATTTTACTTCGGAATTTGAATGGCAATGTCCGAGGCGAAAATGTTTTGCTGCCATGCATTCCAATAATACCAACAGATGTCCCAATTGAATTCAGATTGTCATTCGCAACGACAATCAACAAGTCGCAAGGCCAAATGATGTACGTTTGCGGCTTAGATTTAGGCACACCATGTTTTTCACATGAACAATTATACGTGGAATGTTCTCGTGTGGAAAACCATCTAATTTATTTATATTGGCTGAAGACGGACTTACAAGAACTATTGTTCATTCAATTGTACTTCGAAATTAATACTGATTTTCTTAGATTCATTTTACTATACTATACTTTATGATTAAAAATGTTTTACTTTTTCCACGCTAATCACTATTTCGCGATACAGGACATATCCGTTTGATCTTCATCAAAGAAAAAAATTTTGGGAAATGTATAGCCCGTTTTTTGAGCCAGGGCTTAGCAACGCGCTCGCCAGGAAATCTAGTAAAAGAATAAGATTTAATGATTTTTATAAGTAATGAATATGATTTAAAGTATAAAAAGAAAAAATAAAGAAGAAGAAAATGTAATTTGAAGAATTGAGATACAGTGTTAATGTTTAAGAAAATTTGTTAACAAGAGATAACGAATTAATATTGCGAAATGGAGCTAAATGAGATAATGAGTCTTAGGGTATCTTATTTGCGTACGAAGCTCACAGAATTGCGACTGAGAAGAGTAGGTAGAAAACGGGAATTGCAGAATAGGTTGCTGACCCATTATAGAATAAAGGACGTAGACGATAGTGAGTCAAATAATGAGTCAGTGATAACAGAAAAGGAGACGAAACCTGAAGAAATGAGAAGAGGTTCTTGGTTTACCTTGAAAGATGTAGAGGGTAGTCTATCATGTTTTTCAAGTGCGTTCGTCCCAGATATAATCAATGCGTACAAGAATTACAAGGTTGTGCGATGAAAGTGCAGTGGAGTGAGTTGCAATTGTTTGTATACGCAAAACTTTTGTTAGTTGCAGGAGCAAAGGCTTTTATGCGTAGTTTAAAGAATGTTAATGATTGGATGTCATTAAAGAAAGAATTGCGTGAGGAGTTCCAAGAGAAAGTTTCATTGGCTTCAGTGCATAAAATTTTAGGATTACGGCAGCATAATAAAGGGAAAACACTGCAAGAATATTTGTATGCATTAATAGAGATTGCGAAACCGATTGACATTGATGATGAGAGTGTTATAGAATATTTTATTGAAGGCATTCCAGATTCAAGGTTAAACAAGATGGCATTGATTCTGGCGAAAACAATAAAAGAATTAAAAATGAAAATAGATGTGTAAGTATAGACTTATAGACAAATGAAGACTGGGTAACAAGCTCACCCCCCTTTACGTAAAACAAGCGATTGAAAAAGTCATGGGAACAATGGTTCTCATTAAAGGGAGGGCAATCTGAATGATGGACACTCTTTACTTGCAAATGACGGTAATATTAATTGTTTTTTTTTACTCCAAATGAGCAATTCACTAACATTGTCAATAATTAACTTTCATTCATTATACACTTTGAGTATTTTTAGATATTGTATTTGTATTTAGAATTTATTATTACATCGGTAAATGAATTATGTAAACTTTTAGTATCTTCTTCCGTTTACTAACTACGTTTCATATAAGTATAGTTTGTATTTTTATGTAGAATATTTCGTATTTAAGTTAGTTTATGAAAAAAGGTATTGAAGAAACCACACAGTCCTTAAACCAAGAGGTCGCCTTACGGTTTAACCATCACTGGGGCCGAGGACGTCCCCAACATAGAGAGGGAAGAGTTATCACAAAAGGGTCTGCCTGCCATTTGTGACATTCCACTCGCACATGATAGTGCTCATCCGCCAACATTACAATGTTGATTGATTGTAGCTTAACACTAGATTGTTGGTTTTACTAGCACTAGAATGTCGACGTGGCTGATCGTGATTGGCTAAGACGAGATGTATTGGTGAAGCGGCCGGCTTGGGTTAGGAATGCGTTGGTGAGAATGATCTGCTAAGATTAGTTTGTCGACGTGGCGCACGCAAGTAAGTTAAGTAAAAGCAAGTTAAGTAATAAAATAAAAAGTTAAAGAAACTAAGAGAAAACTTATTAATTGGCGCCCAACGTGGGGCTTTACCCCGCTTTGTGATTAAATATGTTAAAAAATTGTTTAAACAATAAAATGGAAAAAACTGAATAAATTCATTTAGTAAAAGTAAAGACAAGAAAACTACGATTCCCAACACCAGGGACCCCCCAGTTTGCGTAATTAAATAACCAACAATCTTCAATATTTTAAAAAGTTATTGTTTCAATCAATAAAATTTAAAAAAAAAATTCATGTGTGAAATCGTACACGTGATAGAAGTGCAACTTCTTAAAAACAGACAGAGAGAGAGAGAGAGAGAGAGAGAGATCATCTCAAAACAAATACAACAATCCATCATTTGCATATAAAAAATATTCTGTCCAGTTAATTTAGCTATGTCTGTCTTTCAGTCTGTCCATCTGTCTATCCGTCTGTATGTTGCTTTTGCTTGCTTTGGCGTGTGTAATTGTTATTGTTGTGTTTACGTTTGCCGTCTATCCCCTCTTGATGAAAAATTAGCTCAACTTCGAGCTTCTGTGTAATTTTCGTTCTCTTTTCTTCTTATATTCTCTTGTTTTTGTACAACACACAATCTATTTGCTTGCATGTAAACTGCATGTTGTTGTTGTGGAAATGTAATCTCTTTTTGAGACTTTCCCGGTGGATTTTCCAATAATTTTAATATTTGTTGGGGATATGGCAATTGAAATACACATTCTGTGAAAATTTCAAGTGTCTACCTAGTGCGGTTCATGAGATACAGAATGCGAAAAACGTTACATCTGTATTTTTTCACTTAAAATTTGTACTACATTTTTGCCCAATGCCGCTAAAGAAGTTTCACTTCAAAAAGAATATTTCATGTAAGGAAGCAATTTATTACAATAACAATAGTAATTACAAGACTGCGATTCCCAACACCAGGGAGCCTCCAGTTTGTGTAAATAAAAAACCAAAATCTTCAGTATTTTAAAAAAAATTTCTTAAATCAATAAAATGAAATAAATGAATATTTCATCCAATGAGATAATTCATTAAAGTATCTAAGTAAATACAGCAAGACTGCGATTCCCAACACCAGGGACCCTTCAGTTTGTGTAATTAATAAAATCCGTAGAGCTTTCATAAAAACTTACTTTCTAATAAAAACAAGAACAAAGAACTACTATTCCAAACACCAGAGACCCTCAAGTTTGTGTAATTAATAAGCCAAAGAGCTTTAAAAGAAAAAGAAAAAAAATCATCATCAAAGGAAAAGAACTGCGACTCCCAACACCAGGGACCGTCCAGTTTTGAAAGTTCATGAAAGCAATGAGCCTTAGAAAGTCACTATAGCACGATTTTATATAGGCAGCGAAGCCGCATCAGCATCAGAATTGACAACAGCAGCAGTGACAGCAGTAGCAGCAGCACAAGCACCAGCGTCAGCATCGACGCAGCAATAACGCCAGTATCATCATCAACAGTAACATTATCAACATTAATGTGATAAAACGTCAACGATAACAGCATTATCATCAGCGTTACGTGTAGCAGCTAAATTAGTGCCATTAGTAATAGGAAGTTGCTTTGTTTTGCATAATATTGCAAAATTTTTTTACGACGAATACGTGTATGGTGCCGAAGACAGCTCGCCAGATGAAATGTGGAATTTAGGAATAGAGTATTCGGAGCACACAAGAACCAATCAAGCAGGAAAAGGCAAAAGGGAAGCAATGGCAAACTTATTAACAAATTAAATTCATTTGTATTATTTTATTGAACATACTCGATTTCCCGGTGCGCGTTGCTAAGACCTGGCTCAAAAAACGGGATATACATATGCCAAAATTTTTTTCTGTGATGAAGATCAAACGGATATGTCCTGTATCGCGAAATAGTGATTAGCGTGGAAAAAGTAAAAAAAAGAAAATCAGTATTAATTTCGAAGTACAATTGAATGAACAATATTTCTTGTAAGTCCGTCTTCAGCCAATATAAATAAGTTAGATGGTTTTCCACACGAGAACATTCCACGTATAATTGTTCATGTGAAAAATATGGTGTGCCTAAATCTAAGCCGCAAACGTACATAGTTTGGCCTTGCGACTTATTCATCTGTTGGGATTATTGGAATGCATGGCAGCGAGCAATTTCCGCCTCGGACGTTGCCATTCAAATTCCGAAGTAAAATACCCGGAGATCCCACTTTCAGTAGTAAAATGTGTGGTGGCATGCCTGGCAAATCCAGTGAGTTCAAAAACTCCTTTGGATGATTTACAGCTTCGTTGGCATCGCAAACTGTATCGATCAATTTGTATGATACCAAGTTGCCTGGCAACAACTGTTGTATCTTAAAGATTAATCGTTTTTGGTGTCAAAATGGCTATCTCTCCCAGCCACGCATGATTTATATATTGTATGCGTACATCGTGGAATATGCGAATCAACGATTGAGCAGAAATCGGTGGGCAATTTTATGCAGCCGGTATTTTCATGGACAGTAACTTCTCCATCGCCAATGTATAACAATTGTTTTGAGAATGTTTAAACTTTACGCCACAGTGACCATGATTTCAAGCAATCGTTGATCTCATCGGCGTACGTTGATGGAATGACGGGAAGCGTTTTTCTGAAATCACCTGAAAGGAGTAACAGAGTGCCTCCAAATAGTTTGTCATTGTTTTTTATATCTTTGAGTGTTCTGTGCAACGCCTCAAGAGAATGTTTGTGGGCCATAGTGCATTCATCCCAGAAAATAATGTTGCACTGTTTTAGCAATGTGGCCATGGACGATTGTTTTATATGTTGCACACTGCGTCTGGGTTATTTTGAATATTCAGGGACAGTTTAAATGCTGAATGACAGAATGAGCTGTTCTCCCTCCATCCAACAAAGTTGCTGCAATGCCAGATGATGCAACGGCCAATGAGATGCCATTACTTGATCGTATTTTGGCGAGAATTAGCGAAACGACAAATGTTTTGCCAGTTTCACCTTGTCCCTCTGAAACTGCATGCATAATGCGGTCGTAAATGATTTTTTGTTCATCAGTCAGTAGTGGGACATTGCGTGTTACAATCGCTGCCATTTATGCAGTATTGTACTGCAGTTCACGATTCACTTCGGTGTTCATATAATTAGATGCACTCCGATTTGGCAAACGCATACCGAAATGACTGAGTGGTAAACTGGCAATGACAACGCAAAGATCCTCGATAGCAATCAATGCTTCATTATACACTGCGTCGTTGAATGTAATCGTTAAATCGTTGCACCGTGTACGAATTCGATGCAATATATCGTCAGTCATTGAATCTTTATGTTTATCCCACAACGTGTCTGCTCGTTCCGGGAAATATGTAGTCAACACTATAGCGAATAGTAGACGAATTTGTGTTGCTGTACAAAACAATGCTGCGCAGCATAAGCGAATATGGTATCACCCAACGATTGTCAATGTCAATGTCTGCGAAATTTTTCGTGAATGATTGTCAACCATTATCAATATTTCTTCGACGATATATTGGATTTTCGGCGACGTTTGTGATCGTGTCGTTGGTGAAATCTTTAGGAAAACGTTTTGTACATTTTCCATCTGCCATACAATGCGATAAACGATTCAGATTACCGCATGGGTCATGAACCATATTTGTGGTAACAATATTGAACAGTAGTTGATCAGTAGACGGATTTGGAATTTCCGCGGAAATTACACTTTTGATTTCTTCAGGGCGTGTTTTGTGACAAACCAAATCAAAATGTGTGCATGAGGTAATACTCGCTTTTGCCATTCAACCGAATACATCCAGCAATGTGTACGACCGAATACGTGTAATTTTGTAATGAAGCTCAATAAAGACTTCAATTTATGTTTGAACACACGTGCTGTTATATTTTGACGATGCATTGCGTTTTGGTGTGGCAATAACAAAGATGTTATCTCCTGCCATTTAGGATTACATGTTAACGTTTTAAATAAACACGGTCGTCCGCACTTGCGTACGAAAGTCATAGCATCCTGTGTTTTTTTTTTTTTGTTTTTTTTTTGGATTCGCCATGGAGGTGTAAATCTTCTAAAGATGCTAGCAGACCGACCTACTAGCATGCACGATTCACCGGACAAACAGTCTCATGTGATGCCTACGTACTAAAACCACCCCCGGCCTACGCTGGCTCTTTTTTCAACCCTAGTGGGACTGCCAATAGAGGCATTACTTCGCCAGGGAGAGCTAGGTTAGACCACTCTTCTATTTATTTCTTCATCTCTGCGGACCTGTTGCATTATAGCAACGATTATGCTCCAAGCTTTGTTCCAGGAGTCTTCATCCTTTAGCATAAAGTTAATCACGCCATTTGGTGTAAGGTTCTCACCTACCTCTGACGTGATTAACTCTCTAAGATGCACAAATCGGGTACACTCCATGAGAACATGGCGAGCATTTTCCGGCTGGTATAGCATCCTGTGTGTATTCTTGCATATGATGTGGACTGCCTACGTACGATGATGGTAGAATGATGAAGTTACCAATTTCGGCGGTGTCGCCGTTCCTGATAGCGTCTCGCAAGTGAATGTATTCTTCCGCACGCAGTTTATTTTGATTGTGTCGTATGAATCGCAGTCGTTCGCTCGCTACCTTCACGTACATGTCGACGATGAATTGTTGGCACAGCTCACGACATCGCAGTATGACGTTGTCTTAACCAAGTCGAATCATCATATGATACACATTAAAATCCATTGAGCTCCCTTTCTGGTTTGTTTCGGCTCCTGCACAACATATTCACAAATATTCTTAAATATTAATTGAAAATGATCTCTAAATGAGTAATGATGTTTGTTATGAATAAAGCACCTGTGACGAGATCTCGTTGTTTAATGTTTATGCAATATTGGAGAGCGTCGTATGAACGGTGTGTGTCAGCGATGAACTCCAGATTATTGTTTTTTTTTTCGAATCACAATTTCTCGAGTCTCTGTGCGGTCGTCAACCATGATTCCAGCAACGTCGTCCACAACAAGCACATTGAATCTACGCACATATTCTCCAGCTGGTGTTTTATTAGGATTGATGACAAAAGCGGGACTGTTATTTTGCAATTCTTCCATGTGTGATTTGCAGAATTTCAATAATTCATGGTGCCGATTCAATAGGGCGCCGACGATGCACCTGGCGTTAGTCGAAATGAGGTTAGTGTGGCCACAACGTGCATCCACGCGATTGGAGTCCTCACCGCCCAGGAAGTATATTTGTAAAAACTTATGTGTTTCGTTTTGCATTGGCACTAATGAGCCTTTATTTGGTACACTTGGCATCTGGTTTTTAATTGAATTGAATTGTTGACCATTTGCCGCAGTATTATGAACTATTTCTGTTGCTCCGAATGATGTCATTTGGAAGCATGAATTGGATGAGTCATCGGTCCGAAATATGAGGATGGTGGCCTGCAGTGGATGCCAACATAGTGCTGAGTGCACAACGGGAATGGGATGGGTTCAATGCTTGGTCCACCATGAGGGGTAGTAGGCTCACAAATCGGCGTGGCAGAGTTCTGATGGAGTGCCTTGCCACACTAAACATCGAACTCTTAAATGATGGGCAGTCCACTTTCGAGGCTGGTAATAGGCTATAGATATTACCTTTGCGCATTGTTCAATTGTGCGCAACACAACATGGAGCATAGGTAATTTCTACACGATCATAGAGCCATCGTAATTGAGATTGCGCTGCAACCGACAGTCAGTGGACGGCTGTCCTTATCAAAAAACAAAGGTTGGAGAGCCCGACTGTTTAATAAGAATATCTTCCTGCAAATCTGGGAGAATGGCATAATTACCACCGATAGAGTGATTGGCATGGTAGAAGCCATAAAAAGGCGGATCTCAATAGCATGTGATGCCTCGATGCCAAGAAAAACGCAGATGCCTGCGCGAAAGGCGGCTTATTCGTGGACCGTTGAGATCGTTGATCTTAGAAGACGCTGCAATCGAGCACGTAGGCTGGCACAGCGTGCTAGAACGTCCCCCAACTAGGAGCAATTGCAACGCGACTTCAAGTTGCTTAGACACCTTCTTCAGAGGAAAATACGGTCGAGCAAAGACTCATGCTTCAAAGACTTACGAGAAAGTGCCGATATCGACCCGTGGGGCAAGGCCTGTAAAGTAGTGATGACTACGGTGAAGGGACCTCAACCCCCACAGCCATAAGCCCAGCACTGAAGAATATCGTGGTTGATACAGTCGAGCTCTATGACTCGTTTGGAGACTCTGCTGAAGTCCCAGAAGTCACCCCCGATGAGGTACTTCAATCACTCAGAAGGCTGGGAGACAAGAAAGCCCCAGGGCCTGATGGTATCCCCAATGTGGCTCTAAAGGCCGCCGTGCGAGCAGATGTTGCAATTTTGCAAAAATGTGCGTAGGGAAACGAGTGGAACTCGATGGAAAGGAGGCGACAAAGAGTACTGCGCTGTAGTGACCTTGGATGTTAAAAATACCTTTAACATGGCGAGCTGGCCGCGGACCATGCAAGCACTTTGCATGCTTGACACACCAGGGTACCTCTTGCGGATAATAGAAAATGATACCGGAGACAGACAGAAAGAGTACAAAGTCACAAGGGGCGTATCACAAGGCTCTGTTCTATGCCCCACTCTGTGGAATTTAATGTATGACGGTATTTTTAGTATGAGTCACCCCACTGGCTCAAAATTGATTGGCTATGCTGACGACATCGCTTTGGTTGTCGTAGGTAAAACGATGGTGTTGGCTTAGGCGCGCACACCTGGGATTGGCAGTCGAGAAAACTGAAGCGGTTATACTGTCCACCCGGAAAGTGAGCGAGACATTTACTTTTCGGGTTGGTGATTGCCTCATAACCTCCCAGCCATTCATTATGTATCTCGGAGTGCTTATTAACACCCGACTATCCTTCAAGGAGCACTTAGTCACCATAAGTGATAAAGCCACTATAGTTAATGGAACTTTATCGCGCATGATGGCAAACATAGGTGAACCGCGAGCAAGCAAGCGAAAACTGCTAACCAGGGTTGTGAGCTCCGTTATCCTCTATGCGGCTCCAGTATAGGCTGATGCGACATTGAAGAGCACATACTCGGCGAGTATTCGTTCAACGTATCGTCTGAGCGCGTTGAGAGTGGCGAGCGGCTTTCGCACAGTGTCTGATGCTGCGATTGAAGTGATTGCCTCTATGCCACCAATCGACATATTGGCAAAAGAACTCAAACGTAGCTATGACACAGGTGCGTCTAAAGAGTATGTGAGGCGGGTGCAGCATACGAGAATGGCAAAGAAGGTGAGAAACGTCTGAAAAAAGGAAATGGACGTTTTCCCTGATCCCTTGCAGGGACATATGGATAATACGGAAACATGGTGAAGTGGATTTCCATATGACACAGATGCTCAGGTTGCTTCAAGTTTTACCTGCACCGTTTCAAACACGTCCTATATGCGACGGCATCGCCGAAGATGTACACTACGTCCTGTTCCATTGCCACCATTTTGGTGACGAGAGGCTGCGAATGGGGGAATGTTTTGGAAAGCCAATCACAGTGTGAGTCACGTGCAAACTGGGAAGCTGTGAAGATAGCCACGGCCACAATAATGTGCTCTCTCAAAATGAGTGAACGCAGAAGAGCAGCTGAACGGTCACAAGCTGTAAAAAATAAATAAATAAAACAAAACCAAACATTCTACGTCCAATGTCCAATCAGCACTTTTGGATGAGCGGAATATTCAATATCTGGCTCATACTCGAATACGATACGAAGGAACGATGTGGATATAAATGCTCAATGTACTTGTTGGCGTTGTCAGTCATTTGCTCTGTCTGTGTCAATTGCGTACCAGCGCGCTTATCTCTGTTCCAATTGTCGTTGTTGATTTCGTTCAGTTCGTGCCTCTTGTGATCGAGATGCACGCAATTGCGACATGCTCACACGCGAATTTTTGTTATCTTGTTGTATTTGTTCGTTCCTTCTTTCTGCTCTACTATTTTGCATGTTTGTTGCATTATTTGTTCAACTGCTCAAATAGGCCCCGACTTGCTGGCATTGTAAACATACATACAATATCCCGCCTAACTATTTCTAGATTTCACGGTGTGGTAAATCATATATCATAGGGTATACGTATGCCAAAATTGTCTCTGTAATGCAGATCAAACGGATATGTCCTGTTTCGCGAAACAATGAGCAGCATTCATGTAGCTGCTGCACTTTTCGTTTTTCCTAACGTAGTTCACTTTTTCATGTCGCAAGTCGGCAAAAATGTCAAATTCGATTCGAATTGCGTGAACGACCAATAGTGTTTGTACTTGGCAAATCAGTTATTGTCGAAAAAAAGTTCCGGTGAACTGAAACTAACAATCGAAAATGCCGAAAAAAGTGGAAAAAGTAAATTTGTTGATATAAGTACAAAAATTACAATAAATGATGTATTATACGTGCGTCTATTTGTGTACGGACGTTATCGGAACTACAATGTGGTTGGCAATGTTCGTTCGTCAACACTGGATTACAGATAACGCATCGATATTCTCACCTCTAACGTCAGCTGTTGGGCATGAAGCTGATGGGAAAGAAGGAAGAAGAAGAACCATAACAAGGAAACGAAAAGGTAAATGACACTTTTGGTTTATGGATCTTTGGATACTTTGTGTTTTCTGGTGACCGTTGGATGTGGAGAGAAGGAATCCATATTGAAACAACGGACTCAATGAAGAGGAAACCATCTTGGCTGACGACGAATCAATTACAAAAAACCCCTGAGTGAGCAACAACGGGTTACAAATTACATTCTCATACATTTGTCTTTTCGTTAAATTAAATTTATATTAATAAAACTTATTTAAACCAAACTTTCTGCCAGTGATTGTGTTATTGTGGTTTATACTAGTAACGCCCCAGAGCCAACTATTGGCTCATCTTTGACTTCACTTTTGTCACAACATTTTTGGCGCCCAATGTGGGGCACTTCATCCAGTTACAATCAACACGATCACCTTACGCCACCGGTGCGTTTGATTATCCCAACGGAACACATCATTTGCGATAGAATTTTCTTTTGTTTTCATCAAGGCAAGCAACGGGTAAGTGTTTGTTGTTATATGTGTGTTACGAGTGAGGAATTAAAATGTCTCAAGTGGGAAAATTAATCGAAAACAAAAATGCCGATTGCATTGAAGGTGTTTGTGCTTTGCAACACGATATTCTGGCAAGGTTGCGGAAGCTCTATACTAACTTTAAGAAAGGCGGAGCTGCTAGGAAAACGAAACCTTACTTCCAGACCCGTCTAAAGAAGTTAGAGGACCTATCCAAGGAATTTGATGAGAACGATAAGTTGCTGATCGTGTCAAAATGCCCATCTACCAATCGGTATTTGCCCACGCCCTCAGCACCGATGTCATCAATTCAATTGCCTAAGCTACCAGTGCCAACGTACTCAGGCAAATTTATTGATTGGCCAGAATTTCACGACGCATTCGTGCAACTGATACACGAAAATAGTTCGCTTTCGGACATACAAAAATTTCATTATTACCGGTAGATCTTGATCAAGACGGACGACAAATGAGTCTCACTGAATTGAATTATTCTACTGCCATGAGCTTTCATTGTCAAACGTTATGATAACCCACGTGTGCAGTTCATGTATCATATGAATGCGCTTCATGATTTGCCCTCATTAAATAAAGAACATTCATCTAATCTGAAAAGCATGCTTAATACTGCTAATGTCTGTATTAATGAATTTAAACGTTTGAACATAAAAATAGAAAATTGCGATCACTGGATTGTTCATCATCTTACCACAAAACTTCCAGCACCCACACTTCAATCCTGGTAACACCATCTAGGCGATAGCGTGGACATACCTACGTTCACCGCCTTTGAATCTTTCCTCAACAGCCGTCTTGTTAGCATCAATGTGATCGAGAATCATAGGCTTTGTCCACCCTCAGGGCAGTCTACTTCAAAGACTGAGAGCAATCGATCATATCACAAATCTTCAGGCAACTCTGATGAGTTACAAGGGTAACTGTTTTCACTAAACCACTGGATCTGCTAACCCCAACTGCTGTAAAAATTGCAGCGGCAACCATATTTTGGGCCGTTGTCCTGACTTTTTAGCCAAAGACTGTTATGCACGGAAGTTGATAGTTGATCGCACAAAGGCATGTCTAAATTGCCTCAGTCTGACTCATCCCATAGCGCAATGCAGTAGTTCCAAAAATTGTTTGCAATGCGGTCAACGTCATCACACCTTGTTGCATTTTCCTTAGCCGCAGTCAAGTACTCACGCCCAACCTTTGCTACCATAAGCCGCTGCCTTTACTCCGTCTGGTAGGGATGCGCTACTCAATCTAACAATTTTGCCCCAAACACTAATACGACCCGATTAACGACAGCAGTTATTTCAAACATGATGCCTCGTACTATGGTACTTGCTACCGCTCTTGTACGATTGCACAACAATATCAACGGTCGATCAACTACGGTCCGAGCGCTTATTGTCTCAAGCGGTACCCAGTGCAGGCTAAAATCACAGGCTTGGGTGAACATTCCAATAATAAATGCAAACATAGTACTGAATTCACTATAAAATCATGTACTCAAGCAGCCTTTGAAATATCCATTGACACTGCTTTTGTACTACGATCCCTAACTTCTAGGTTGCCGAAGTCGAGTCTTAACGTAGAGGACTGTCATCATTTGAATGATCTTTCTTTAGCTGATCCCACCTTTACTCAGCCCAATCGTATCGACTTGTTAATTGGTGTAGACGTGATTCCGCAACTAATGCTTCCAGAAATTCGAAGAGGGCATCCTGGTCAACCGATTGCACTACACACGCGATTGGGATGGATAATTTTTGGACAGCTGGACACCAAACGTCCTCATGCGTCCCCACACAGACATTAGTTTGGATAACATGGTGCAGAAGAAGTTTGAAAATAAAAACTTAAACTCTTCAAGAAATCTCACCCCTGAAGAGCAATGGTGTGAGGAACATTTTCAAAACACTCACATGCGGCAGGCCAACGAGAAGTACATGGTCCGATTACCACTGAAGACCTTATTTGACCCGTCCCAGGTTCTCGGTAGGTCACGTCAGATTGCATTAAATCGTTTTCAGCAGCTGGACCGGAGATGAAATACTAATCGTGATTTTCAATAACGGTATACGGAGGTCATTAATGATTCCTCCTATCTTGGCCAACTTGCAAGTATCATTCGCTCGGAAGAACAGTCACCGTATCAACAATCAAGTGGTACCACAATAAAGCAGGAATTCGGCATGATGATCAAATCTGAATATCCAGACTCTCAGCATTATGTGGATAAATCAGTCGATCCGACTGCCGATAGTGCAGATATTTGCCAACAAACATCAGCCGCGAATGGTCAGCAACCGCAAATGATGCCTGTAGCTCCCAGTCCCGCCGAGTTTCCTTCGACTACAACGGGCGGTCCGCAGGACAACGCTCAACATCAACAACAATATCGTGGCTTCGAGCCACCTAGCTCATCGTCAGTATTACCCGCCAATAGTTTGACAACAAAAGCTGCTACCTGGAAGTCGAATGAAGCCCGTCGTCTAAAGACTTATAATTGTACTGCTTACAATAAATGGTTTACTAGATCAGGTCACCTAAAACGTCACTATAACACAACTTTGCATAAGAATGCCGTTAAGTCGAGCGGTCAGCCTGATCCGGCCACTTTACCCATATCCGCACATCATCACCCGACCCGTGATCCAGTTACCAAATCGAGTCGACGTGGTGGTGCGGCTAGTGCAGCAGCAGCACAGCAGCCACCGGCACCAGTACAACCGCCTGAACCGCCTAGAAGTCCACCGGAGTACGGTGCTCACGGCGCGACAGGTGTGGGTGGACCCATGTCGCAGTACTCGACATCGTCATCCCCCACAGCGCAGAACCTAGGACAGCAGTCACAGAGTAATCGGCTCAGTAGCTATGGTCCTCCCAAATGAGGGGCCTGCTGAAATCAACACTGTCAACAGCAACAACAGTTTCAAATCAGAGCGAATCAGTGGAGGACAGCAGCAGCAGTCTGGAATTACTCATCAACCTTATGCGGCACATGCTAATATGTATAACAGCAACACTAGTGGTAGTGGCCAATTGCCTACAACAAGTAGCACGCAACAAATGTATGGTGGAAGCGGTGGCAACAGTGGCTATCAACAGCAGCAACACAATAATCATAATGATCTTTATGGTCAACACCAGCAACAACATATATCGGCTGCTATCGGCAGGATATGGTCAACCGACACAGTATCAGCAAACGCATGATCTTCATTCGAATTCTAATCCAAATCTCAATCTGCAACAATATGCCTTACATCATGGCCCACATTTTTTGGATTCGAATTCTAATCCAAATCTCAATCTGCAACAATATGCCTTACTTCATGGCCCACATCATTTGGATGCTGTGCCATCAGCAGCAACACCCAATATCAGTGCCTGCAGTGATAATAGTAATATACCATTGCCATCACCAACAGGTCCAGTTGCTGCCCATCATTTGTCTGCTCATCGTCCCATATCTAGTAGTTCAGCGGCTGGGGCATCATATAGTGGATTGATTGATGCAAATGTTATTCTTGATCCCAAACCAATAATTCGAAGTGTAAGTTCCCTTAAATCAACATTAGTACGTACAAATGATGGTTTTTATCACTTCTTACCATCCGATGATGATGATAGCAATAAAAACAACAACATCTGTAATAATACAATATAATTAACAACACCATCTCCACAAACAACAACAAAGGCAAAAACAACAATATAAATGGCAATGACGATGGACATATTGGCATTCCAACACCGTCTGTCACAAGTGTTACTACAGCTGGTGCTGTTTCTACTACTACATCTATGAGTCCTCGTGTTGTTAGTTCTACGGGCCCAACATCAACATCATCCCATATGCAATTAAGTGGCGGCGGAAGAAACCTTGGCAGTGGTCGTGGTCCTAACTCACCCGGTTGCAAATTACAGTGGACCTGAAACGAATTTATCCATATAAACAATTTCTCACCTGTACAACACTGGATTTCCGATAATGCATCGATACTCTCACCTCTAACGTCAGCTGTTGGGCATGGGGAAAGAAGAAAGAAGAAAATCCATAACAAGGAAACGAAAAGGTGAATGACACTTTTAGTTTATGGATCTTTGGATACTTTGTATTTTCTGGTGACCTTTGGATGGGGAGAGAAGGAATCCATATTGAAACAACGGACTCAAAGAAGAGGAAACCATCTTGGCTGACGACAAATCAATTACAAAAAACCCCTGAGTGAGCAACAACGGGTTACAAATTACATTCTCATACTTTTGTCTTTTCGTTAAACTGAATTTATATTAATAGAACTTATTTAAACAAAACTTTCTGCCAGTGATTGTGTTATTGTGGTTTAGACTAGTAACGCCCCAGAGCCAACCATTGGCTCATCTTTGACTTCGCTTTTGTCACAACAATTTGTTGTAAATCAATTATTATTTAAATTATATTGGTAAAACATTTCACTTTTGGGCAGACATGCCAAATAATAATAAATTTACAAAATTGGCAGCCCTCACTTTTGTTTGTGTGAATGCTTGTATTGTCTTTCATTGTAGTCTGTTTTTGCGTTGTCATTAGTAACGGAAATTTATGCTGAGAGAGTGATCATTTTCGTTGTTGGACTGTGTTGTTCAATATAACACACACAAATAGACCAAAATGTTGTACTTGCTGTTAAAAACGGTATGCCGATAATGTATTTCGTCTTTTAATAATATATTACAAACCTGTCACAGTCACAAAACACGTATAAATTTCTTGTAAATTAATATAACCACACGCACTTCGTTGTGATACATAACAAATGCAGAATGAAATGTCAAAGTGACACGACGGTTAAATCTAATATGAAATAATTTGGAAAATTAGAGGAATCAATTAAGTATTAATATTGACATAATTATTTCTGATATATTTGACAAAGGCTACTTGGTTGACTTTAAAACTTGTCTCTAATTATTTGGAATTGTTCATACGAAAATACAAATATCACGAATAAAAAAATGGGGGGTGGGGGTAAAAAGAAAAAAAATACCTTACCAAATATTCTCATGCCTACCAAATATTTATAAAAAATGTCATAAAAATCAGTCGAGCCGTTTCGGAGGAGTTTATACACTAACACACACGAGATTCTTATATATTAGGTAATGTATATCACTTTTTAAGCGATAAAAAAAGAATTTGCATTATGTCTGCTTTGACTATTTCATTCTTGCATTCTTTTATTCTTTTTGTGCAAAATATTTCGAATATATATATAAATGTATATACTTACATGTATAATAACGTATATCACTTTGCAGCGTTATAAGAGAGTGATAAAAGAAAGAATTTGCATTCTCTGGACAAACAAATGAGAACAACAACATTATCCATGACAGCGATAGAGACAACAAAGATCTTTGTGAGAACTGCACAACAACCATCACTTGGCTTTACACAGCCGATGAGCGTACAGCAATAGAACGGAAGACAGTGACACACAAATTTCTCTATTCTCCCATTCTACTGTGGTCACAACATCAACGGCTGTGTCTGTCTGTGTGCAAGAGATGTGCAACGGAGACATCGTTTTTTCATTCATACAATTTGTTCTTGGGTATGCCAAAATTGGTAATAAAAAGAAGAGCTATCTGTATAGTTTTGACGCCCGTCAGTCAGTGATTTTGTGCAACATAAATCGGCATTGTTAATATTTCCCGGGTATATTGTGTCGAGTTTTCCTACATTTTTGCATATTTAAATTTTGTGCACAATTTGCAATTGCTCCTTGAGCTTATTTTTAATTAGTTTTATAACAATTTATCTATACAAATTTATAGAATTTGACGCCGCTCAGCCAGTGTTTTTGTGTGCTATAAATCAGCATAATCGGTATTCTTAACAGTTACCGAGTGTTTTGTGTCTGGTTTACGAAAAGTTTTGCAACTTTTATTTAACTGTTTTTCATAATTTTAACATTATTCAATATACCTTCCAGACCTACTTTAATTGGTAGAAAAAAGCGTACACACCACAGAAATTACATGAGATCAGTTAGAAATAATATCGCAAGTACTTCAAACCATCAAGATATTGATTTATTGAATGAAACGTATAAAATTACATTGAATTTAATTCCCCGTACTTTTGAGTCTTTTAGCTGTGGGTCTTTAATAATACGTGATTTCTGTTCTGCAAAACATTTCCAATCTGAAATTACTTTACGTAACACTAGTGCTTTTACTTTGTGTTGTCATAAGGGAATAGTTGCAATACCATCCCTCATTCAAAATGTTCTTTTTTTTACTTTAGTTCAAGGTTTGAACTCAAATGACAATGTCATTAAACAACGCTCCAAGAATTATTTTGATAATACCCGTTCTTATAATGCTTCATTTGCAATGATAAGTTCCGAATTTAAATTAGATGACAGAGTTTAGAATGGAATTTATCATTTTAAGATTCATGACGTTTTTTCCACCGATCTGCTTCAATTACTCAGGGATATGGTAGTAATCCGGTATATGCACAGCTTTATTTTAACGACGTTGAAACTGCTGTACGTCATAGACTTAATGCTAGAGCAAATAATGGATGTAATGTGTCTTTTATGTGTGAATTAGCTAATGAGTTAGATCATGTAAATGGGTTTGTACGTTCTTTTAGGTCAATGGCTGAATATTGTCACTGTCCTGAAAATACAACTGCTAATGTTTGTATGATGATTAAGGTGAATAAAAAGCGTGATCTTCGTCGATATAGCGATGCTATCCAGACTGATGTTGCAGCTATTTTAAGAAGCTATGACGGTGAACCGCCTTTTGAGAGAGGTATGGATGTTTTTCCGAAATTTTCCCGAGAACTTCATAATGTTTCTGTTTTGGACTCTACATTAGATCCGTTGACATATACTTGGTTGTTTCCTAATGGTGATACTTGTAACAAAGTTACTATGTTATCGTCTTGCTATTCTTGATGATTTTAGTCTTCTGCATTCTTCCCAAAAATTATTTTTCAATGGATCGTACGTACATTCGAATTGAAAGTACCAGATTACATTTCATGAAACAAAATCAGGCTGCTCTACGTGCTGACCTTTATAATAACTTAAGTGATTTTATAAATCAAAATCCAAATGGTTATGATTCTGGAGTTGGTCATAAAGTAGTTTTTCCTTCCACATTCATAGGTGCTCCCCGAAATATGTTCCATTGGCCCGAAATTATCGAAACATTAAATGGGGCTAGGGCTCACTTTCCACATGATATTGTTGTTCGCGTTTTCAAAATAAATTGAATGAACTGATCAACTTGATAGTTAAAAACAAGATATTCGGTAAATTTGATGCTATTATTTACACAATTGAATTTCAAAAGCGTGGCCTCCCTCATGCACATATTTTGTTGACTTTGGTAAATGATGATAGAGTTGATAGTGTTGAAAGTATTGATAAAATTGAAATTCCAAAACATGTCGTGTGGGATGGTAGAGCAAAAAAGTGACAGTAAGACAACGTGGGGCTGAGAAAGTTATTTATCGAATGTATGTTGTATCTCCTAAAGATTACGAGTTATTTCATTTACGGTTACTTCTATTACACATTCGTGGTGCCAAGTCTTTTGAAGATTTACGATTCAATCATGGAGATGTACATCCTACTTTTGTGGAAGCATGTCACGCGCTGGGGATTGCATCGAATGATAACAAAAGGCGTGAATGTTTAAATGAAGTAAAACAAACTAATCCTCCAAGACAATTGCGAGAGTTATTTGGGTTTATTTGTGGTTTGAATGTTCCAGCGAATGTGTTACTTTGAAGAAGAAAAATTTTTGAAGACATGTTTAATAGCGCTACTGATGAACAACGTAATATATTATAGATACTGTTTTACGAGAAGTTTTGAATCATGGGAAAACTTATGTCCAAACAGCAATTATTCGTAAATTAAATTCATTAAATCTTCGTTGTATACCCACAGCTTTCAGTGGTATCGCTTCTACTCTCTTGATCGGTGGCAGGACCTTACACAATGTGCTCAAATTACCAATTCCATTATTGGAAAATTCAGTTTCAAATACCAGTCCTAACTAATTTCGGGAGAGAATAGAAACAAATTATTTGGGAGAAAACAATTTTGTTATGCGGTGATTTTAGACAAATCCTGCCAGTTGTTTCTCATGGTTCACATGTTATCCTCACAGAAAATTGTGTTACATCGTAGTTTGAATTTCGAAACTTTCATCATGTCACTTTAACTTGAAATATGAGGGCCCTTCCTTATGAAATTCAATTTGTTCAGTTTCTTATATCACTTGGTAACGGTGAAATGGAAGTTTTTCCTCAGTTCGATTCGGATATCGTTGAAATATCGAATAATTTAATTTGTGAACCTGTAAACATCATCAATGAGATAGTTGGAAATATTCCGGAAACTATTTTATCTACTGACATTTTGAATTCAGTTATTTTGGTTCCAAAAAATGATGATTGTTCATTTTTAAATTTAGAAGTCTTAAAACGAATGCCTGGAGAAATGCAGGCTTACTACTGCTTTGATAAAATTGTCAGTGATGATTCACGTAAACATAATAATTTTCCCATTGAGTTTTTGAATGCTGTATCAGTTGGTGGTCTTCCTCCCCATAAATTTATTTTAAAAGAAAACTGTATTGTATTATTAAACGGAATTTAAATACAGGAAAAGCATTAGTTAACGAAACATCAGATCAAGCCCATCTATTACGTGATAGTAGAGTTTTCACAAAGAACATTGTTTTTTTCTAGAATGCGGTCGATTGTGGCGGCTGCGGGATCAACTAGTTTCAAGAAATTCATATTAATTTAGTTGAATAATAAAAAAGTGTTTAATATCTTTACATAGTATGAAGAAAAGTCGAAATTTCAAGAAGTTAAAATACTGATTACTTCTAAACCACGCAATGTATTTTGATATGGTTTAAACTGTTAATTAAAGAATTTCCTTAGCAAGGTTTGCATGTACATAAATAATTGATTCAATAATAAAAATATTTTATTCATTTTAGGTCACTATACATATACATTTTTGCTTACGTTTTTTACTTTGTTGATGCTTTTTTCTTCTTGAACTTTGGGTGTCGTTGTAATTGTATTATTTGTTGTAATTGTATTATTTACTCCTCTCATTTACTATAACTGAGTGCGCACAAGAGTATTGCGCGCTATTCGCTCTTTTCTTTCTGTATTATTATTCACTGAGAATACCAAGAGAGACAGAGAGAGAGTATGTGTCGTTGTTGTTGTTGTTGTAATTGCGTTTTTTCCTCTCAATTTTTATTAACTATGTGCACAAGAGGATTGGAAAGTATATTAATTCTATTGTCTGTATTGACCAAAGACTGACTCAAAATTCCAAAAGAAAAAAATGAGAATGCGTAGTTTTGTGAGCGAATTGTCCCGTTATATTCGCTCTTAACATTAATGTTCTTGTAATAGTGTTATAATTTATGAAAAGAGCATTCACTGCCACTACAATGTTGCAGCTTTTCATTCATTACACAGCAAAGTTTATTCAAATGTGATTTTAGAATGAAATTAAAGTAATCATTATTATCATTTAAGCCATACTATACGGTTAAGGAAACATTTGTTTACTTGTAATATAAGGAAAAAATTTAAGACACAACACTTATTATTGTAATTGCAGTTAGTTTACATCTTTTCTTATCAAAACATTAATTATGCCAAGTAGTTCAAATATAGGTCGTAGCACGCCAAACGCACACAGATATCGTTTATTTCGGAATAATGAAACTAACGAAGAAGGGGAAACCAGACTGTCCTATGCAAGATTAATGAGTTCTTCGCGTAGAAATAGAGAATCATCTGTCGAACGTGAAATTCGTCTTTGTTATGGCAGAGAAAGACGCAGATCTCAGAGAGCCCTAGAATTGTCCGAACGCAGGTCGATGAGGACTTCTAATTTGTGGTCAAATAAGTTAAATTCTGCAATGAATTACAATCCTTCTATTGAATACTATCAATCCGCCCAACTTTGCACGGGTGCAGTTTAAAAAAATATCGCTTTGGTATTGATAGCAAGAAATATTATAAATTAATATTTTAACAAAATTTTGTTTACAATATGTCTTTGTATGTTTACAGCTTTCTTGTAATTACACAATACGAACATATTTTGTCTTGAAGTGACCCGCGAAAGAGCTACATATAACTGTCCATGGGAAAAACACTCAATACTCAGGTCTAATCCCGCAACGCTTAATGAATTATTTCAGCGTTATATACACTGATGTGTGAATGACGTCATAAATTGAGAGTGAGTAAATTTCAAGAGCGTAAAAGGCCCTAGTGGCGGTACCTTGTATTATTGTATCATGTTCACTGTTTGTATATTCAGTAGGAATTTTTAGAGGAAGTTTAATCGTTGCGTGTGCGGTACATAGCAATTGCGTTGTCATACTTTGTTTGATCAGACACTATACCGGAATTATGAAACTGCGCTTCAAATTGAATAAAATAAATATCCGGGTCGTCCTTTAGGAATGGCACTGGTTTAATCGACACACGTGAGATGAACTGCGGTGTAAACTGATCAGTTTGTTGCTGGGTCCCAGCGCCTTGTTCCGCCATGTTTTTTCACTAACGCTTGTTAACGTTTGATGATGCCGTGGCATAGGTTGCGATGTAGGTTTGTTTTTAAGATTGCGTTAACTCTTTCGTCGGGGTCACCAATTGTAAGTTCTTTAATTATATTTAATATTTCTGCTTAATTTAATTAATTGTAAATGCTTTCATAACATATTAAATATTACTGCGTAATTTAATTAGTCGTTTGTTATTAGTCTGTATGTTCTATCTTATTGTCTCTTCTCGCCGTAACTTCTAGAGTTGTCCAATTCTTTATCTTTTCGAGGTCCCCAAAAGGGTTGCCAAAACCTCATTATGTGTTCGGGTCATGTGCCGTCTTTGGTCATGTAATCCGCCACAGTTTGTATTGGTGGTATTCACTCCCGTGAAGAGTATAAGAAGCATAGTTCGCAAATAACTGTCAACCTTTATTTTCAAAGTGGATCTCACCGACCGGTATAGTTATTTTTCATTTTTTTCGGTTTCTCTCCGGCCATTTCCATTGTGATAAAAAAGTAAAGGTCCCAAAATAACAGTTATTTTGGGACCTTTTGCTCAATCTCACTCAAAATAATTGTCAATGTTGTCCCAAAAAAAAAGGTTCGGGTATGGAGAACAAAGTAGATATTACCCAGCACACATTTTGTGTAACTTATAATAATAATATGTTTCTTATTAGTATTTATTATAATTATTATTTGTTGATATATGTTTTATAAATAAGTATAAATATTTATTGGCTGACTATTTCAAAACTCAATTTGCAATCACAAAAAGGAATTAAACACTACTCAGTAACACGATTATTGAAAAAGCAATCAAAATGTTTGCTGGGTAACACATAACAGTCGAATGCAACGCACAAGCAGACACACATATGTAAAAAATGCATACATACGCACGAAAGACCTTTGACTAACACGCGCAATAAGTCTTTTAGGGGTTGGCCCTGCCGTAAACAAACGAAAATAATTAATTTTGCTTGCACACAAACTTAGAAACGAAAAATGAATCACAGTTTTTTTTTGTCCCTTTTACATTTGGTTTCTTTACAATTGGTTGCGTGCGGACATATTGGAAAGGTTGTGATTTATTTGCGAACTATGATAAAAAGTACATACAAACTTTATAGTGCCACTCAAACTGTGTTCTTTGTTGATACTCAAACTGTAACAGAGAGAATAAAGTCATGGTGTAAGAAATAGAGGTGGCGCCAATTTTTTAGTTATGTGACGTTCTCAATTTTTGACGTCATTAGCATATCAGTGTATAGAACGCTGAAATAATGCATTTAGTGTTGAACATGATTTAAAAATGGGTTTGTATGGTAGGTACGCCTCCTATTGGTTTGATTCCGCTGATTCCGACAAATGTATGATAAAAAGAAACCTTCGTGCAAGCTGTGTAGTTCAAAAACTGAGGGACTAGTTTGCATACATATAGACGAAAATGGCTCGGACAACTCGTCTCATCGAGCTGATCAAGAATATTTGTGTATACTTTATGGGGTCTGCGATGTCTCCTTCTGTGTGTTAGAAACTTCATGACAAACTGATACTATTCACTGCGTGAAGAATATATAAAGTGCATTCACTTGCCACATTTCATTTTTTATTTCCCACTGAGATTAGGAATGATGATAAAGGTGTTCCATAGAGTACTAATGTGTTATTGATAATTTTATTTGTATTAAAGGTACGTTATCTTCAGCAGTACGTTCTATCTTATTTGGTTTAAAGTTAATTATTCTTACCATCTGGTAACAATCACATTTAAAACAAATTCTTTATCAAGTTTTTAATAACTAGATTAACCCTTCATTTACATATATAACATGTAAAATTATAATTAAGGAATTTTTTTCTTTTAAAAACATTGAACATGATTTTGACAAAGTTGAGATACAAACAACAGGCGAATATATTGGAGAAAAAAATGAGACTCCAATAGATAATCATAAAAGTAAGACAATTTCGCTGCTGATGTGAGATGATAATCTTAATTTGTCGCAACTTATAATATAAAAATTAATTCAAATATGTTTTTTTGTTTTTGTATGGAGCTTGATTTCTTTGTTTGGATTTGCTGGATGCGTTTATTTTTTCCATGCTTTACATCATGCCACCCATGCCACCCATACCGCCCATGCCTGGCACGCCTGGTGCACCGCCATCTTCTTTTGGAATTTCTATGACAACAGCTTCAGCTGTTGTTAAAAGCGAAGCCACGCCGGAAGCATCTGTGATTGCTGTACGCACTACTTTGGTGGGATCAATAATACCCTTTTCTATTAGGTTACCATATTCACCCTTCATGGCATCATAACCATAATCACCAGATTTAGTCTCCACTCTGGCAACGACCATAGCACCATCAACTCCAGCATTTTTGGCAATGGTCAAACAAGGCATGCGTAAGGCACGGCGTACAATCTCAATGCCAAGATTCTATTTAAAAAAAAAAAGGAGTAAAATATAATTTTCATAAGGTGATCTTAATATCTACCTGATCTTCATTTTGACCCTGTAGCGAATCCAATTTAGTAATGCAACGAAGAAGTGCAGTACCACCACCAGGTACAATACCCTCTTCAACAGCAGCCCGTGTTGCATTTAATGCATCATGAACACGGTCCTTTTTCTCATTGACCTCTACTTCGCTGGAGCCGCCAACACGCAAAAGAGCCACACCCGAAGCCAAGCGTGCCAACCGCTCTTGTAACTTCTCCTTCTCATATTCAGAGGTTGTCTCGATTATCTGATCTTTGATTTGTTGCACACGACGATCAATGTTCTCTTTAGTTCCCTTGCCCTTCAGCAACAAAGTATCATCTTTGGTTATAACAACTTCACCAACTTTACCCAAATCACCAACTTGCACATCTTCCAATTTAACTAAATCGGCATCATCACCAAAGACAATGCCACCAGAAGCAATGGCCATATCAGTCAAAGTAGATTTGCGGTTGTCACCAAAACCAGGTGCCTTAACGGCAGCAACTTGTAGACCAATTTTTAAACGGTTTACTACCAATGTGCTCAAGGCTTCACCATCGATATCTTCGGCAATGATGATGAGTGGTTTACGTTGAGAGTTTGCTAATTCTAGAGCTGGTATAATGCTCTGCACAGATGAAATTTTTTTCTCTGAAAGCAACAACAATGCATCCTGAAACTCAACCTTTGCTCCCTTTGATGAGTTGATGAAGTATGGTGAAATGTAGCCACGATCGAATTTCATGCCTTCAATAACCTCCAATTCATCATTAAGGGTCTTGCCATCTTTCACAGTGATGACGCCGTCACGGCCGACTTTTTTCATGGCCTCACTAATCAAATTGCCAATAGCGACATCACCGTTTGCAGAGATGGTGGCTACCTGAGCGATTTCTTCGGGTGTGTTAACTGGACGCGACATTTCCTTTAACTTATCTTTAACAGTATCGACAGCAAGCATGACGCCACGACGTATCTCAACAGGATTGGCACCCTTTGATATCTTTTCAAATCCTTCTTTGGCAATGGCACGTGCCAACACCGTTGCTGTTGTGGTGCCGTCACCAGCCTCCTCATTTGTGTTATTAGCAACATCTTGGACCAATTTGGCACCAATATTTTGAAATTTGTCTTTTAATTCAATTGACTTAGCTACGGTGACACCATCTTTAGTGATTTTTGGTGAACCCCACGATTGTTCAATGATAACATTACGTCCCTTAGGCCCCATTGTCACTGCAACGGCATCAGCAAGCACATCGACACCCTGCAACATCAAGGCACGCACTTCAGGGCCAAATTTAACATCCTTTGCGTAGTGGCGCATGACCAACTGACGACTTATGTTAGAACGCGCAAGAGAAATTGGTAGACGAAACATCTGACAATGAAACAAAAACATTTCAATCCATTTAAATATAATTATGAGAAATGAGTATGTTTTGTCTATAAATTTTTAATCTTTTGCAGAATAAATTATTTTTTAAATTGTATCATTCGCACTTTGCCTTTCAATCAGTGAAGTCGTGTTTTTTCCGCTCTCAAGCTCAGCGTGATAAAACAATCGATTAAATTCTTGTGAAATTAATTTTATTCCGTTTTTCGATGCGAATCATTTCGTTCGTTAAGCGGAATAAAAAACAAATAACAAAAACCTTAAGATGAGCTCCACTCATCAAAAAACTCAGCAAGAAAGACAATGCATATTTCTCGTTTGTCTCTTCCTGCCCCAAAAACAAAAATGAATATTCATTTTTACCCACCAAGTCGCCTGAGCGCAGGGCAAGTTCTTGTTCTCCCCCACATGCTCCTTACCATGGAGCTCCTAATGCCCATCCCCGCAAACCCCCCTTTACACAAACCATGCTGCAACTGTATCAGCAACGACAACTACTACAACACAAAGCACTGCTTGTACCTCAACAGCAGTATCAACAACAACAGTTTTCTCAACAACTGCTTCGATCGCGTCATCGTATGCAGTTACCCCAACAACTATTAATACCGAAGCCCATGTCCTCAACAACAACAATGATTCGATCGCCTCATAGGTCAACTCTGTGACAGTTACGCCTACAACAAAAATTAACACTCAAGTACAAAACTCAAGTAATACAATAACTAAAAGAAACTGAGATACACCAGAAAAAACATATGATCAACCAAATAACAGTAAAAAGCAAAAAAGTACAAATACCGCACAAAAGCAAACAGTACAAAGCTCAGCACTAACAACTTTACAGCAGTACTGGTTTAGAAAACCCACTTCGTCATCTAACAGATTCGAAATACTAGCAACAACGGATGAACAAAAAGAAAACAACAACAACAAAGCAATGCACAGTGGTACAGAAATGCTAATATCACCTCAAAAAAAATACACAAAAAATCAATAAACCCCCCCAATACACGTACAAGATGTCGAAAACATAACCATTCTAACAAGTGCTCTCAAAAAAATTGTTGATAAAAACATTACATTAAAAGCCCTGCCAAATAATGAAGTAAGGATTCAAACTACTGAACCTAAATACTACCGTGAAATCATAAAACTACTTCGCGAAAAAAGTACAAAATATTACACATTTAAAAGAGGAAAGAGGTTTCGAAGTGGTATTAAGACACCTACATCCCGACTCCGATAAAGAAGACATTAGAACTGAACTTAATGAATTAGGGCACGAAGTTATAAATATTCATAATAACCAGCATAAAACTACTAACTACAAAAATAATGCAGAGATTTACAACATAACACACATACTTCAAACCAAAATAAAATTTGAACCACCACACCACAAAAGAAAAATCTACATTGTACAAACTGCCAAAAATACGGACATACAAAAAACTTTTGTACCCAATATGTGTCAAGTGCGCTGGCAAACACAAGACGATAGAATGCAACGTAACACTACCTAACAACCAACCCAAATGCGAACTCTGCGGCGGCAACCAACCACACCGCTAATTATAAAGGATGCGAAATCTACAAAACACTAAAAATACAAAGATTCCCCCATCTAAAAGAAAAAAAAGTACCATTACACAAACCAATGAACCAATAACTAAAGACAGGAATAAGTTATGCCCACAAATCATCAATCGATCAACTACTGTTCGCCAGCCCATGGCCACCACTCAAACAAACAAAAACAATGGTACGAAAACCATTGACAACACGCTAGAAAGTAAGCAGGAAATTAACACACAATCAAATGACATACAAGATCTCAAATCTATAGTTAAAGATTTAGTTCTACAAGTAAACAACTTAATTAAGATCATAACCATCCTTCTACCTAACCAAACCTTACTAATCAATCAAAATGACCAGTGAACTTAGAATAATAGTGTGGAACGCTAACGGCTTAAACCGTCATATTCTTGAACTGAAACAATTTTTAAATGACAATCTTATTGACATCGCACTTATATCAGAGACTCATTTTACAAACAAGCATTGCATCCAAATACACGGGTACGATATATTGCCTACCAACCATCCAGACGGAACAGGACACGGAGGAACAGCTATTATGATAAAAAACAATATAAAATACATAGAGTTAGACCACTATAAAACAGATCACATCCAGTCAACAATTATTCAAATAAATGACACTGCTGGACCAATCAATATAGCTGCATTATATAGTCCACCAAAGCACAAAATAACAATTGACCAATGTCTGGACTATTTTCAAAATCTGGGACATAGATTCCTTGCCGCAGGTGATTTCAATGCAAAAAACTTAATATGGGGATCAAGAACAACAACCGCTAAAGGCAAACAATTATAAATTGCTATTCAGCATATTATAGCTAGACACCTAAGCACTGGACAGCCAACTTACTGGCCATCTGACCCCTGTAAAGTCCCGGATCTAATCGACTTTTGCATAACACGAAACCTTAATGAGCATGCATTAACAATCAAATCAAAATTCGAATTATCATCAGATCACTCTCCAATCCAAATTGACTATAATTTCAAAAACACTAGACAAAATATCAATAACAAAATGTACAATAAAAATACCGACTGGGAAACCTTCCGTGAACACATTAACAACACACTTCAAACACAAATCACTCTCAATACAACAGAAACTATCGAACAAACTATAATCCATATAAACGACATAATAAATGAAGCACTATATAAATCGACACCACCGTTAATAAAAACAACACATAGAAATTACACATCTCCAAGAGTAAGGAGACTTGTACAGGAAAAAAAAGACTCCGGAAAATATGGCAGACTACCAGATACAACGAAGACAGAAAAAAAAAACAAAACAGAGCGAGAAAAATGCTTACAACCACACTTCTTAAAGAAAAAAAACAATCAGATAACAAATTACCTTTAAACCCTTACTCCAACATCTGAAACTACTCATTATGGAAGGCAACTAAATCACTAATAGCAAAAACACCGCACCAACCTCCGCCGAAGAAAACGAATGGTTCTTGGGCACGGACCGATATGGAGAAAGCCACTATCTTAGCTGACCACTTTGAAGACACATTTACATTGAATATTCCAACCAACACTAGCTTGCCAACTTTTAAAGCAATTATATCGACGAATTATATAATAAGAAACATCACACCACGAGAAATACTCCTCTGTATAAAAAATCGAGTCAACTGTAAAAAATCGCCCGGATATGATCAACTGATTGGTAAAATAATAAAAGAGCTACCCAGCAAAGCTATAAGTCTCCTTTGCTTTTCTATTTAATTTTATATTAAAAACTCAACACTTTCCACTACTTTGGAAAATCGCAGAAATAATCGCAATACCTAAACCAGGTAAAGATCCAATACTACCATTATCTTACAGACCCTTTAGCTTACTTCCGATTCTAAGCAAAATATTTGAAAAGCTACTACACGACAGAATAAACCCAATATTACAAGACACGCGGGCAATTCCAGATCATCAATTCGGATCCCGACAACAACACTCGACGGTACAACAAGTCCATAGGGTGACTCAAAAATATTATCAGATCTAGACGACAAAAAATACTGCGTACGTGTTTTTCTTAATGTAGAAAAGGCGTTCGACAAAGTTTGGCATGAACGCTTATTGCACAAACTACAATACCGTTACCACAACCTCTATATAACATAGTAAATAGTTATATAACTGGACGATACTTTTATGTTAAATACAAAGACTGCCAATCATCGTTGACAAATCAAAACTGGAATTCCACAAGGAACCGTTCTAGGGCCACTACTATACAATTCATATACATCAGACATACCTACCCCCACAGACGAATCATCAATGATCGCTACATTTGCAGATGACACCGTTCTTTTGCATTCCAACATAGACTTGACGAAAGCTACATCAGATATGCAACTAATAATAGACGCAATGGTAACCTGGATCAATAAATGGAAAATCAAAATAAATGAACAAAAAACTGTCCATGTCATTTCCACAACGAGGACAAGATACCAACCACAGAAGCTCCAAATCAACCAGACGGATATTCCCACTGAAAACGTGGAAAAATATCTAGGAATGCATATAGACAACAAATTAAATTGAAAATTTCACATTCAAAAGAAAAGAGACCAAGGCAAAAAAAAATTCAGACAATTATATTGGCTTCTCTCATAAATTCAACGTTATCAACTGACAACAAACTGCTAATATATAAGACCATTATCAAACCCATCTGGACTTATGGAATTCAATTATGGGGCACAGCAAAGTCAACAAACATATCACTTTTACAAAGACAACAATCAAAAATATTAAGAATTTTCATCAATGCTGAATGGTTTATCCGAAATGACGACATTCATCGTGACTTAAGAATACCACCAGTGAATGAAGTAATTAAACAAATGAGCAGAAAACACCAATTAAAACTAGCAAACCATGTAAACAACGATATAAGTAATCTTCCGATTGACGAACTCACAAGAACCAGACGGCTTAAAAGGACAAGGCCAGTAGATTTAGCACTATAAAGTATTTAATAAACAAATTTCTAATTTCTAATCGTTTATAAATTTAAAAAAATTTTTGTCTAGATGTATTCAAAAAAATATTGTCAACCCTTTCAGAAACATGTATAAAGTGTCTAATATTAATAGATACAAAATACAAAAACAATAGGGAAATAAAAAAATAAATTGTATTAGTTTGATAGCCATAATTATAAAAAAAATGCGTTTTCTTAATGAGAAACTAATATTCTTCAAAATAGTCCTGAAGTAGCTAGCTGCTCATAACAAGTGACGCAAGATTTGCTGGCAGATGTATATATTCATTAACAACGATGCAAGATAATTTTTTTGTACTTTGTTTTTGTTTATTCAAGGTCATTATACTCTTCACGGGAGTGAATAGTATTATAAATTTGTCATGAAGTTTGTAACACACAGAACGAGACTCCTGTGCCTGCCTCCCATACAAACCCCCTTTTAAATTAATGTTCTTATTAGAAAAAGTTTTGTTTTTTGACTTATTGAATTGAAATTTGGACACTATAAGTTTATGCTCCGTATCCATCAGCCATGTAGATTTCATGATCCTAGGATTACCAGGAGGGGTACCTCCCATACAAGCCCCCCTTTAAATTAAATTTCTTATTAGAAAAAATTTGTTGTTTTTTTGACGTATCGAACTGAAATTTGGACAGTATAAGTTTCTGATTCATATTCATTAACCATGTAAATTTCATGAGCCTAGGGTTACCAGGAGGGGTACCTCCCATGCAAACCCCCATTTAAATTGATGTTCTTATTAGAAAAGAGAATTTAGTGTTGCTAAGAAAGGTTGGTTGGATGCTACCCGGAGGAGCGTGAAGAGTATTACATCTTTGGCATATCCAATGATATCCTTCTTTCTGGTTTTAACTTAAGAAATTATAAAATAATATAAATTACATAGAATACTTGTGTACCACATTTGCCTCTTTATCCCAATTGTAAGATATATTACAAAACATAAAAAACAATTAATATATAAAGTATACATACATAAAAATTGATAACACACTACTATTGTACTTTAAATGTTAGCAAGAAGCCACTTCAATCACAAGGAGAATTTTCCAGAAATTTGTTGTTTTACATAACAAGTGCAATCGCGCCATGAGGACCTGACCTACACACGCAAAATAATTTTAAAGATAGGAAATAATAAAGCGAAATGAAATATACTTTATTAGCGCAGAATTCGACATGCAGATTTACAGCATCCCAAATCTTATAGATTTCGAGAAACAGGAGCCCAGGCCAACATGGCTAATTCGACTCGTTTCTTCAATCAGTTCCATATATGTACTTATAATCTATTCATGAGTTGTAATCCCTTCGTTATGAGCATTACAAAGATACCATCATTCGCACAAGCTGAACGTTCCCTTTTACCTTTTTTAAAATAAATGATATAAAAAAGGAAATATACTTGCATGTAGCATAGTTTTTACATATACATGTAGCACCATGGCTTATTTTTCTTTTATTCTTATTTGAAAAAAATAATTGTGAAAGAAGTCGGCATGTTTTTGGTTTCTAGAATAGCCGGCCTTTGTCAGCAACATTCTTATGTAATCACAAATTAATGTTTTTTTTATTTTGAATGTATTTTAAAGTTTTCTTACTTTTGTTGGAATTTCGTTGACGAACAGCTTCTAGAGAAATTTGTTGAAATTAATTTCTTTTTTACTCCTTCCTTAAGGAAAAGTACAACGTGCTCACTTTACGTAGATTACTCGATAAAGGAAATGTAACTTCTTCATTCGCATGGAGAAGAGTGTTACGAAGTCGTGAATGTTAATAATAGTGTTGAACACTTTTTTTTACTACTCCAGAAATATCGGTTTGATAAAGCAGCACTGCTACAAGGTGTTCCGTTTTCTTTTGTCAACAATTTACCATATTCTTATAGCCTCTCTACAGTGAATAAAGAGTTGGGTTCTGAGATAACAAGCAGAATTCTGAGTTCTGGCGACTAAAACAACAGGGATGATGACCAAATTGAGGACTTGTTGCAGCAGTCAGAACTCTGGGTTCTGGTTGTGTTCACGATGAACCCAAATTGAACCCACTTTTAAGGCTGGTCGCTGCAGTAGCGCTGCCAACTTTTCGCCATTTTTGGTCATGTGCCTTATTGAACAGCTAATGATAACACATAATATTTTTAAGTAAATTTCAAATTGTTCATTTTTTTTGTAATATTTCAATAAAATAAGTAACAGGAATTAAAAAAGTGAGTTGCAAGAACTATTTGCATATGCTGCAAATGTTTTTAATCATGTATTTGTCACAAAATTTCAGTTTTAATTTTACCAACGTGCGCGCAAAGCCACACGTGTGTGTATAACCAAAACAAAAAAACAGCTGTTCAGAACACAACAGAGCTCACTCACTGTGTGCGCAAAACCAGAATTCTCAACTTCTTTAGCTTTTGGATTTTTTTTTTAAATTTTTTTATTTATATTCTTCTTATGTATTGTAACTATAATATTTTGTTCTTACAAAATAAAGAGGTCTTCCTGAATACGTAGATGGAAGAAAACGTATCCGTTTTCTTATTTTTCTGCCGTGTTTATCGGATTTATCTATTTCTCGCTTATATCCTCACCTTGCTTTAATATTACAGCAGCCACACACGATGCAGCAGAACCTGCAGAAGTTTGGTTGTGTTAAGGTACTAACTATTCCACGTACAAATTTTTTGCACAAAAAAGGAGAAAGTAGCATTTTTGTGCGTGGAAGGCGCTGCTTGTGAATTTGCACAAAAATTTGTGGCAAAATCAAAACGTGTTGATTTTCTACAAATTTGCGACAAAATTTTGTAGCGTGAATGGCGAAATCATCTCATTATGATGAAATCGTCGTTGTGAGTAGACTTGCGGACGATGAAATATTGAAAAGTGTGTGCGATTTTGTGTGGTTGGCAAGCATTTAATTTAATTGTTTGTTGAAAAAAACTCTCCAATAATTCCACTGTTCTATGTTTTCTACTATTTGTATAATACATTATTTACAATCTCATCGAGTAAACTTAATAATACTTACATTTTTGCTAAAAAATTGCAATTTCTCAAATTTTACTCTTCTTCTTTTATTTTGTGCACTCTCGAAGACGTAGACAATACGAAGACATGCAAATTTCTGCCAAATGAGTTTATTAAAATTTTTTATTGAACTTAACACTTTCTACGCATTTATATAACAAAATTAAAACAACACAGCTTCATTATCAACAATTGCAGTTAATTTCAACATATCAATTAATGAAATAAAGACGAATTGACATCTTCGAACATGTTAAGATTTATATGCAAGCAGGTTGGCATATCCAGCATTGCTTCGTTTGGCTATATCGTATATTTTGCTTCAATTTAAACGACTAATGTATACTTAAAACAACTAAAATGTTATATTCTTTAAATAAAGGGTTTTCGAATATGAGATGTTATTTTTAATAGCCCGCTATTTCAGTAGTTGTCACTTTTGAAGCTGTCATTTTTTGACATTTGACAAGTAAAAACTACGCCATTAATAACCAGAAAGAAGGCTATCATTGGCTATGACAAAGATGTAATACTTTTCACGCTCCTCCGGGTTACATCCAACCTTCCTTTCTTAGCATCACATCAGTTTGAGTGGCAATTTTATTGTACATTTATTCTTTAAAAGTTTGCCATTTAATTTGGGTTTGTATGGGAGGTACTCCTGGTAACCCTAGGGTCATGAATTTTATATGGTTGATGAATATACATCAGAAACTTATAGGGTCCAAATTTCAGTTCGATACGTTAAAAAACAAAAAACTTTTTCTAACAAGAACATTAATTTAAAGGGGGGTTTGTATGGGAGGTACCCCACCTGGTAGCCCTAGGTTCATGAAATTTACATGATTGATGGCTATAAATTACAAACTTATAGTGTCCAAAATTCAGTTCGATACGTTAAAAAACAAAAACCTTTTTAAGAAGAACATTAATTTAATAAAACCCGTGCACGTCGCTCAAGAACAACTGAGAATATTGTTGCTCTAGCCCAAAGTGTTGAAGAAAACCCAGGTTTGTCCATTCCTCATCGTTCTTTGGAATTGGGCATTCCACATACATTATTACACCGTAATTAGCATAAAGACTTTGGTCTTAAGGCTTATAAAGTTCAGTTAACACAAGAACTCAAGCCGGCCGATCATCAACAACGTCGTGTCTTTGCTGATTAGGTCCTTGAAATGCATAGAAATGAACCGGAATTCCATCGAAAAATCACCTTCATTTCCACCTCGGTGGCTACGTGAACAGGCAAAATTACGCATCTGGGGCTCGGAAAACCCAAGAGTTATTGTTGAAAGGCCTCTCCATCCTCAACGTGTGACTGTTTGGTGCGGTTTATGGTCCGGCGGGGTCATTGGACCAACTGGAGCAACAGTTACGGTGAATGGATTGGATGGTTTTGATCTGGACAACGTTTACTTTCAACAAGACGGCGCTACGTGCCACACAAGCAACGAAACTATTCATCTTTTACGGGAAAAGTTTCTGGACCGTGTTATTTCTCGAAGAGGTGATCACAATTGGACACCGAGATCTTGTGATTTAACACCTTGCGACTTCTTCCTTTGAGGCCATGTAAAAGATAAGGTTTACGCCAACGTCGATTCAAGACCTCAAAGATGGAATTCGTGAGGCTATCGAGAACATAGTGCAGCCACTTTGCGATTTGGTTGTGGAAAATTTCATGAAAAGGATATGGTCCTGAAAGCGTGTTCGTGGTGGCCATTTGGCTGATATTGTTTTCCATTATTAACGGAATACCTTCCTCTTTATAATGAAATAAACATCCGATCCTTTATCTCAAAAAATGTCATTTTTCTTTGAATATCAAAGCCACACCTCTTATTGGAAAGCCAATTTAGCGAGAAAAATAATAAGCTACAGATCTTGGTACTTTTTTCCTTTAATAACTTCAGATAAGGGAGAATTTAACCAAATCGTCTGAAAAAAGTATTTGATTTCAAAAACGTCAAAAGCGGTTTCTAGCGCACCCAAAAATGGAATTGGGTTGGAATTGAGACGAAAGCGGTTTCTAGCACATACCCGATAGTGTATATGTATTGCCATACAGACGCATAGGCAGGCGGTATGACTGTAAGACAGACATAGCTAAATTAACTGGACAGAATTTTTTGTATGCAAATGTTGTATTGTTTTATTTGTTTTGAGATGATCTCTCTCTGTCTGGTTTTAAGAAGTCTCAGTTCTATCACGTGTACGATGGCACACGTGCAATAATTTTTAAATTATAAATACACATTTTACTGCTATTGCAAGCAATATTGCCGCCGGCAAAGACCATAAATACATATGGTTAATGGTCTTTGCCGCCCCTCATTCGCTGACCGAACTCATTCTCGTTCAAAGACAAAAATAAATCGAAAAATATTTGCACAAAATTTGTAGTGTAGAAAGGCAACACCACAAAAAGTTTTGCGCAAATATTTGTACGTGGAATAGCACCTTTAGTGAAAATAAGTATATATTGGTCACACCGACAGTACCTCAGGATGTTGTCACCGTTGAACTGGTTACATTAAATCGTTCTTTATTAACGTTAGTTTCATATTGAATTTTTTAGTAAAATTTTTGAAACCATTCAAAGACTATGAAATTAAATAGACTGGACAATTCGAACGAAAATCATGCGGTTCTCAATTTTCTCTATTGTTCGATGCTCGATGGTGTTCTATTCAAACCGAACTCAAATAAATGTTAACATTTTGTGAAAATTCTGAGTTATGTTAAAATCTACTCAATGAAGGAGGGTTGTCAACAAGCACTGGTTTCTACCTTTTTTTCTATTGCCATTATGTAGGGTATAATGTGATGTTAAAATGAAACAAATGATGACAATTTATTATAAAATGCAGTAATGTTCAATTAAATTTATTTCGTAATTTACTAGCATACAACACGATTTCATGAAGATGATACATGAAGAAATCTGTTTACCTATTATTAATTTTAATCTAAGGAATCAATTATTACACTCTCCTTTTCTTGATTTACACTTAATAGGCTAATTCATTAAGTAGCTTCATTAAGTATTGATCAGTTGTTTAGAAATTAGTAAGGTAAAGCTTTTCATTAACTATAAATGTAAGGTTTTTGCATCCCCTACATTACTTTGAATTACTGCAATATTGCATGATTAAGAGAAATGTATCTATTGAATTTATTAATCTTCTTATTTGTAAAGCTAGTTTAATGCAACTGCACTCTATAAATGTTAAATAACCTGTATTCGAAACAATGTAGGACCTATAACATGAAATGCAAAAATTAAATATTTAATTTTATTGCAATAAATCTACAATAAATCTAACACAGTCATTTTCGTAGTCAGTTGTAAACAGTTTATAACGTTTGCAATGCTTCTTATATTGTACCATTGTGCGGCCAGCAATTTTCAAATGTGGATTTGCCATGAGAAGTAACATGAGCACACAATAAAATTGAATATCAACAGCATGTAAAAGTTGCAGCCAATGCATAATGAGCATTTGTTTTTGTTTTGTGTTTACTTAACATGAGACGTTCGAGTGGAACCTTAACTTCGATTATTTTTTTGAGCGGAATCTTAACTTCGATAACTTTTTGAGTGGAACGTTAACTTTTTGAGCACGGAATCACTTGCTCTCTGCACATTATGAAGAAGAAGATAACTCCGAAACGCGCGCCTTCCAAATATTTGAATATTAGCTCAAAATGCATGAAAGTACAAATTCGTTGAAATTGCTTTTATTTTAAATAATTTTCATTACATTAACTTTAGCATTGAAAGACTCATCTGCTGAATCTATTCTCTCTCTGAAGTCATTTCTTTTAGTTTAGCTATGATTGTCCAACCTTGGATTTACTAGTTTCTAGCTCTTCTGCTCATTACAATCCAACAACGCATGAGATTTTATTAAATAATGACCAGTCAATATGCTTATTTCTGTTCTACTCTCACGATTGATCCTTGCAATGAAATACAATTACAATTCTACTAATGTTTCTTTGATACTATATTCGTTTTCAAAATAATTCATAATAAAACTAATAACTTTCAATATAACAAGGTATGTTGGCAAGTAATGTATCAGCTATAATGTACAATATTTTTCAACTTGCCGTTAAACAATCAAGCAAAGAAGGCCTATGCTGATGTATTTTAATTTAAGAAAATTGGAAACATTCTTTATATATTAAATAGTACATGCAAATGATTTTTTTTATTAAACATATTTCATTTGGTGTTCCATGTTTGTTAATGTTTTCCATTAATATGCTGCCATTGCCTTTACTTCTTTTATCTCGACTCACGCTACAATGATCTCCACTCACGCTACATTTTCTTATGAAAAGTTCATCTCCATCAAAAATGGTCATGGTTCTTTGAGTTTTTCTGCAGGTTCGAGAGCGGAATTTTTCTCGTCGCATCGAACCCGCATTTTTTCGAACTCGAATTGTCCAGTCTATTTAATTTCCTAGTCTTTGAACCATTTGGTGCGGTAGGGATGTCGGAAGTGCGAAAAAATATCGATATATATCGTATTAAAGTCCTCTACAATTCTCTTTTCTAGGAAAAGAAAAAATATCCACTTACCAAACGCTAATCTGAGAGTTAATACCAAGGACATACCCTGGACCAACTATCTAAGATATCTTCGTCTGTACTTAGACAGCAAACTTACTTTCAAAATCCACATTGCCAATACGCTGGACAAGATCAATAAATCTACCTGTATGCTCCATCCTTTGATAAATAGGAAGTCAAAGTTGTCAATCCATAACATATTGTTTATCTTCAAATCAATATTTGCCCCTATCTGTGCTCACATTTGTCGCGTGCGATATTTTTTTTAGGGTTTGTCAGTTTTCTTGTAGCATGGGAGAAATAAAAACAAAAATAGTGGGAATCCGATTAGGTGGTTCTTTTTTGCCGGTACTGTGTTTGACAGTACGATCATACTGTAAACCAAAAACAGATGATCGTCCTGTTAAATCAGGTGATCGGTTAGAAAGGGATCACTGCAAGTTAGTCTTTTCGTCCCGTTTGTACAGGGTCGCATTTTTAGGTCCGTTTAGATAGAAGAGAAAAATTAAAGTTAGTTTCTGGTGTCGATTTGGTTAAAATGTATTTGTTCTATTTTGCGTGGTGTGCGAACATTAAACATTAAAGATACTTGTGATTTATACGATTTCTTTTTGCGCTCTATACACAAATAACTAAAAACCAAAAGTAATGAACAGTTTATAATGATTAAAAGAACAAAGTAACAAGTGAAATAATTTTATATAATAAGTATATTAAAATACAGAGACAAAGAAACACAGATATAAAAAACCAAGCAAAGCAAAGCAAATACAAGTCTGTGCAAAAAAAAAAAAAAGTTAAAAAACAATAAAATTCAATTGAAAACAGAAATTAATAGTTTTGCAACAACAAATAGGTGTGCAAGCCACATAAATGGCATATAGTGTTATGCATAGTGAAGAATCGAATTGATTTTAAACCCCCGATATTTAAGCTATAATATACTAAAGCTAAATGATTGAATTTTGAGCGGATACAGAAAGTTCATGGATTTTTGCATTTGCTCACAAAAGAGGGAATTTTGTTTAAAAAACCAAACCAACAAACAAACAAGCAGTTACAACAACGTTATCAACATAATCAGTATAATAAACACCAACCATCATCCTTCATATACATAGGTCATTCCTGGATCGGAGAGAAAGGCCAAGATCATCAACAGCAACAGCAGCGACATCAGTAACATCAACACCAACATCAGCAGCAGCGACGCAGCAGACACTGGATGGCGTTTTTGTATTTTTTTTTTTTTTTTGAGTGATATCAGTTTCGTTTTTTCGTGGAGCACCCGCGACCAATACCACCTATGGTCGCTTAGGTCTGTAGGTAGGGGATTGGGTAGGTTAGGGGGGAAGATAGGTTGTTGTATTTATGATGAGGTTCGTTTGTGTGGTGAGTTTGAGGAAGTTTTTTAAATGATGAATTGGCCACCCCCGTCCCAGCCTCCCTGTGCCATTGCTAGCCGGGCTTAACTCTTTTGGGTTCTAGGAATATAGGGGTTCGCCACACATTCACACAAAGCGTCTGCAAATTGCCCAAAATAAACATCTTACTATTAGTCCTTCATAGTGATGAACTTATGAATGAACTTATAAAATACGCAATGGGCGCGTTCAGCAGAACCAACCGCTAACTTTTTCCTATTACTTGGTGTTCACTGTGACTGTCAAATTCACAAAATCATTCACAATGTACTGATTGCGCTGACTAAAAATCAATCATAACCAGAAAGAATGCTATCATTGGCAATGCCAAAGATGTAATACCTTTCACGCTCCTACGGGTTGTATCCAACCTTGCCTTCTTAGCATCACTTCATTCTCTATGTTACAGTTTGAGTATCAACAAAGAACACAGTTTGAGTATCAAAAAAGAACACATTTTGAGTTTTTCATTTAATGTCAGTTTGCATGGGAGGCACCCCTGTTGGTAACCCTAGGATCATAAAATTTACCTGGCTGATGGATATGGAACAGAAACTCTGCCGGCTTTTTTGGATTATTTTCACTCAAAATGCGAACTTTTTGTAAATGTGGTGCAAAAACGATCTATAGTTATTCGAATTAGCTGCTTTCATAGACGATTATGATTATGTTTTTTGAGTTATGGCTAGGGCTGCCAACCGTACTATCTAATATATAAAAATCTCGTGTCACGGTGTTAGTGTATAAACTCCTCCGAAACGGCTCGACTGATTTTTATGACATTTTTTTACATATTTGGTAGTTATGAGAATATGTCGTAAGGTATTTTTTATCCTTCTTCCCGCACCCACTATTTTTTAATCTCGATTTTTGTATTTTCGTGTGAACAAATTTTAAAGGCAACCAAGTAGCCTTTGTCAAATATATCAGAAATAGTTATGTTAATATTAATACTTAATTGATTCCTCTCATTTTTCAAATTATTTCATATTAGCTTTAACCATCGTGTCACTTTGATATTTCATTCTGCATTTGTTATGTATCACAACGAAGTGCGTGTGATTATATTAATTTATAAGAAATATGTATGTACGTGTTTTGTGACTGTGACAGGTTGGTAATAAAATATTAAAAGACCAAATACATTATCGGCATACCGTTTTTCATCAACAAGTACAACAATTTGGTCTATTTGTGTGTGTGTTAAAGTGAACAACAGTCCAACAAGATAACGAAAATAAGCGTGTTGGTATTGTAATCTGACTCTCTCAGCATAAAGTACTAATGGCAACGCAAAAACAGACTACAATGAAAGGCAATGGAAGCATTCATACAATAAAAAGTGATTTATTATGAGTTGCCATGTCTGCCCAAAAGTGAAATGTTTCATCAATTTAATTTAAATAACAATTGATTTACAACAAATAGACGCACGTATAATACATCATTTATTGTAATTTTTGTACTTTTTTCGGCATTTTCAATTGTTAGTTTCAGTTCACCGGAACTTTTTTCCGACAATAACTGATTTGCCAAGTACAAACACATTTGGTCGTTCATGCAATTCAAATCAGCAAATTTGCCAATTTGACATTTTTGCCGACTTGTGACATGACTACGTTAGCAAAGACGAAAAGTGCAGCAGCTACATGAACGCTGCTCATTATTTCGAAATACCGGACATATCCGTTTGATCTGCATTAAAGAGAAAATTAAGTTTTTTGAGCCAGGACATAGCAACGCACGCCGGGAAATCTAGAAATAGATAAACGGTCCATTGTATGTGTGTTTACAATGCCAGCAAGACCCAAGGGGGCTATTTGAGCCATCGAACAAATAATGCAACACACATGCAAAATAGTAGAGCAGAAAGAATGGACGAACAAATACAACAAGATAACGAAAATGCCCGTGTGAGCATGTCGCAACTGCGTGCATCTCGATCACAAGAGGCACTTGGTGAACGAAATCAACAACGATAATTGGAACAGTGATAAGCGCGGCTGTTCGCAATTGACACAGACAGAGCAAATGACCGGCAACATCAACAAGTACATTGAGCATTCACATCCGCTTCGTTCCTTCGTCTCGCATCCGAGTATGAGCCAGATATTAAATATTCCGCTCATCCAAAAGTGCTGATTGGTGCAATGGATAAAGAATGTCCCCATTGCCTTGCGCTCAAATTTAAACATGAGCCAGCTGGCATGTGTTGCGCATCAGGAATAAAGTGCAACTACCAGAAATTGAGACACCAACAGAACCAGTGAACGGCTTGCTCATCGGCACGCATCCAGATTTAAAAAATGATGGAGACTCAATTAGTTGCTGAGATTTTGCAATTTTCGTGAGGGACTGCAGAGCTTTGTGACAGCGCCAGCTCTTGCGCATAGCATACCCAAAAATAATAATTTTTAAAATAAAGGTGAAACAATAAGTAATGTCCTCATAAGGTACAGGATCTCCAAGAGTTGGTCCAAAATGAACAAAACTCGATTTAAAAAATATTTTTGACATTTTTTTTGTGAAAAAATTTTAATTTTTATATAAGTGTTTAACTATCTAAAAAAGCCCAAATTTCTGTGTAACATATTCAAATTTCATTAAAATCGGATAATCTGTTTCAAAAATATTAAATTTTAAAAAAAAAATTACCAAATATTTTAGTGCTATGTAGCTCATTCAACTATCAAAATTTTTGAAAACCCTTTGGTGTCAGAAAGTCTCTTATCTAGTACTATAATTTCACCAAATTACAGATTATTCTAAAGACCACATGCAGATCATTATTTTTTTGGCGTATTCTTACCCATATATAATAATACAATATTAGAATTGAGGGCTTTGAGTACGATGGCTATTTAGTTGTCTTTAATACGAGCGGCGTTAACCTCGTTATAAGATATAAAAAGCGTCCACCATACATCGCAGATATATGCGTTGGTTGTGGGTGACTTCCCAGTTGACCAAAAACATCCGAAAGTGGTATTACTTATGAGAGTTAAGCGGGTTCTGAGCGGGTCAAAAAACCAGTTTCACATCCGAAATCGGTACGTAAAGTAATCATCTGTCGCTCAGTTTTCGGCAGCAAAAACTATCATTAACGGCAGACGAAAACGGGCCGTTCACGGATCCGTTTTCGGTCCGCCAATGGAACCGTTTTCGGCCCGTTGACGTAACCGTTTCTGGGCCGGCAATGGAACCATTTTCGGCTCGCTAGTGAAACCGTTTTCGGCCAGTCAATTAAACCGTTTTCGGGCCGCAAGTCATGTCATTTAATGAAAAAAACTATTTACAATGAGCACAATTTATTTATAATAATAATTTCTAACTATTTCAACATGGTAGATAATAATAATAATATAAATATTTACAATTCAGAAAAAAGAAATATAAGAAATAACAAATAAAAAATACTACTCCTTGCTCCGTTTGCCGATGATTTTTTCAGTTCCCGTCATCCTATCTTGAGGATGAAAGAATTAGAATATATAAAACATCACTTTTTGCAATATTTTTTTGTTTACTCACCCTGTTAAATATTGCCACTTGGAATCAATTCGATTGGATGAGGAGAAAGATGTGTTATTCACTAAATGATTAACATGAAAAAGAAAAAAAAAACATTAAATAAATGCACCACACACTTCACTTTGTTTTCTTCTGCACTAAATGTATACACAATAAAGAAGAATAGCGCGAACGACAACAAAACAAATACCGAAAATTTTGTGTTTGCGTTGTTTTTCGGTTATCCGTTGGTTACCTCTTTTACTTATTATTGCTATTTATCTATGTAGGAAATGAGAGTGAGGGGGAACTAAGAGCCACACGCAGTGATCATCGTTATTAGATTATCATTGTTTCTTTGTTGTTTAGCCTTGAACAAGATGAGTTGCGTTGGTTAGTTTCCGTGATGTTTTGAGTTATGTACACAGCTGCAGCTGCGCCTAGGAATTTGTGGTGACGTGCGCAATTGAGTGAATTGGTGTCGTGCGTAAAACGTATTTGAGCTTAGAGTTTCTGTGGGTGCGCAATTGAGTGAATTGGTGTCGTGCGCAAATGTGATTGCAGAAAGAATGTGTGGTGTCGTGCGCACTGGGTTTTATATAAATAGTAGGTAGTTAGAGTGAGGAAGTTAGTCGTCATTAAACACTCCAAAGGAACAGTGCAAGTCATATAATTAACTACATATATGAAAATGTAGAATAAGTGAATAAAGACGTATACAACAATGTAAATAAGTAAATACAGACATATATGAAAATGTAAACAAAATATATAAAATATAACAATATACTGCATATAAGAAAATGTAAAAATCATTATAATTAAATATATAATTAAAGAAATAAACAAAAAGACTACAAATGGGGGCTCAGCCGGGATAAAATTGTGAAAAGAGTCAGTGAACGACAAAATAACGGCTGGTTGGAAAAGAATTGCGTGTGTGTGTGTGTGTCGAAATTCTGGAATGCGATAAGTCACAGCATCGTTGGCGGTAAAGCAACGGGTGCGGTACAGTGGCAAAGGCAGCTGAGAATTGGTGGACAACAACAAAAGGACACTGCAAAAATAGACAATTGAGTGGCAGAATTTTGGCGTCGGCCAACGAAACCAACAAAGAACGAATAGCCAATTGACAAAGTGGTATTGGTGACGCGCAGAATCGTGGTGCCGGTCAACCAAAAGCGAATGGCGATACGAAGCAGACAAGCGGATAACAGCAGACAGTGGTGAAGATCAGCAGAGCATCGTGGCAACAGTGTGGCGTTTTTCTAAAGGCGACGACAATTGAAGAAAACGAATTGTGCGTCGTAATAAGAGAAAACGTGGAGTGCTGTGTATGCAAAGACGGATAGCGGTTCAGTTGTGGCGACAGCTAGAAGGTGAAAGCAAAGGCAGTGGCTGATTTGTGTGACGCAAGAGCTGAGGGACAACGAAACGTGAACGTGGTACATGTAGCAGCATTTAAGCAGTGGAAGGCGACAGCGAGAGCAGAGGCTGAGTGGCGTCATAGGAACTGGAATTTCGTATGTATGTAATGGTGTGTTTTATAGAATATATTTTTCTAACAATATTAACATAAAACACATAAGAGAAGAAGAGAACAGAAGAGTAACTAACATTGTATTAACAGAATCATAATGTTATTTAACATATTTACATAATTATTGAGGGAAGTTAATATATAAGTGTAGTTAAGTTAATACAAGATATTTGTATATAAAAATGGATATGAATCAGATTCTCGCACTTCGGGTTGAGGAGTTACGGATTAAACTGGCAGAGTTAAATCTACCGACGACGGGTCGTAAACTAGAATTACAGAATAGATTGTTAACTCATTTTGGAATACAAGACGAAGAGGAAGACAATTCTGTTAATGACTCAGTTAAGACGGCAAAAGAAATGTCAGCAAGTACGGACAGTAAGGGTTCTTGGTTCACATAAAAAGATGTAGAGGGCAGTGTGTCTTGTTTTTCAGGTTTAGATGTCCCTGAAGTAGATCAGTGGATTGAGGAATTAGAAGAATGCGCAATAACGGTACAGTGGAGTGAATTGCAGTTATTTATTTATGCAAAGCAATTACTGACGGGTGCGGCAAAGTTATTTGTGCGCAGTAAGAAGAATATTCGTGATTGGGTTTCGTTGAAGGACGCGTTAAGTCAAGAATTTAAAGTTAAGGTGTCAGCAGCAGCTGTGCATAAAAAATTAAATCAACGACAGCAAAAGAAAGGTGAAAATTTACATGAGTTTTTATATGCGTTGATGGCAATAGCCCGACCAATAGAGATCGATGAAGGAAGTTTGGTAGAATATTTCGTAAAAGGGGTACCTGACTCGAGGGTGAACAAGATGATGTTTTATCAGGCTAAAAACATCAAGGAGTTAAAAATCCAAATAGAGGTATACAACAAATCACGAGATTCAGTTAAGCCAGTATCACAGTATGAACCAAAAGTTGAGAAAGATCAAGTATCGGTAGTGGAAAAAGAGAAAAAGTGTTTCAAATGTGGAAGTACGTCTCATATCAAAATATACTGCACATATAAAGAGATATGTTTTAGCTGTGGGCAGTTAGGACATAAGGCGAATCAATGTACTCAAGAGGCACAAATTAAAAAAGAAAAGAATGCCAACATCATTCAGGATGAGAGAGTAGTATATCCGACAAGTAGATTCACTCTCTCAGGACTAGAATTGAAAGATGTGGTACAGGGAAAAGTTGTATTCAAGGGTCTAGTGGATACAGGTGCGGATTTGTGTTTAATGCGTCGAGAAGTTTATAGGAAATTAGGTAACGTTGAAGTAAATGGACCGGAGAAATATCTTACGGGCATAGGAGAAAGTAAAATAGTGACTTTAGGAAGAATTAAGATACCAGTGAAAATCGATAACATTGCTATGGACTTAGAGTTCCATGTTGTAGCCGACGAGGATATGGGGTTTGATGCCATATTGGGAAGGACAATTCTAGAAAATGTCGATCTGAGAGTTACCAAAAAGGGTACAAGATTTTTATGTAGGGATGATGTAGTGAACAAACCAACAACACAAAATAGTTCATGTCGAAGGAGTTTGACAACATATGTACACTGTCTGTAGAGGAAGAGGAAAACAACGTTAAGTCAGTTTTGTCGCATTTAAGTGAATAGGAGGCGGGTCAGGTGAAAACATTAATAGAAAAGTATGCGCCAGTGAGAAATCCGGATGCCCCTGTGGAAATGAAAATCTTATTGACAGATAGTGTGTTGTGTCAGGTAACAGAAGCACAGCTACAAGATGACTGGGTAAAGGCAGTGAAGTGTGCAGTAGAAAAAGGGGGATATGAAGATTTTTATATCGAGAATCAAGTGTTGTTCAAAGATCCAAATAACCAGTTGATGGTGATACCGGTACAAATGGAGAACGAAATAATACAGTTGGCACACAAGCTGGGACATTTTTCAGCAAGAAGGACGCAGGATTTGGTAGAAAGGTCATGCTACATCCCAAAGTTAAGCGATAAGGTTACTAGGGTGGTAGGGTATTGCATTAAGTGTATTATGGTAAATGCAAAAGCAGGCAAAAAGGAGGCTCATAGAAAATCTATTGATAGGGGAGATAGACCATTGGTGACTTACCATGTGGATCATGTGGGCACAGGTACTGAGGAGGTGATAAATTCCTTAGAGAAACAGGCAGTGAACTTTGGTAATTCATTAAGGATTGTTTCGGATAGGGGCACAGCTTTCACTTCGGGTAAGTTTAAAGAGTATTGCCAAGAGCAAGAACGAGAGGAATTGCGTAGTCGTGCTAAAGAAAATATAGAGTTGTTACAAGAGGAGACCCAAAGGAATGTGAACGCTAAGAGGATAGGGGAACAACGGTATAAAGTAAATGATGTTGTGGCAATTAAACGTACACAGTATGGAGTGGGTCTGAAATTAAAAGGGAAATATTTGGGGCCATATAAGGTGGTATTAGTTAAAAAACATGGAAGATACGACGTGGAGAAATTAGAAGATACGGAGGGGCCATGGAAAACTACCACAGTGGCTGAACATATGAAACCATGGGTTAGATCATTCGAGACGAACGACAAGTCAGGAGGGCCGAATGTAGGAAATGAGAGTGAGGGGGAACTAAGAGCCACACGCAGTGGTCATCGTTATTAGATTATCATTGTTTCTTTGTTGTTTAGCCTTGAACAATATGAGTTGCGTTGGTTAGTTTCCGTGATGCTTTGAGTTATGTACACAGCTGCAGCTGCGCCTAGGAATTTGTGGTTACGTGCGCAATTGAGTGAATTGGTGTCGTGCGCAAAACGTATTTGAGCTTAGAGTTTCTGTGGGTGCGCAATTGAGTGAGTTGGTGTCGTGCGCAAATGTGATTGCAGAAAGAATGTGTGGTGTCGTGCGCACTAGGTTTTATATAAATAGTAGGTAGTTAGAGTGAGGAAGTTAGTCGTCATTAAACACTCCAAAGGAACAGTGCAAGTCATATAATTAACTACATATATGAAAATGTAGAATAAGTGAATAAAGACGTATACAACAATGTAAATAAGTAAATACAGACATATATGAAAATGTAAACAAAATATATAAAATATAACAATATACTGCATATAAGAAAATGTAAAAATCATTATAATTAAATATATAATTAAAGAAATAAACAAAAAGACTACATCTATATATCCGTTTCATGTCCGAAATATTTCCGCGAACGTGAACGTTTCTGAGCATGAAACGGATATTGTTGCAGCGCTGACTTTTTGTTGTTGTCTTGTCGTCTCTTTTGCCTAATTTTTCTCATACATCCGTTTTGTACGGACGAAACACTCATTTCTGAGCCCGTTTCAGATAGTTTCGACGGAAGTCCGCACGACATGCGATGCTTGGTCAACTGGGTTGTTACTGCAACCCTTGTAGCTCGCTGTTTACCATGGCGTGTTAGTGTTGAAGAGCCACTGAGATTATTCATATTGTCAGATAGCGAATCTTCCTTATAACTACAATACCAGCTATCATTCGCTAACTTACGTCTTAGGTTCTACAGATAAATAAACAAACATTAATAAAAATACATAGTTGAATATTAACAATTTTATAAATCCTACAATAAGATAAAATTTTTTCTTTGGTAGACTGCTCATTGGTCAAATTATTCTTTGGACTTGGATTATTGTATAAGCATTGGTTGTTCATTACGGAAATCAATATGCTAATGATTCTGTGTAAATGATACCAATGCACCATAGCCCTAGCCATGGATTTCAATAAATACTAATTGTCATCTATCTTAAATTGTCCTTGTGGAACACCCTCCCCTTTATGAGAACGGTGGTCCCCAGATCTGCTTGAACCTTTCTCTCCTTGTAAAGAGGTGTGAGTTTGTCTCCAAGTCTTCTGTGTCCCTTTATCATTACGTGTTCCCCCACGTCAAATATTCGATTCTGTCTGGAAGGGTTATTCCGTTCCAATTGGGTCTGTTGTGCTTTTATAAGCAATCCTTTTGTTTTTTCTTTAAGCTCAGTGGATTCGGCGTGGATTATATCAATTGGTTTCCTATTGGTCACCGAATGAATTGATTTGTTATATTCTACGGTTGCCAACAGAATCAGTTCGACCGTATCGTCTATTTGTAATTTAAGACACCTAGCTATTTCCATTAGTGTACGGTGGAACCGCTCACCTGTCCATTTGACGTAGTATGCAAAGGGGCGCATTTACCACATCAACATTGAAGCGGTTTTTTAACAAGGATGTGATGGTTTCTGAATTAAAGGCCGCCTTACTGTCGCAGTATATAAATTTAGTCTTTGTGAAGAAGTTCATTAATTGAATAACGAAGATTTTTAGGTCGAGTAACGCTCGAGACTGTATCGGTTGGACAATGGCAAATTTAGAGAATTTGTCGATGCAGGTAAGAAAATGTTTTTAGGCTGTAGAGAAGATATCAATGTGGTGGAACTCCCCAGCATAGGATGGTATAGGTGTCACCCCAAGTTCTTGCTTTTGAGGATGTCTATCGTATTTAGCTTTAGTGCAAGTTTTACAGCTTGCTTCTACCTCGCATGATAATTTGCTCATCTTGGCAAAATAATAGTCGCAAAAAATCTGTTTTATATTTTTCTGGGCAGCTCTGTGTGCGCGATTGTGCTCGGAGATAACTATTTCCCATTGTTCTTCTTTGTTGACGAAATCTGGTACCAATTTTTTACAGTACCAAAATTTGGTTGATGGGAAAGACAGAACTAACTCATGTTGAATTTTGGCTAATACTGATAATTCGCAGTATATTGAGTTTACCACATTGGGGCTTACAGCTGCCTTGACCTCATCGAGAAGATCATTAAAGTTAACAAAAGATATTAAGTGTCGTGTTTTTTGACCAAAAAATATGAAATTTCGCTTCAAAGGAAACCGGTCCGGTTCCAAAACGATTTGGTTCCTATAGCACTTGACAGGTTTGTCAGTTGGTTCTATGGTGTAAGTTGTTGATATTTCACTATGTACCGTGGCTTCATCACTACAAGTCTCTGCTCCGATAGGTTTATAAAATATTTGAACGTTGTGCTCGTCGATGAAGGCCTTCCAATGCTTTATTTTAGCGTTTGGGCTTCGGTTTGAAACTGCAAACATAAGTGGTTGGTGGTCTGTGTAAATGTTTAAATGTTTAATCCCATAATGGTAGTTTCTAAGATTTTTTAAAGCCCACACTATTGCTAGTAGTTCTCTTTCATTTGTTGCAAAATCCAACTCTCTCCCTTTTAATGTCCTTATATCGTCGTAATAGGCTTTCCGTCTTGTAACAAGACTGCCCCTATGCCGAAAGACGAAGCATCGGTCGTTAGACTGAATGGCTTTTTATAATATGGTTAGAGCAGTAGTACATCCTTGAATGCAAGGATTTCCCTGAGTTTGTTGAAGGCGTGAAGTTGCTCTGGGGGTTTCTTGACCGCGATTTTTTTAGATTTAGTCGCGCTAATCTTCCCGTTATCTCCCTTTAAAATATCTTTTAAGGGCTTTGCTATCGTTGCGAAATCTTTAATAGCTTGCCAGACCCAAAAAGGACCTGACATTGAACGAAGGGGTGGGATTTTGGATCGTATTCACCTTATCGGGACTAGTTTTAATACCGTTTCGAGATACGACAAAACCTAAATATTCCACCTCTTGTTTAAAAAATTCGATTATTAAAATGATACCCTTATATTAGCTTCATAGAGCTGTTTAAAGACCTATGTAATGTGGTTAATGTGATCATGCTCATTTTCAGAGAATATAAGTACATTATCGAAGTAGACAAAGCACGATTTACCAAATTGTTCTCTGAGAAAGTCATCAATTACCCTTCAAAAAATGCTTGGAGTATTTTCAGACCAAAGGGGAGTCTACAAAACTCATATTTCCTATTAGCTACTGAAGAAGCTGTTTTTTCTCTGTCTTTTTCAGCAAGCAGTATCTGATGGAAACCAGATTTTAGGTCGAGTGTGGTGAAATATTTGGCTTTATTCAAATTTGACAAGATGACTGTTATATTTGGGATTGGGTACCGTCTTCTCGTTAAGTTTTCTGAAATCTAGAACAAGTCGTTTTTTCCTATTGCCTAGCTCATCGGTGCCTTTCTTGTTTACGACTCATACGGGATTTTTATAGGGCGATCTTGATGGTCTAACTACACTATCCTTAAGAGGTCACTTATTTCCTGGTTTACGAATTCCGCTACACTCACCAGGTAGGTGGATCGCTATAATATTTATGTTGGATAGGAGGGCCTCATTAGGGTCTGCAAAGACTCCCGACCAATCCCTCAGCATCGTCCTGAATTTGCCATCCATCAGTTGCGGTACTTCAACATCTTTTGTTTGTGTAAATTTTACATTTTCACATTTGTGGAATCTAATTTTTTCTGATCCTCCGTTGGTCTTTAATTTTTTGTTTTTAAAGCCCAACGTGACACCTATCTGCGTTAGCAGGTCATGGCCAACTATTCCGTCAAAAGTCGAAAGATCTGGGAGTATGAAAAAAATCGTACCTGTGCCAATAATATGTACAAAACACTTTCTATTCACACTATTAACACCATGAATTGATCTCACAAAGAATCTAGTTTTCCCTGCAATCGTCCTTTCTGTGAACGCAAGCAGAGAGTCGTACCTAAAATAATTAACTGATAACAATGTACTATTTCATCACCTATGTTTGCTACTTCTGTCTCCGCATCAGACTGATATTCGGATCCTCCCTCTCCAAGTGTGGGAGAGGGCTCTTGCACTTGTGGGCCTCTATTGTTGGGTCCGCGTTGTCTGCTATAGAATGGATTCTTACTCTGGGGAGTATATTTTACTTGTACCTCCCTTGTTGGGTTTCTGTCTCTGTACTGCTGTCTCTGTTCATCTTTTAAAGCCTTGCCTTCAAGACTTCTAGCATAGTTTTTAGCAAAGGTGTACCGCTGGTGGTTAGATTCCACTTCTTGGGCTAACGCTAAGGCAGAGGACATATCATTTGGTCTTGCTGCAAAAAGCACTTCACTGGAAGTCTTTTTTGTACCTGACACAAAGATGCGCAATGCGTCAATTCTGTATTTTTCATTGATGGACGCTGCAAGAGTGCTATTATAGGACATGGTTGTCTTTTTAGTATGGAGGGTAAGTTTTTTCTCTACTTCGTCATAATATTGCAATAGTGTCATATTCCCTTGTCGAAGGGTTGACATCTCCTGCTCTATTAGGTAAACTGGACGTTTGTCTGCGTATGTAAGGCCAGTCTATTAATGATTGCCTTGAAGTTAAGAACGGTATTAAAGGACGAAAGCACCATGTCCGCTTGACACCTGATCTTTGTTCTTAGAATCTCTCAAATAATTTGTATCCAATATGTGAGGCTTGGCGCCACGACACATACTCCTCTTGCTTGCCATCCAATTCCGGTAGCGACCTTACTATATCAAGCGTTTCGTCGCACTGTACTCCAGGCGTGATTTCGATATCCCTATATGTCTCTATGTCCGGTGTCGTTATGTTGACACTGTCTAACTTTTGTTTTAGTACTGCCATTTCTTTTTCAAAACCTTTCCTTTGTAAGGCAAGGGCTGCCACCATTGCTTTTACCTGAGCCCGGTCTAACGCCATTTCTGTATACTACTTTGCGTCCGTCCACCAATTTGTCACTAAATTGATACTCATTCTTCTTTCTACTCTTATGTTCTCTAACTGCTTGGACAACTGTTCTAACTCACTATCGATCATGAAAGGTATGAGACACGCATTCGTTTTTATAATTGTGAAGAACTCGTCCTTTTTTTCGTTTTCAGAGAAAAAAAAAATTTAAATATACTTGTTTTGGTAGTGTAGGGTACAAATCAGTTGCCCAAACGTAAAGAAATTTTGGAACGTTTCCTTTCAACTATTTGATTAACTGTCCTAACTCACCAACACTTATGAAAGGTATGAGACACTAAGGTATTTTGCTAGCATAGAGTTATTAAAAAAAAATAATTTTGTGTTTATTTACTGTTCAAAGAATCACGTTTAGCTGATTCTAATTGATTATCCAGTGACCGCCTGATGGCTCACAACAACCGCTTGGTTAGACCACTGACTGATGACTTTTTTCACTCACAAAGGATGTACATGGTTATGTATATTTTATAGGCACAGAATCATTGGAATATTGTTTTTTTATATGTATTATATTTTTCAAGGAAATTCTTCTCTTTTTTTTACAATTTTTCTTTTTCGTCTTCTAGTTGTCTTTTCTATATGACTGCATATGACTGTGCCGAGTTGAATTCCTGTATGTATTCCGTTCTCTATGTAGATAAGCTCCTATGTATTGTGTTGTTGTGATGTGTGGTGGGTTTTCGTTGTTAGGTTTCCCTTTCGTCTCTAGTTGTCTCTTTCTTACTTTTTGATGTAATTGTATGTGTGTCTTGTTGGATTCTTTTGTGTGCTCTATTCCCTCTGTATGTTAGTTGAACTCCGTTATGGCTTTGTTCTCGATTGTATGAAAAAATTTTGCTTCTTTTTTCTTTTTGTGTGTTTTTTTTCGTAGGGCGCCAGTTATTTATATATTTATACAGGGTGAGTCAAAAAGGACGGACGTTTTTCAAAAATTCATAAACTTGTTAAGGATCATTGAACAAAATTTTTATTTGAATTTTTAGAATCGTTAGGTCAAAGCATTTAAGAATGTCAAGTGTGGAAACCAACATCGGGAATTTGGTGACCCCCACCGGCTATCGCCCCGTCTTGCTGGAACCAAACACGGCGAATCAGTATCCGTTTTCGCCTTAATTCAGGCGTGGTTTCGTGCAGAACGACCTGGGCTGCGCATGAAAGCTTGGCGGACCGCCTCAACATTGTCTGACATTCGAGCCGTTCGTGGACGCCCTGGTGGACGTCTGTTGCTCAAAACACCTCGGGTACGAAGTGCTTCCACCCACCGAAGGATCGTGTTACGCGTGGGTACCTTGGCAAGAACATTACATATTTGTTTTTTTGTATTTGTCTTTAATGAATTTCATTACAAAATTACACGTATTCGGTCCCACACGTTGCTGGATTTATTCGGTTGAATGGCAGAAGCGAGGATTACGTCATGCACACATTTTGACTTGGTTTGCCGATAAAATACGCCCTGAAGAAATCGAAAGTCTAACTTCCACGGAAATTCCAGATCCGTCTACTGATCAACTACTGTTCGATATTGTTACCAAAAACATGAATCATGGCCCATGCGGTAATCTGAATCGTTTATCGCCTTGCATGCCAGATGGAAAATGTAGAAAACGTTTTCCTAAAGATTTCACCAACGACACTATCACAAACTTCGACGAAGATCCAATACATCGTCGAAGAAATATTAATAATGGTGGACAATCATTCACGAAAAATGTCAATAACGCACATAATTTGCGTTCTCATTGCCAGTTTACCAATCAGTCATGTCGGTATAAGTTTGCCAAATCGGAGTGCATTTAATTATACTCATATGAACACCGAAATGTATCGTGAACTGCAGTACAATACTGCAGAAATGGTAGCAATTGTTACTCGCAATGTCTCACTACTGACTGATGAACAAAAAATCATTTACGACCGCATTATGTATGCAGTTTCAGCGGGACAAGGTGGATTCTTTTGCACCAGATGGAACTGGCAAAACATTTGTCATTTCGCCGAAATACGATCAAGTAATGGCATCGCATTGGCCGTTGCATCATCTGACTTAGCAGCAACTTTATTGGATGGAGGAAGAACAGCTCACACTGCCTCTGAATATTCAAAAAAAAAAAACCCAGATGCAGTGTGCAACAGAAAAAACAATCGTCCATGACCAAAGCGCTGAAACAGTGCAACATTATCTTCTGGGATGAATGCACTATGGCCCAAAACATTCTCTTGAGGCGTTGAACAAACACTCAAATATTTAAAAAACAACGACATGCGGGCACAAATTCAACAAGATCTACTCGCTAAAACAATCTCAAAACAATTGTTACATATTGACGATGGAGACGTTGCTGTCCATGAAAGTACTGACTGCATATAATTGCCCACCGATTTCTGCCCGATGTACGCACACAATACATAAATCATGCGTGGCTGGCAGAAAGAGCCATTTTGGCACCAAAAAATGTGCACGTAGACGATTTCAACTTTAAGATACGACTGTTGTTGCCAGGCAACTTGGTATCATACAAATCGTTCGATACAGTTTGCGATGCCAACGAAGCTGTAAATTATCCAACAGAGTTCTTGAACTCACTGGATTTTCCAGGCATGGCACCACACATTTTACGACTGAAAGTTGCATCTCTTGTTATTTTACCTCGGAATTTGAATGGAAAATTCCGCGGCGAAAATGTTTTGCTGCCTCGCATTCCAATAGTCCCAACAGATGTCCCAATTGAATTCAATCACGTTCGATATTTCGATATATTAGATTGGCATTCGCATCGACAATCAATAAGTCGCAACGCCAAACGATGTCCGTTTGCGGCTTAGATTTGGGCACACCATGTTTTTATGGGAGATCAGCGCCGGCCTTAACCACCCAGGCGCCCCTGGCGAGTCAATCATTTGGCGCCCTTTATTATATGATATAACTTATGTATAATTATATACGAAAATAATAAAAGAAGTTAATTGGATAGCACTTTTTTTTATTTAAAGCTTTATTTTTCTAGCTTTCTTGTCAGCAAAATCTCTACGAGGGCTGCTATTTAAGGTTCGGGAATAGCAAATAAGAACAAAATTTTTTAATGAAAATGGCTTTATTGTTTTTCAAAATATTTCCCCTGATGGTCAATACACTTTTGCATTCGTTCGAACCATTGGTCATAGCATTTTTTCCATTCCTCTTGAGACACCTCCAAAGCATGGTTTTTGAACTCTTCAACTGCTTCTACGGCGCTCGTATATCGTTGACCACGCAATTTTTTTTTTTTATGTGAGGGAATCAACAGAAGTCATTGGGTGCCAAGTCAGGACTGTAGGGCGGATGAGTCATCAATTCGATGTTTTGACTGCTTAAAAATTCACCTGTTTGCCGAGATGTGTGAGAGCTCGCATTGTCATGATGGAGAATGATTCGTCTTTGGCAGTTGGTTTTGCGAATTTCTCTGAATACTTCCGGCAAACAAATAGTCGTGTACTAGTAAGAATTGACCGTCCTACGCTGCTCAAGCGGAACAGTTACCACATGAACCATTCTTCCGAAGAAACAGGCGACCATTTGCTTCGAAGTGCTTCGTGCTCGAACAACTTTTGTTGGATTTGGCTCATCTTGGAACATCCACACGGTCGATTGCTGTTTAGTTTCCGGCTCATACGCATATATCCATGATTCATCACCTGTCACGATTTTATAAACATCTTTTGAAGCACCACGGTCGAATTTTTTAAGCATTTCCTTAGTCCAATCGACGCGAGCCTTTTTTTGAGCTATTGATAAGTTATGGGGTATCCAACGAGAACAAACCTTTTTTACAACTAAGTGTTCATGCAAAATAGAATGTATTGAAGTGGAACTAATGTGCAAGGATGCCTCTATCTCACGATATGTCACATGTCGATCTTGCACTATCAGTTCACGCACACCTTCGATGTTTTGTGGCACAACAACCGATTTTGGACGACCTTCCCGGAATTCGTCCTGGAGAAAACTACGACCACGATTAAATTCTGCAAATCAGCGATAAACTGTCGTTTTTGATAGTGCTTTCTCACCATATAAAGAACTAAGTTCATCGACACATTCTTGTTGGGATAATCCACGTTGAAAGTTATGAAAAATAATCCAACGAAAACCCTCTCGAGAAATTTCCATTGTTTTGCCAAATTGATTTCTTTAACTTATTGTAAACAAAATAAAAACCAATTGTACATAAAAACGTTGTACGTACATATGTGCTAAAAAATGACAAAGTTTATTATGGCGTTGCCAGATTTTACGTATTGACATTAGTATTGCCAATTCCCGAAATATAAATAGCAGCCCTCGTATTTGCCAACCGACCGGACGAACATACCGGATTTAATTGACTTTTGTGCTTTACAAAATATGAACGTAGCACATTTCAAAATTGACTCCCGACTTGAACTTTCTCCAATACAAATTGAATTTAATTTCGCAGTAAAAATAAGAACAAGCCACCTGCAAAATGTACAAATGTGATGCACTTGAACTTTTTTTTTTTTTTTATTCCTTTTTTCTTTATTTATTGGATCTTCTTTTTCTTTAGAGGCTAACAATAAGTAATAGAATCTTAGCCTAATTTGTTGTTTATTACTGTTACTTCACCAGTTGGAGGGAATGTATGTACTAAGTGCCCTTATAATTGAAGTTGGTCTGGTAGGTTATTTCTCCTAAGTCGTGTCTGTTACCTTAGTCGAGTGAGTACTTTTGCTAATGGATTCCGGTGCGTATTTAGTTTCTCAGCATAATTAAGTTTTATTTTGGCTATTTCATTTTTTACTGTTGGTATATTAAGATCGATATGTAATCGCTCGTTTCTAAAAAACCAAGGGGCTCCAGTTATAGTTCTTAATATTTTTGATTGCGCTCTTTGAATTACGTCCGCATTAGAGGCGCTTGCATTACCCCATAGCTGAGAACCATCGGTCCAGATTGGCTTTATGATGCTGTTATAAAGGAGAACTTTATACTCAATATTAAGTGGAGATCGTGAGTTGATAAGCCAGTGAAAGCTAATGACTTTCAGTTTCATTTGAGTTCTCTTGGCTTCAATGTGTTTTCGCCAAGTAAGTCTTCTGTCAAGATGGGCTCCGAGGTACACAACGTTATCTACTTGTGGAATCAAAGTATTGTTTAGAGTTAGCGGAGGGTAAGTGCTTCTGTTGAGTGTCAAGGTAATGTGTTTGCTCTTTTGCTCATTCACTTTTATGCGCCAGTTGGCTAACCCCTCTTCGACGTGTGATAACTTGCCAAAACTGATGTTGCATGCATCGTACAACGAGATCTACTTAATTTTGCGGTAGCATCTGCAAAAGTAGATAGTGTGATTTGAGTGTCCGTTGGTATGTCGGATGTGTACAACATGAAGAACGCTTCCTTGCCGAACTCCAGCTCTAATTTCGTAGTTTCGTGTTGTGTACTCGTTTTGTCGCATAGCAAACAATCTGTTGCTGACATAACTCTCAAGGACTTTGTGAGTGTTTTTTGGAAGGAACATTTTTATTTTATGTATAAGGCCGTCCAACCAGACTTTATCAAATGCCTGGGCAATATCGAGAAAAATAGCAGAGCAGTATTCGCGGTGTTCAAATGCTGTACGAATCTCAGAAGTTATGCGGTTCACTTGCTCGATGGTGCTGTGCCCTTTGCGAAATCCAAATTGATGAGAGGGTATAATGTCTAGCACGTGTCTATTGATTTTTTCAAGCAGTGTTTTTTCAAGCAGTGTTTTTTCAAAGAGTTTAGATAGACACGGCACCAAGCTTATTGGTCTGTAAGATGAAGCTTGCGACTTGTCCTTCCCTGGTTTGATGATCATTATAATGATCGATTTCTTCCATTGTGTTGTAAAGCACACACACTGCAACATCGCATTAAAGACTCTAGTGATATATTTTATTGCAGGGCCCGGTAGTTCCATTAGCATTTTGGGCGTGATTTGGTCGTGCCCTGGCTCCTTTTTTGGGTTCAAATGCTCTGTAGTGACTTTTTTGTGTCTAATGGATGAATTCTGGTGGGAGAGGTTTCAAGATACAACTGATCGGAAGGTAGCATGAAACTATTAGTTGGTGGGTTTGGTTGGAAGACATCTGAAAGGTGCAGTGCAAAAGTTTTTGCTTTCTCTTCGTCACTTCTTGCCCATTTACCAGTTTTATCCCTTATCGGCGTGTCAACATTAACTGGTGGTTTTATGCATTTTTGGGCCCTCCACAAAGGGAATTTTGAGCTTGTAGGTGATAAGTTGGCTATATATTGGCGCTGCGCGAGCTGATCCTCATATTTTAAGGCGTTGCTAAGTTCACGAGTTGCGAATCTCTAGCGATGTTTCGCGTCAGGAGACCTTACGTTTTGCCATTCCCTTCATAGGCGACGCTTCTTTGCGACAAGACTATCTATGTGCCTATTGGTTATGTTGTGATTATAGCATATCAGGGCTGGTGATACATGAGGAGTTGCATGATGGGCTGCCTCAGTAAGAATTGAACTTAGACGGATTTTTCAATATTATACTCGTTGTTTATCATTGGGCTCAGCTCGATATGAGTACTTATGTATTTCCTGTATTTAAGCCTTATTTGAAGTTAGTTGCAAGGGGTACTCTCTGATTTGAGTGTAATCTAGTAAGCTGAAGAGGATTGGAGAGTGGTCCGACGACAAATCTTTGTATTCCTGTATTTAAGCCTTATTTGAAGTTAGTTGCAAGGGGTACTCTCTGATTTGAGTGTAATCTAGTAAGCTGAATAGGATTGAAGAGTGGTCCGACGACAAATCTCCAAGAGCTTCTGCTGTTACCAAGCTGCTAGGAATCCCTCTGGCAATGGCGATGTCTATCAAATCCGGTTTTTTTTAGGATCTGCTGGCCAGTATGTAGGCTTACCCGGGGAGACATAGTTTAGTTTGGTCTGTGTACAAATAAGCGCGTCGTACAATTTCTTTCCCTTGGGGTTTCCCAATCGGGAACCCCAATGTGGGTGTTTTGCATTATAGTCACCAGCGGCAAGGAAGCGATCTCTTAGGGAGTTGAATAGCTGCATGAATTGCGCCTCTGTTATAGAAACACGTGGAGGACAATAAACTGCCGAGAGTGCAATATCTCCTCGTTTTGATTGCAGACGTATTGATGTAGCTTGCATACGTTTTTCCGCAATTTCCACCAACGGGTAGTGCTTAATTCGGGTTTGGATCAGAACACCAGTTCCACCGTGCACTTTTACACCCGGGTGATTCGTGCTATAGAAGACATACCTTGGTACTTGAAAATTATTTTTGTCCGTAAGATGGGTTTCAGCAAGGAGCGTAATATCAATATTCCTGTCCTTTAGAAATTTCGAAACTTCTAATTTATGTCGAGAGATTCTATTTGAATTCCAGAGACAAATGTTTAACAAACCCATTGATAGTCTATTTTGATCGTTGCTCAGCAAGCATTTGAAGCAGTTTGTTTTGATTCTGCATCAATTCTTGCATTGTACTTTGCATAAATGACATGAAGTTCATCATGCTTTGCTGCATTGACATTATCATTGCTTCGATTTTTTTTGTCGAACCTTGAGTGTTTTCGGGCGCATTATTTTGTTGATGTTGCTCACCTGTGGGAACTGTGCGAATACACTGAGCTAATATACCATCACATTAGGGGAGAGTATCTTTCCCAATCACGGGTCCACTTTTCAAGGCATTAGCAAAGGATACCCTGGGGACAGCATTGCCATACGGTTGTGCTTTGGTAGAATGCACAATATTATTACTAGGTCGGGGACCAGCACTCGTCATCCTATTGTTCAACTGACTCTTCAGGTTTTTAAATACTATACAACCTCTATAGTTTGCGGTGTGGTTTCCGCCACAGTTGCTGCATTTCTTCATTTTTGGATCCATTTTATCTTTGTTACAAGTGGTGGAATTGTGCTTGAATGGATGAACTGCATTTTCCTTCAGTGGCATGCTTTCTGGCTCAAATTCAACTTTAAACATGGGCTGCGGTACTTTTTGCCTGTTGATGATGTTTATCACCACTTTTGGTTTAAATTTTTTTTCTAGCAGCGCACTCTTTATTTCGTTGGTATCTACATTAGCTTCGATGCCTTTGATGACAACTTGCAGGCCCTTCGAACTTTTCAAGTGGTAAGTATAATGATTTGTTTTTGACTCAATTAGATAGTTAGAAATTTTCATAAAATTCTCTTCGTTGTAGATCTGCAGTTTAGTTTCTGCTATACTTCCCTTTTTAAGAGGTATTATGTGAAAACTGTCATTGCCGAACTTATTGGACCGAGTGGATTCTCTGCTTTGCTTGTTTCATTGACGCTGTTTATTTTAGCTTTGTTCCCAGCCTTTGCATTTTGCGGGCTAAGCTTACGCTTTATTTGGACAGATCGATCGATCCCAATTTGCACTGCCGGTTTGATTTTTGGGGTTTCCTCTATCTGTCGCTGACCACTTTTTAATGCATTTGCCTCAGAATTTGGCGGAGTTTCGATAGAAGTATCATTTGAAGCTAGGTTAGACGATATGCTGAAAGGGTGAGAGATCGCAGATTCGGCGCTCCAAGTCGTGCTTGCCATAGTACCTAATGAAAAGCTTGCGGTATTCGTTATAGCTGAGTTAGAAGTTGTTGTTGTAGTTGTGCTTGTTTGTGTTGTTTTTGTAATCGGGCTTTGTAAAGAGATAAGATTCGGAGTTGAGCATTATTGGATCCATGAGAGCATTACATTAGAGCTTAAGTTTCCCATTTGAGATTGGCTGCGTGTTGTTGGTGGTGTTCTTTGAATACTCATATTTAATTTTATATTGATTTTCTTAATTTAGAATCGCTTTGCCGTCAATTATCATTGACGTCAATATTTTAATATTATAATTTTAAAAAATCCGTCGAAATTTAACAAGAAAAGATATTCTGGTCACCTTGATCCAACTGAGTCACCCTGTGATGCTCATATGTGCTACAGGAACAAATGATGTGTACTCGGAAAGAAAGACAATAGAAACACCAAATGGAGTATTTTTTGTTTTTATTAAAAAATTTTTTAAACTTAAACTTGCCTGCGCAAAAACCCGCAATATAGCATACTAGTCTGGGATATTCCTAATGCAACCGATTGCAGGTAAATCCCCGGCAAATTTAGAGCCAATATTAATATTAGTATACTTTGGCTTTTCACTAATTTGTTTTTTCTTCTAGGAGCACACATATCGGCAACCAATGCAATCTGATGTTAAAATAAATGTAGCTGCTAATATAGGAACGCCAAAAACGAAAAGAGGACAACTATATTTTTACCCACTCAACAGCGCCGGCTCTAGGGGGGCCCCGGGCTGTCGCCCGTGTCGCCGTACGCCTCGACGCATATCGAACGAACCCACACAATATCTCCTTTGTTACCACACCACAACATTCTTCTTAACAAATTATGATAAACTGTGGCAACACCATCCATCACCTATCGATAGAGAAACGAGTGGCTTGTTCCATAATTATTATTCATCTGCCATTTTATAAAATAATTTTTCTTTGATCGCAAGTAAAACTTAATAAAATAAAAGTAGTAAATAAATAAAGGACGTTGAGCTAACATTTATTTACTAAAGTGGTGACCCCGACTAAGTGAACATTTTTTTTTTCATTTTGTGTTATATGTGGACAGTTAAAAAACAAACACTCGCATACACATGTGTCACAATATAATTTGTGTTCACAAAAAGCAAACGACAGCGAGCCAACTCAGAACGAGGATGAATTCTTTTCATGCACCGACTACACCATGGCTGCAGATGAGTTTAAGACCCAGTTAGATGCCCTGCCTGCAACAATTCGTCCGCTTTTGTCAGTTTGGCCAGAATCTGACCTAGATAAATTAGCCAAAGTGGCTGATAAAATGATTGACTCAGCATCAGATGTCATTTGCAACAAGTACAGCCAACTTCGGCCATGGCAGTGGAGGCACTCTCTCATACAGGCGACATAAATACAACCTTACAAGCATTAATTGATTCTGTCAACAAGCTATAAGCTGGTTTCGACAAATTAAGGAGCACCGCCAAATCATCACGATCACCTACCAACCAACGCACTAGCGGCGAGAGATCTAACCATGAGTTTTTTTTTTACCATCAGACGTTTGGCGTCCACGCACGTAAGTGTCGCGCAGGTTGCAAATGTGAAGCGCCAAAATAGAACGGCTGCCGCCAAAATTGCTGGTTGACGGCAGCCCAACGAAGATCAGCAGCATGTCGAGCTATCCGCTAAAAGATAGTGGGCTTCAGGATTCTCGCATTTATATTTCCGATTACATTTCAAATATACGTTTCCTTATTAATTCTCTTTCTGTGGTGTCAGTCATACCACGTACGGCTATTCATCACGAAACCAAACTGCAAACTTTAAAATTGTATGCAGCTTATCAAACCATCATTCAAACTTATGGCACGCACGTACTTCATCTCGACCTGGGTGTTCAACGACTTTTCAGCTGGTCATTCATTGTGGCCGACATACAGATTCCCATAATTGGATCCGATTTCTTGGCAAAACATAATCTACTGATTGACCTAAAGGCTCAGCAACTTATCGACGCAGCTACGACGCTATCAACAAGGATACTTCCCTCAACACTACAAAACTCTCAGTTTCAATGGTAAATGAGAACAATGATTTTAGAGGATTATTGAAGCAGTTTCAAAGCGTAACCAAGATGCCTACAACGCACTGTACAACTGTGTTACCGCACAGAGTAGTCCACTATATTGAAACTACAGGTTATTCAGTGGCAGGTCGACCACGACGTTTGGCAGGAAAGAAGCTTGATGTCGCAAAAGAAGAAGTTAATTTTTTACTAGCGCAAGGGATTTGTCGTCCTTCAAAAAGTCCTTGGGCGAGTCCGCTTCACATGGTGCCTAAAAAAACTGGAGGCTAGCGCGTATGTGAAGATTACAGAAAACTAAATGCTTTAACAGTGCCTGATCGATATCCGATTGCGCACATATATGGTTTAGGCGAAAAGCTGCTAGGAAAACTATATTCTCTACGGTTGATTTAGTACGAGCGTATTACCAAATTCCAATGGCGGATCAGGACGTACCAAAAACTGCCATCTGTACACCTTTTGGGCTCATAGAATTTCTCTATATTCCTTTTGGCCTCAAAAACATCACACAAACGTTCCAACGCTTTATTGACAACATTTTCCGAGGTGTTGACTTCGTGTATTGTTATATAGATGACATCCTCATCATATGGGCTAAAAATCAACGCTAACAAATGTACATATGGTCAATCTGAGGTACGTTTTTTGAGTTAAATTATTAACAGCAAGGGCATACAACCGCCAAGGGATACGATAAATGCTGTTATACAAACAGCCTGAAACGATGTGCGAACTTAGTCTTTTCCTGGGCATCATTAATTACACTGTGTAACAAAAAAAAAAAAAAAATGAAAAAACTTGTTATCAGACCTAGTGGAGGTTATAGGTTATAAAAAGCCAAAAAGAATGGTATGTATTAAATCTCTGATACACCCTCAAAATCTTGTTTGGAGCCCAAAAACCGTTTTTAGGTAGGTTCCGTACATATTACCTTATAACTTGGCCATTTTTTATCGGATTAAAAATTTTAGTCTTGTATTTAGAAGCTGAAACGTAGCCCTTTACAACCATGTATTTTTTGTTATCATTCAAATTCATGAAGATACAGACCAAAAACTTTAGAAAATTTTGATTTTTTCATCGATTTTGCAACTTTAAGTCTAATTTGGATTTTTAATCCGATGAAAAATGGCCAAGTTATAAGGTAATATGTACGGAACCTACCTAAAAACGGTTTTTGGGCTCTAAAACAAGATTTTGAGGGTGTATCAGAGATTTAATACATACCATTCTTTTTGGCTTTTTATAACCTATAACCTCCACTAGGTCTGATAAGAAGTTTTTTTTCGCTGTTACACAGTGTTATTATCGGCGTTGTATTCCACATGCATCCGAAATCCAAGCTTTACTCAACGATGTCATTCGTTGCATTAAAAAGAATTATAAGCGCAAATTAGACTGGACTCCACAACTCATCGAGGCTTTTGAGTCTTGTAAACGCAGTGTAGCCAACGCAGCATTGATATCACACCCATCATCAAGCGCAAATCTAGCACTCATCTGTGATGCATCTGATACATCCATCGGAGTCGCACTGGAACAGGAACTTGGCAGCACCTGGTATCCACTTGGATTTTTTCCTCGCAAATTGACTAACGCAGAAAAGAATTATAGTACATATGATCGTGAACTGCTTGCTATCTACGATGCCAGCCGATATTTTCGACACACGCTGGAGGCTCGGGTATTTGTCATGAAAACAGACCATAAACCATTAATATATGCTTTTTCACAGAAACCAAAAAAAGCCTCACCTCGTCAACTACGTCATCTGGATTTTATTTCACATTTTTCAACTAATATCGTACATTTAGCTAGATCTAAAAACGCGGTTACCGATGCACTTTCACGACTAAATGCCATCTCAATGCCTTAGCACAAAGCGATGATCCAGAGCTACCAGAGCTCTTGCAGGGCAGCACGTCTCTTAAAATCCAGTCAATCGAGTTGAAAGACGGCATCAATGTTTATTGTGACATCACCAATGGATCAGTTGGACTATATGTCCGCAATCACTACGTTTTCCAGTTTTCACATCGATGCACTGTTTATCGCATCCCAGTGGCAGGTCAATGCTGAAACAAATTCAACAGAAATGCGTGTGGCCTTCGATGAGAAAGGATGTAGTTGCATGGGCGCGGAACTGTCTGCCTTGCCAGAGAGTGAAAATCCTTCGGCATAACTCACAAATTCATAATAAAATTGAGATTCCTGATAACCGTTTTGATTACGTTCATATCGACATCGTAATCATGCCTTTTGTAAATGGTTATCGATACTGCTTAACGATGATCGACCGATTTTCTCGGTGGCCCGAAACAATACCAATCAAGGACATGACGGCCACTACGATAGCAGCAGCATTTTGGACTCATTTTGTAGAAGGGTTTTGTTGTCCCAAAACTATAACCACCGACCAAGGATCACAGTTTGAATCAGCTTTATTTAAGTCTTTGGCCGAATTGCTGGGCAGTAAACATATCCACACCACAGCATACCATCCTCAGTCAAATGGAATGGTTGAACGCTGGCACCGGTCTTTTAAAGCTGCATTAATGTGTCACTCAAGCACACCATGGACGGAATTGTTACCAACAGTCTTGCTTTGACTGAGAACTTTTTACAAAGAAGACCTTGGGGCCTGCGCTGCGTATCTTTTTTTTGGTTGCCACATTTGTCTACCGAATGAATTCTACGACGACTTGGACAAGCAAGTCAACCCAAAGGATTTTGCTCTAAAATTCCGAGAGCATATGCAAATGGTGCGGCCGGTCCCAGCAGCTCATCACAGTCAAAAAAGGATGTTTGTACATAAACATTTGCCTGACTGCTCACATGTATTATTAAGAACCGACGCCGTACGGCAACCACTAGAGCCGCCTTACACTGGACCATACATGGTGGTCGAACGTTCAACTGATCGCGTGTACAAAATCAGGATAGATGGGAACGACATTGCAGTAACCACAGAACGTTTGAAACCAGCATTCCTTCTCAGACTCCGGTGACGACGATCAATATATTTCCAGAAACACGGTTAAAACGTACCAACGAAAAAACAAATAAGTTTCGCTCCCAATTTGGTCACTGGAAGAGGGGTGCTGTGGCAACACCATCCATCACCTGTCGATAACTTTTGATATCGATAAAGAAACGAGTGGCTTGTTCCATCATTATTATTCATACGCCATTCTATAAAATAACTTTTCTTTGATCATAAGTAAAACTTTATATAATAAAATAAGTAAATAAATAAACGACGTTGAGCTAACATTTATTTACAAAAAAAACTCATTTGACAGCGTCATCTCTTAACGACCTACTAAAACTATAAAAATCACCTGCCTATCGGGAAATCCGCATGTATTCATACAGAGTGTTGAATATTATTGTAATTGGTTAGAAGAAATCTTAGTGTAAAGTGAGTAGTGACTGAAACGAGTGTCGTGACTGTAACAATTATACTATGTAAGTTATTTTTAGTAAGTCCGAACAAACAACATTTTTCACTTTAAGCTAATTTTTGGAACGCAGACAATGAAGCAACGCCTATTGAAGCCTTAAACTTTATAAAAAAGCATAACCTTATTATATACCAAAAGCTGGATATCATTGCGTATTCTTTTAACAATACCAGTGACTGTTGCAAGTAGTGGACGAACTTTTTCCAAACTGAAATTAATAAAAACCTAGTTGCGGTCTACAAAGTCTCAAAACAGATTGACCAGTTTGGCCCCACTGTCCATTGAAAATCAAGTTGCAGAAAATCTAGATTTTACTTGTCTTGCGAGGATGGGTCAATAAGTCCTAAGAAAATCCAACAGACAGCGCGACTATTACTGTAAACGGTCTGTTTTCACGCAGCATCACTACCGTCTAGGTATGCTGTGAAGTTTCAGCCAGATTGGTTGAGTTGTTGTGTGTGTCTCGTGCATTGAAGAAAAAAAATTTGTTTGTTTACAAAAATGGAGAAAATTGAGTTTAGATCTGTTATTAAACATTTTCATATAAAAGAATTAACAGCAAAGGAAATATAAAATGAGTTCGATTTAGTTCACGGCACATCTGCTCCTTCACTTGCAACTATTTATAACTGGTTAAATGAATTTAAGCGTGGTCGTACATCAACAAAGGATGAACCATGCTCAGGACGCCCTGTAGAGGTGCAATGATCAATAAAATCCATAATATGGTGTTGATTGAAGATTAAAGTTGAGTGAGATAGTTGAGGTAACAGGAATATCAAAAGGTAGCGTCATTTCTATTTGACATGAAAAATTGTGTATGAAAAAGTTTCGGCAAGATGGGTGCCGCGTTTGCTCACAGTCGACAATAAACGCAATAGGGTGGTTGCCTCTAAAGCTCTGTTGTCGCTCATGCAACGTAATCCGAATGAGTTTTTCGTCGGTTTGTGACTGTAGATGAAACATGGATTCACCACTACACTCACGAAAAGAAAGAACAATCAAAACAATAGATTTTGAAAGGCGAACCATGTGCAAAGAAGGCGAAAAACGTTAAAATAAACTGGTAAGGTTATGGGTACTGTTTTTTGGGATGCACGTGGAATTATTTTCGTTGACTATTTGGAAAAAGGAAAAACAATAACAGGGGAGTATTTTGCATCTTTATTGGACCAGCTTATAGAAAAAATTTAAAAAAACGGCCTCATTTAAACAGAAAAAAATCCTCTTTCATCAGGACAATGCCTGCGTTTACACATGTTTACGATTAATAGCTAAAATTGAAGAATTAAAGTTCGAATTGGTCAACCACCCACCGTATTCGCCAGATTTAGCTCCAAGTAACTTTTTTCCTATTCCCAAACTTGAAAAAATTGCTCAGTGGACAACGTTTTTTTTTTCAAATGAAGAAGTCATCGATCAAACAAATGCTTATTTTGAGGACCTTCCAAAATCTTATTTTTCTGACGGGTTAAAAAAATTAGAGAAACGTCTAACTAAGTGTATAGACCTCCAAGGAGATTATGTTGGAAAATAAAAAAAAAAAAATACCAAAAAAAATTGTTTTAATGCTTTTTTCGAAGGATTTATTGACCCACCCTCGTATTAGAGAATTTGATGACAAGAAAGCTGGAAAAATAAAGTTGTAAATAAATCAAAAATGTCCTACCCGAATAACTTCTTTTATTATTATCATTTACAATTACACATAAGTCATATCATATAATAGAGGGCGCCAAATGATTGACTCGCCCGTGGCGCCTGGGTGGTTAAGGCCGGCGCTGCCGCTCAATAAAAATTATCATCGCGGAAGATCTAGCAAAGAACGAGAGCTTCAAATGAAAAAAACAAAAGTTAACAAAGCAATCAAAGATCTGAAAACCAGGTTTAGGAATTTGAAAATTGAACAAACTGAAAAAAAACGGGACTCGTCCGTAAAGCCAACCTGTGAAATTATCAAAATACAGTATTGCTAAATGGGGAAAGAACTACTTTTTGAACTGTTTTGTGAAACAAAAAGAGTTGTTTGATGTTGTAAAGAATTACAAATACCTGTTTTGGTGAATGTCAAAAAAAAGTGTTGCTGTCTTTAGTGAATGACAAATATGGATAATTAATGATAATAATCATAATTACTTTTATTATTGAATCAATTATTTATGTTCATGCAAACTTTTCTAAGCAAATTCTTTAATTAAAAGTGAAAACCGTATCAAAATACGTTGCGTGGTTTAGTATTCTAACTTCTTGAAATTTCGACTTTGCTTTATACTACAGGGTGGCTGCTGAATTTTGCTACATTAAGAAACTCAAATAACTTTTGTTTTAGTGTATGGAATTCATTTTCATACATATTATTAAATATACCTCAATTACTTTAAAAAAGAATTGAATTTAAATGCCCCCCCTGCTCGTTGACACATATGCGGCATCTTAGTAAAAAGATGTTCATTGCTGCTTGGAGAGTTGCGACAGGAATAGCCGCAATTGTTGCCCGAATGGATTGCTTTAGTTTATCCAAATTTGTCGACTTTGTTTTGTAGAATTCTTGTTTGCATAAACTCCACAAGAAAAAGTCAGGTGCAGTAAGGTCAGGCGACCTGGGGGGCCAACGGAATTCGGAGTTTCTTGAAATAAGTTTATTAGGAAATTTTCGTCGCAACTCTGTCATAACAGGCTGAGCTATGTGAGGCGTTGCCCCATCATGTTGAAACCAGACAGAGTTGAAAGGAATTCTCTTTCGGCGTAGTTCTGGATAGAAAAATTCAGCATTTCAGCATTTTCAAATAACGGTCTCCAGTAACCGTAACGGTGTGACCATTTTCTTCGAAGAAATAAGGCCCGCCAATACAGCGTGACGAAACTGCACACCACACTGTGACGCGAAGAGGATGCAATTCTGTCTCGTGGAGTATCTGTAGGTTAGAAGTAATCCATATTCTACAATTTTGTTTGTTCACATTGCCGTTTAAATCAAAATGGGCCTCACCAGACATGAAAAGACAGTTTAACATGTTTTGGTCTTCTTCCACCATTTGAAGGATCTTCTGGCAAAATTCCAAGCGAATCGGCAAGTCTGCTGCATTCAGTTTGTGGACCATTTGAATTTTGTAGGGAAATAAATTTAAATCTTTGTGCATTATTGTTTGCAAAGACTGTCGGCTGACACCAATTTGAGCAGATAAGCTTCTTGTTGAAACCCTTGGATTGTTTTGTATGGCTGCAGCTACAGCAGCGATCGTTTCCTCTGTCGGAACTGAGGGGTTTCGATGATAAGGCCTTCTTGCGACTGTTCCTTCCTCAGCAAAATTATTCACCAGTCTTATTATGGTCCATCTGCTTGGGGGATCGCCGCCAAACACCCGCCTGTACTCTCTCTAAACCAAAACTACGGAGTCCAGTACGTGATAGCGGCGGACTATCCAAATTCTTGTTTCGGTGTCCCAGTTATCCATTTTAATAAATTTTAAAGATCAATCTGCAAAATAAAACAGAAAAGGAGCAGATAACTTAAAAAGAAAAAAAGTTATTCAATTTTTTAGCGGCTTTCATCAGCCACCCTGTATGTAAAGATGCCGTTTGATCTTACAAATGAGTCGAGTATGAGTAGTTGAGGGGTTAGTTAACGTGGTGATAGAGGAATTTGAAGATAATAATTGTAATCTTTTGACAAGAAAATGGGGGCAATCGGACAGGATATGTTGAATAGAAAGGGGGGAATTGCAAAATTCACAGGATGGAGGTGGTAGTTTGGTAATTATGAAACTATGAGTTAGGTAAGTGTGTCCAAGACGAAGCCTAATGTACTTATTCATATCTGAGCAAGATGGAATATTGGCTGGGGGTGTATCGAAGTTAAAAATGGAAAGTTTATTGGGATTAATAGATTTGTAATGAAGAGATCGAAATCCACGTTGATTTGAAAAGGGAACTGAAATGTTGTTTAATAAATTGATGAATGTCGGAGGTATTATGATTGGGGATGTAATGAGGAAGTTAGGTGCGGATTTAGCAGTCAATTCTGCAAAGTCGTTTCCAGGAATATCTGAATGGCCCATATGAAACCCATATGAAGGTGATTTTATGGGAGTTGGAAGAAAGAATTTCTCTCACTGACTTAGCGTAGAAGTTGCAGTTCGATTGGTTGAGGATACGAGGGTTGCTACTTAAGTCTTGAGATATGGCAACACAAATGTTGATATGTCAAATCTGACATTGGTATCGTGAAGCTTGTCGTTTTTAATGATGAATGTATTCAGAAAGTTCTGTCATACGAGTGCTATTTTTATTGTTTAAAGCGACTTGAAAAATTCGTTTCGGCAAAAAAATGGAATTAAATCGTGAACATTTTCGTGCAATGCTTTTTATGATTTTCGACGTGGATTAACAAGAGTGTGCCGATCAACTCGCTTCGACTTTTGGTGATGAAGCACCATCCAGGGCCACCGTGTTTCGCTGGTTTTCTGAATTCAATCGTGGTCGTAGTTTTCTCCAGGACAAATTTCGTTAAGGTCGTCAAAAATCGGTTGTTGTGCCACAAAACATTGATGCTGTGCGTGAACTGATATTGCAAGATCGCCATGTGACTTATCGTGAGATTGAGGCATGTTTGGGCATTAGTTCCACTCGCACACATTCAATATTGCATGAACATTTGGCCGTCAAAAACAATCGCGCAAAAAAGGCTCGTGTCGATTGGTGCAAAGAAATGTTGAAAAAATTCAATCGCGGTGCTTCAAAAGACGTCAATAAGGTCGTGACAGGTGATGAATCACGGATTTATGCATATGGGCCTAAAACTAAACAGCAGTCGACTGTATGGGTCTTTCAAGATAAGCCAAATCCAACAAAAGTTGTTCGCGCACGAAGCACTTCGAAGCAAATGATCGCCTGTTCCTTTGGAATAACCGGACTTGTTGCCACCGTGCCATTAGAGAAACATAGAACGGTTAAATCTGAATGGTACACCACCATTTGTTTGCCAGAAGTGTTCGAAGAAATAAGAAAAATCAACCGCAGAAGACGAATCATTCTCCACCACGACAATGCGAGCTCTCACACATCGGCTCAAACATGTGACTTTTTAAACACTCAAAACGTCGAATTGATGGGTCATCCGCCCTATAGTCCAGATTTGGCACCCAATGACTTATTTTTATTCCCGCACACCAAAAATAAATTGCGTGGTCAACGTTTTTCGATGCCTGAAGATTGGTTGATGCGTTCAAAACACATGTTTTGGAGATACCTCATTCCGAGTGGAAAAAGTGCTTCGAAAATTGGTTCAATCGCATGCAAAAGTGTATTGATCTTCATGGAGAATATTTTGAAAAACAATAAAGTCATTTTTGATGATACATATTTGTTATTATTTGTCTGTCTCAAGACTTAAGTAGCAATCCTCGTAGAAGTAATTCCTGATAGAGAGTCGGAGCATATGGCAAATTTACCTGATTTCTTCGCAATGAATTGAACGGCTTCATATAGTGCGATAATTTCGGCCGAATATACCGAGTTGTAATGGGGCAGAAGCCCATATTTTATAGGAGAGTCCTTAAATGTAATGCTGAATTAAAACGTGATAGTCCGATTTTGAACCATCCTTGTAAATGAAGGAATGAAGTTGGTTTCGTAATTCTAGGAATTTCTGTAAGTAAACATCAGTCGGAGTGTATGATTTGTTGAGGTAGCTGAGAGAAATAGAGATATTAGGTGCAGGGTAGCACCAAGGCGGGTTAAGGAAATTTGTTTTTGGAATGGAGGAATATGGGAGGTATAAGTTTTTGGAAATGATTTTATGAATAACGGAAGGAAATTTAAGAGTTTTTTAACTTTAAGTATCTTGCAACAAAGGGGGGATATGGGGAGTCACGAATAAGAAGAATTGATTTAATGAGTTTGGATATGATCATATCTTTGCGATTATGGGCATTATGTTTGATTCGAATAAGATATTATGGATAGGAGTTGTCCTACAAGCACCTAGGTTCAGTCTGAGAGCAGAGAGATAGATGACGCGAATTTTATTACGAAGTGATTTGGGAGCATTGCCATAAAGATTAAGACCAAAATCTATTTTAGACATAATCATAGAATTAACGATAGATATAAGCTGCAATTGTTTTTGTAGAAGGAAGAGCATGTAATGATGTTAAGTCTGTTGGATAATGAGAGAAGAAGATTATCAATATGAGTGTTCCAAGTATAGCGGTTATTGAGAGTGATTCCTAGAATTTTTAGTGAATGAACGTTGTTGATAACAGCTGAGTTAGATTGAAGATTAAAATTACAGGTATTTTTCCGACAGATGTATAGATGTTTGCATTTGGAAACGGAAAGGAGAGCACCAGAGTAATCACACCAATCTATTATGTCTGTAATGAGGTCGCTGATATCTTGGTGATTATTATTTTTATTTGAAGGGAGAATGATGTGATAGTCGTCAGCGTAGGCACAAAAGTTGAACCTTTTGTGTAGCGAGATAATACGATTAAGCTTGTTAAAGGCGATGAGAAATAGGACAACGGAAAGTGGGTAACCTTGCGGTATACCGTTAAAGAGAGAACGTACTTGGGATATGGAGGAATCGACTTGAACGGCAAGTCTCCTATTAGACATGAAGTGAATAATATATTTTGTTATTTTGGGACGTACACCCCATAATTTCAATTCGTCTAGAATCGGGTGAATCCTTATTCTGGCGAAAGTCTTAGTGAAGTCTAAAGAGAAAACGGAGACATGTTTCTTATGTGAAAGAGAAGTAGAAGTCAGATAGTCAGATATATCAGATATTGACTTCCCTTTCCTAAAACCGGTTTATCGAATGTCAATGCGATTGTAGTTAGTAGCAAACCACCACAAACGATTGGCAATAATCTTGTCTAAAACTTTAGCTCAACAAGAATTAAGAGAAATGGGTCTGTAAGATTCAAACTTGGTTTTGTCTGAGTTTGGTTTTAAGAGAGGAATCACTTTATTCAATTTGTATTGATGTGGAATGTCATTGTTAAAAATAAGATTGTATAGATTGAGTAGACAAGTTTTGACAAGGGAGGGAAGATGGTTTAACATGGTATAATTAATTCTGTCAAGACCGGGAGTTTTACCTTTTAAATTATTAAGAGCGTTATAAAGTTTTGTGCTGGGTATATTATTTTCTATGGGTTGTGCGGAAGTGGAAGAAAGGAAATTAATTGTATTAGTACTAGGAATAAGAGACTTATTGTGACAAAAGTTGGGCGAGAAGTTTTGATCAGACCAACGGTTACAGAATTCTTGGGCAATGAGGGATTTGTTGGTAATAGAGTATTGGGGTGAGGGTGTCTTGATACAATGAATCGAATACCGCAGCTTAGTGCCGCAGAATTTTCTAATATTGACCCAGATGAGGGTGGTGGAGGTAGCAGGATTAATAACGAAGAGAGAAAGTGGAAAGTGGTCACTGCCAAAGAGATTGGGTTCAATGTACCATGTTGCATGAGTAGCTAATGAAGAGGAAGAGAGTGTAAGGTCAATGTGGGTGAGAGAATTGTGGGTGCTGAAATGTGTGGTGGAGGTAGCAGGATTAATAACGAAGAGAGAAAGTGGAAAGTGGTCACTGCCAAAGAGATTGGGTTCAATGTACCATGTTGCATGAGTAGCTAATGAAGGGGAAGAGAGTGTAAGGTCAATGTGGGTGCTGAAATGTGTGGGAGAGCCAACATTCAAGATGAGAAGTAGGGATTGATCAATAAATTTAGAGATTAAGTTTCCCTTACGATTGTTAGACTGTGATCCCCATCTACGGTGCCAGCTGTTAAAGTCGCCACATATGATGGTTGGTTAGCAAAGACGTTGTGAAGATTGTGTAGAGAGAAATTTTGGCTTGGTGGTATATATGAGGAGATAATGGAGAAAGAAAATTTTGACTGAATAGTGATGCCGGTGGATAAAAAATCTTGGTTAAGGATAGATGAGTGAAAAAACAGTGCAACTCCCCCATGAGAGTAGGAGGAGTGTTGAGGATAAATACTATTATTAATTGGGATTGGAAAGTTAATGATTATTTTGGGGTTGTGTTTTTTAATGAGTAACTGCAACTGGTTGTAGTTGTTAATGTAACCGTTAAGATTCCACTGCAAGATACTTAGTATCGTGATATCGTATCGGTTTGAGCCCTCAGGTCCATCATCAGATTGACACGAGAGAAGTACGCAGACCCCACCGATGCCCAAAGGAGAAAGATAAAAATTAGGTGTCGTCCTGGGTATTAAGGTGGCTTCATTTAATTTTTTTTGGTACGTTAAGGTTGGTCTTATTCTTGGATTTAAGATTGGACGATAGGTTGGGTTTTGTGTTAATATTTTTTGATTTTAATTTACTGGTATATGTTGCAAGTGGTGAAGAGGTGTCACCGCTATCGCTGAGAGAGTCCATGTCTAGATCAGTTTGTTCATACGAGGTAATGATCCTGGGTTTAGTTTGTAGCTTTGCGGTTGTAGCGGAGAGTATATTCGCTGGTGCATTGCTTGTATTAGATTGCTTTGACGATTCTGGAGGTTGAATTCATGGTTGTTTAAGATATTTTAAAACGTTATCTTAGTTCTTCATGATTTTATAAATTTCCGTTATTCTTTGCGTTTTTAATTCCTCTAGAATATCTTCTTCTGGAATGTTGCGTAGTTCGTTAAAATAAATAATACCTTTTGAATAGTTGAGTGTTTTGTGTTCAGTTACTACGACATCGAAGTCACCAAATTTGATCAATTTTAAAAGTTTTGAGGTTTGTGTTGAGTTTTTAGTTTTAATGAGAAGGCTGTCTGCTCTTGTCTTTTTGCATTGTTCAACTTCTCCACCACATGTGTATTCGATTACTTTTTTCATAAGGAAGGGAGAAACGTTATTAAAGCTGTTGTTGTGTCTGTTGATGACAAGGAATTTGCCTGCATTACATGCAGGCGCCGCTAATTTTTACCTGTCTGGCTGTTTGTTCATTATTCTTTTGCACACGACACAAGAGAAAAGTTAAAAAAAAAAACCAGAAAGAAGGCAATCATTGTCTATGCCAAAGATGTAATACTTTTCACGCTCCTCCGGGTTACATCCAACATTTCTTTCTTAGCATCACATCAGTTTGAGTGGCAATTTTATTGTACATTTATTCTTTAAACTAGCAAACCAACCTGCTTTGCACGAGTGCAATTTAAGAAATATCGCTTTGGTATAAATAGCATGCAATTTTATTAATTAATTTTTTAACAAATTTTTGTTTACAATATGTCTACAATTTTTACAGCTTTTTTGTCATTACACAATACGAACAGAAGTGACGCGTGAAAGAGCTACATATAACTGTCCATGGGAAATACACTGAATGCTCAGGTCTAATCCCACAACGTTGAATGTTTGACCTTGTGATTTGATAATTGTCATTGAAAATGACAATTTTATAGGAAATTGCAATTTTCTAAATTGGAAAGGTAGATCCGTTAGTTTTAATGGAATCCGGGGAATTAAAACGACTTCTCCAGTTCCACATCCGGTCAGTATTGTACACTCTATTATGTAGTTTTTTAATGATTTTATCTGTAAACGTGTACCATTGCACAATTTTGGTGAATTAAGGTTCCGTAATAAAAAAGGGACACCCCACTTTTAAAACTAATTTATGTGGGCGCAAACCAGAAGGCTGTAGAGAATTAAGAAATTCTGTTGGGAAATGAACAGCCTCTTCCAGATCAATAGCATTGTCTACAGAGAAGTATGTGTCAGTCTGTCAGTCCATTGATCTTTGACAGAATTAAATGATTTACTTTACCTATTTGATCGTTGGTAGGTGACATTTTTTCCTTATATTGCAAGTAAACAAATGTTTTTTTTTTACCTTATAGTATGGCTTAAATGATAATAATAATTACTTTAATTTAATTCTAAAATCACATTTGAAGAAACTTTGCTGTGTAAAAAATGAAAAGCTGCACTATTGTAGTAGCAGTAAATGCTTTTTCCATAAATTTTAACACTATTACAACTACATTAATTTTATAAGCGAACAAAACGGGACTCGTCCGCAAAGCCAACCTGTGAAATTATCAAAATACAGTATTGGTAAATGGGGAAAGAACTACTTTTTGTAGTGAATTACAAAAACCTGTTTTGGTGAATGTCAAACATAGTAATGCTGTCTTTAGTGAATGACAAATATGGATAATTAATGATAATAATCATAATTACTTTTATTATTGAATCAATTATTTTTGTACATTCTAAGGAAATTCTTTAATTAACAGTGAAAACCGTATCAAAATACGTTGCGTGGTTTAGAAGTTATCAGTATTCGAACTTCTTGAAATTTCGACTTTGCTTTATACTATGTAAAGAAGTTTGCCATTTAATTTGGGTTTGTATGGGAGGTACCACTCCTGGTAACCCTAGGATCATGAAATTTATATGGTTGGTGAATATAGAAAACTTATAGAGTCCAAATTTCAGTTCGATACGTTAAAAAACAAAAAACTTTTTCTAACAAGAACATTAATTTAAAGGGGGTTTGTATGGGTCGTACCGCACCTAGTAGCCCTAGGATCATGAAATTTACATGATTGATGGTCATAGATTACAAACCTATCGTGTCCAAATTTCAGTTCCATATGTTAAAAAACAAAAAACTTTTTTTAATAAGAACATTAATTTAAAGGGTGGTTTGTATGGGAGGTACCCCCCCTAGTGGTCCGATTCGGCTGATTCCGAAAAATGTGCTGCGTATGGTAAAAAGAAACGTCAGCTCTCTAGCTCAAAAACTGAGGGACTAAGTTGCATACATACAGACAGACAGACGGCCATGGCTTAATCAACTCGTCTCATCGAGCTGATCACAAATATATATACTTTATGTTGTCTGCGATGTCTCCTTCTGTGTGTTACAAACTTCATGACAAACTTATAAAACTATTCACTCCCGTGAAGATTATAAAAATATATGTACATATATAAATGTATGTATACATATATATAAACGCTATTTGTCTATTGCTTGATGTTGTTGTCAAACGAGAGCAGAAGTTTTTTGTTGTATTATCCCGTTATACTTATTTTTACTTGTTGTTTTCTTTGTATTCACTTTCGTAAAAATTAAAAGGTAGTTAGTAAATGCTTTGTTGTTTTTTTTTTAGTCTGCAAGTTATGCGCACAATAGAGTAATATAACCGATTGAAGACTGTCTTTGACATAATCGAAAGAAAATAATATACAAAAAAAAAAAAAAAATAAATAAATAAACGACAAAAATTTAAAAAAAACAGAAAGAAGGCTATCATTGGCTATACCAAAGATGTAATACTCTTCAGGCTCCTCCGGGTTGCATCCAACCACCCTTTATTAGCATCACATCAGTTTGATTGGCAATTTTAATGTACATTTATTCTTTAAAATTTTCCCATTTAATTTGGGTTTGTATGGGAGGTACCCCTCCTGGTAACCCTAGAATCATGGTTAATGAATATCGATCAGAAACTTATAGGGTCCAAATTTCAGTTCGATACGTTAAAAAACAAAAAACCTTTTTCTAATAAGAACATTAATTTAAAAGGGGGTTTGTGTGGGAGGTGGACATGGCTAAATCAACTCGTCTCATCGAGCTGATCACAAATATATATAATTTATGTGGTCTACGATGTCTTCTTCTGTGTGTTACAAACTTCATGACAAACTTATAATACTATTCACTCCCGTGAAGAGTATAAAAAATGCAATTAAAATCAAATTATACAAATGTAAACAAACTGAATCACATGCGCAGGCTTGCCAACTTAGCATACTTTCAAAAGTCAGCTTCAGAAAAAACGCAATTAAATTTTAAATATTAAATAATGTATTAATAAAGAACATGACAAAGCGTTCATTGTTTTTTAGGAGGTTGTCCATACATGTTGGCAATACTAATGTCAATACGTAAAATCTGGCAACGCCATAATAAACTATCATTTTTTAGCACATATGTACGTACAACGTTTTTATGCACAATTGGTTTTTGTTTTGTTTACAAAAAGTTAAAGAAATCAATTTGGCTAAACAATGGAAATTTCTCGTTGGATTATTTTTCACAACTTTCGACGTGGATTATCCCAACAAGAATGTGTCGATGAACTTAGTTCTTTATATGGTGAGAAAACACCATCAAAAACGACAGTTTATCGCTGGTTTGCAGAATTTAATCGTGGTCGTAGTTTTCTCCAGGACGAATTCCGGGATGGTCGTCCAAAATCGGTTGTTGTCCCACAAAACATCAAAGGTGTGCGTGAACTGATAGTGCAAGATCGACATGTGACATATCGTGAGATAGAGGCATCCTTGCACATTAGTTCCACTTCAATACATTCTATTTTGCATGAACACTTAGTTGTAAAAAAGGTTTGTTCTCGTTGGATAACCCATAACTTATCAATAGCTCAAAAAAAGGCTCGCGTCAAGGAAATGCATAAAAAATTCGACCGTGGTGCTTCAAAAGACGTTTATAAAATCGTGACAGGTAATGAATCATGGATATATGCGTATGAGCCTGAAACTAAACAGCAATCGACCGTGTGGATGTTCCAAGATGAGCCAAATCCAACAAAAGTTGTTCGAGCACGAAGCACTTCGAAGCAAATGGTCGCCTGTTTCTTCGGAAGAATGGGTCATGTGGCCACTGTTCCGCTAGATCAACGTAGGACTGTCAATTCTGAGTGGTACACGACCATTTGTTTTCCGGAGGTCTTCAGAGAAATTCGCAAAACCAACTGCCAAAGACGAATCATTCTCCATCATGACAATGCGAGCTCTCACACATCTCGGCAAACAGGTGAATTTTTAAGCAGTCAAAACATCGAATTGATGACTCATCCGCCCTACAGTCCTGACTTGGCACCCAATGACTTCTGTTGATTCCCTCACATCAAAAAAAAACTGCGTGGTCAACGATATACGAGCGCCGTAGAAGCAGTTGAAGAGTTCAAAAACCATGCTTTGGAGGTGTCTCAAGAGGAATGGAAAAATTGCTATGACCAATGGTTCGAATGAATGCAAAAGTGTATTGATCATCAGGGGGAATATTTTGAAAAACAATAAAGCCATTTTCATTAAAAAATTTTTGTTCTTATTTGCTATTCCCGAAATATAAATAGCAGCCCTCGTAATTGTGACTATGTATTTATAATTTTTCATCCGAATCTGACTTTTGATTATACCCCTTAATAAGTTGGCAAGCCCACATTTGCAATACAAATTTGAAATTTCAATTATTGCCAAATGCCATATCGGTCCTCATTTGCACAAATGAACCAAAAGTGTTCACACGATGTGACATATTCGTGCAAATGCGTATGCCGCCTGAAATTTGGAGTTCACACAATATGATCACTTTTGGGACAAATTTTAACGGAAAGACATTTGTCAGGTTGTCACATCGTGTGACCGCACCATTACAAACATCATACAAAATACAAAGATACCAAAACAAAGACAAATTGACTTTTTCAGTTATAAAATGTTACGTTTATTTTGTTGTTTTCATTTTTCAGTAAAAATATATGAATGATGTTTATAAAAAAAAAATTCTAAAAAATATATAAAGGTTATGATGAAACTTTTAAAGAAAAACAGCAACTTTTACACTTCGCTTAAATATTTTTATGATCTTCTTTCATGTTTTTTTTTCAAGTTTTAAAATGTTAATTGATGTTTAAATGGTAGATTTTAGATAGGAAGGAGTGTAATAGATCATGTTTCGGAATATTTTTTTTATTTAATTTTTTTTTATATTTGTAAGAGTTTGCAAAATAAAGAAAACACTCCGTTATAGATATACCCAGGCTTATAGAATACGGGTTTTTATTTAATTGTTGAATGCTGTTAAAAAAGCTTGAAAAAACTTTACTATCTAGTTTTCAGAGCTGCTCAACTTTCCTCTGGAAACTTTATGAAAAAAAAAATTACACTGTAATATTATAAACGCCATCATTTATTATATCTGTTATTAGTGTTCATTTGGTAGGGTTGCGTCTTCAATATTTCTTCTTCGTTGTCTATGCCTTATTAAATGAAAGATCGGTCTTTAATATTATTGGATGGCTGCATTGGATGCTATATGTCTCGTTTTTTTAAAGTTTTTGCCTAAATATACAATTTTTTTTTAGAATCCGCATTGACGATGATAAAATTATCCATCTTAAGCTGACTTCTCTGCCTCAATTACCTCCTTAGTTGGCAAAACGTTTTTCTCAGTTGTTTCAGTATGCTTCAATTTGGTTGAATCAAAGTTTTCAATGCCGGCAATAAATTGATTTTTCTCCTTTTCTTTTTCGATTGCTGGAAAATAAAAAACACAAGATCAGAATTTAGAAAATGAAATAGGCACTCATAGTGTCCAAATTTCAGTTGGATAACACAAAACACAAAAAAGTTTTTCTAATAAGAACATTAATTTGAACTAGCATTCGACATTCGACCACCCGCATGAATACATTTTCACACTGTTTATATAGTATAATATTTAAAATATACAGTAGAATCTCGAAAATGTTAACCGAAATGTCCGAAGGGTAATTTACTTTTTCGAAATATTAACTTTTCTAAACGGTTCTCAAATTTGGCTTTTACATTATCATACTTTGTGGCTGAATTCTCTCATCCGACTTTTGCTTGTACGCAGTTGGCTATGTAGCTGTCGGCAGCCGTGTCCGATATACCACAGACAAAAATTTCGCTGACTGTTTATAATCTTCACGGGAGTGATAGTATTATAAGTTTGTCATGAAGTTTGTAACACACAGAAGGAGACATCGCAGACCACATAAAGAATATATATTTGTGATCAGCTCGATGAGACGAGTTACCTCCCATACAATCTCAAATTAAATGTCAAATTTATAAAGAATGAAAGTACAATAAAAGTGCCACTCAAACTGATGTGATGCTGTGATGAAAGGAAGGTTGGATGCAACTCGGAGGAGCGTGAAGAGTATTAGCTCTTATTTTTGAAAGTGGTATAAGTCAGTGTTCCCAACCTAAAGTAAGACAATTACCGTACCTACAGCGTAAGATTATCGTAAATGGACCAAAATTATCGTACTTGTCACTACGAGGGCTGCTATTTATATTTCGGGAATTGGCAATACTAATGTCAATACGTAAAATCTGGCAACGTCATAATAAACTTTGTCATTTTTTAGCACATATGTACGTACAACGTTTTTATGTACAATTGGGTTTTGTTTTGTTTACAATAAGTTGAAGAAATCAATTTGGCAAAACAATGGAAATTTCTCGAGAGAGTTTTCGTTGGAGTATTGTATGGATTATCCCAACAAGAATGTGTCGATGAACTTAGTTCTTTATATGGTGAGAAAACACCATCAAAAACGACAGTTAATCGCTGGTTTGCAGAATTTAATCGTGGTCGTAGTTTTCTCCAGGACGAATTCCGGGAAGGTCGTCCAAAATCGGTTGTTGTGCCACAAAACATCAAAGGTGTGCGTGAACTGATAGTGCAAGATCGACATGTGACATATCGTGAGATAGAGGCATCTTTGCACATTAGTTCCACTTCAATACATTCTATTTTGCATGAACACTTAGTTGTAAAAAAGGTTTGTTCTCGTTGGATAACCCATAACTTATCAATAGCTCAAAAAAAGGCTCGAGTCGATTGGACTAAGGACATGCTTAAAAAATTCGACCGTGGTGCTTCAAAAGACGTTTATAAAATCGTGACAGGTAATGAATCATGGATATATGCGTATGAGCCTGAAACTAAACAGCAATCGACCGTGTGGATGTTCCAAGATGAGCCAAATCCAACAAAAGTTGTTCGAGCACGAAGCACTTCGAAGCAAATGGTCGCCTGTTTCTTCGGAAGAATGGGTCATGTGGCCACTGTTCCGCTAGATCAACGTAGGACTGTCAATTCTGAGTGGTACACGACCATTTGTTTGCCGGAGGTTTTCAGAGAAATTCGCAAAACCAACTGCCAAAGACGAATCATTCTCCATCATGACAATGCGAGCTCTCACACATCTCGGCAAACAGGTGAATTTTTAAGCAGTCAAAACATCGAATTGATGACTCATCCGCCCTACAGTCCTGACTTGGCACCCAATGACTTCTGTTGATTCCCTCACATCAAAAAAAAACTGCGTGGTCAACGATATACGAGCGCCGTAGAAGCAGTTGAAGAGTTCAAAAACCATGCTTTGGAGGTGTCTCAAGAGGAATGGAAAAATTGCTATGACCAATGGTTTGAATGAATGCAAAAGTGTATTGATCATCAGGGGGAATATTTTGAAAAACAATAAAGCCATTTTCATTAAAAAATTTTTGTTCTTATTTGCTATTCCCGAAATATAAATAGCAGCCCTCGTAATTGTGACTATGTATTTATAATTTTTCATCCGAATCTGACTTTTGATTATACCCCTTAATAAGTTGGCAAGCCCACATTTGCAATACAAATTTGAAATTTCAATTATTGCCAACTGCCATATCGGTCCTCATTTGCACAAATGAACCAAAAGTGTTCACACGATGTGACATATTCGTGCAAATGCGTATGCCGCCTGAAATTTGGAGTTCACACTATATGATCACTTTTGGGACAAATTTTAACGGAAAGACATTTGTCAGGTTGTCACATCGTGTGACCGCACCATTACAAACATCATACAAAATACAAAGATACCAAAACAAAGACAAATTGACTTTTTCAGTTATAAAATGTTACGTTTATTTTGTTGTTTTCATTTTTCAGTAAAAATATATGAATGATGTTTATAAAAAAAAAATTCTAAAAAATATATAAAGGTTATGATGAAAATTTTAAAGAAAAACAGCAACTTTTACACTTCGCTTAAATATTTTTATGATCTTCTTTCATGTTTTTTTTTTCAAGTTTTAAAATGTTAATTGATGTTTAAATGGTAGATTTTAGATAGGAAGGAGTGTAATAGATCATGTTTCGGAATATTTTTTTTATTTAATTTTTTTTTATATTTGTAAGAGTTTGCAAAATAAAGAAAACACTCCGTTATAGATATACCCAGGCTTATAGAATACGGGTTTTTATTTAATTGTTGAATGCTGTTAAAAAAGCTTGAAAAAACTTTACTATCTAGTTTTCAGAGCTGCTCAACTTTCCTCTGGAAACTTTATGAAAAAAAAAATTACACTGTAATATTATAAACGCCATCATTTATTATATCTGTTATTAGTGTTCATTTGGTAGGGTTGCGTCTTCAATATTTCTTCTTCGTTGTCTATGCCTTATTAAATGAAAGATCGGTCTTTAATATTATTGGATGGCTGCATTGGATGCTATATGTCTCGTTTTTTTAAAGTTTTTGCCTAAATATACAATTTTTTTTTAGAATCCGCATTGACGATGATAAAATTATCCATCTTAAGCTGACTTCTCTGCCTCAATTACCTCCTTAGTTGGCAAAACGTTTTTCTCAGTTGTTTCAGTATGCTTCAATTTGGTTGAATCAAAGTTTTCAATGCCGGCAATAAATTGATTTTTCTCCTTTTCTTTTTCGATGGCTGGAAAATAAAAAACACAAGATCAGAATTTAGAAAATGAAATAGGCACTCATAGTGTCCAAATTTCAGTTGGATAACACAAAACACAAAAAAGTTTTTCTAATAAGAACATTAATTTGAACTAGCATTCGACATTCGACCACCCGCATGAATACATTTTCACACTGTTTATATAGTATAATATTTAAAATATACAGTAGAATCTCGAAAATGTTAACCGAAATGTCCGAAGGGTAATTTACTTTTTCGAAATATTAACTTTTCTAAACGGTTCTCAAATTTGGCTTTTACATTATCATACTTTGTGGCTGAATTCTCTCATCCGACTTTTGCTTGTACGCAGTTGGCTATGTAGCTGTCGGCAGCCGTGTCCGATATACCACAGACAAAAATTTCGCTGACTGTTTATAATCTTCACGGGAGTGATAGTATTATAAGTTTGTCATGAAGTTTGTAACACACAGAAGGAGACATCGCAGACCACATAAAGAATATATATTTGTGATCAGCTCGATGAGACGAGTTACCTCCCATACAATCTCAAATTAAATGTCAAATTTATAAAGAATGAAAGTACAATAAAAGTGCCACTCAAACTGATGTGATGCTGTGATGAAAGGAAGGTTGGATGCAACTCGGAGGAGCGTGAAGAGTATTAGCTCTTATTTTTGAAAGTGGTATAAGTCAGTGTTCCCAACCTAAAGTAAGACAATTACCGTACCTACAGCGTAAGATTATCGTAAATGGACCAAAATTATCGTACTTGTCACTACGAGGGCTGCTATTTATATTTCGGGAATTGGCAATACTAATGTCAATACGTAAAATCTGGCAACGTCATAATAAACTTTGTCATTTTTTAGCACATATGTACGTACAACGTTTTTATGTACAATTGGGTTTTGTTTTGTTTACAATAAGTTGAAGAAATCAATTTGGCAAAACAATGGAAATTTCTCGAGAGAGTTTTCGTTGGAGTATTGTATGGATTATCCCAACAAGAATGTGTCGATGAACTTAGTTCTTTATATGGTGAGAAAACACCATCAAAAACGATAGTTTATCGCTGGTTTGCAGAATTTAATCGTGGTCGTAGTTTTCTCCAGGACGAATTCCGGGAAGGTCGTCCAAAATCGGTTGTTGTGCCACAAAACATCAAAGGTGTGCGTGAACTGATAGTGCAAGATCGACATGTGATATATCGTGAGATAGAGGCATCCTTGCACATTAGTTCCACTTCAATACATTCTATTTTGCATGAACACTTAGTTGTAAAAAAGGTTTGTTCTCGTTGGATAACCCATAACTTATTAATAGCTCAAAAAAAGGCTCGCGTCGATTGGACTAAGGAAATGCTTAAAAAATTCGACCGTGGTGCTTCAAAAGACGTTTATAAAATCGTGACAGGTGATGAATCATGGATATATGCGTATGAGCTGGAAACTAAACAGCAATCGACCGTGTGGATGTTCCAAGATGAGCCAAATCCAACAAAATTTGTTCGAGCACGAAGCACTTCGAAGCAAATGGTCGCCTGTTTCTTCGGAAGAATGGGTCATGTGGCCTCTGTTCCGCTAGAGCAACGTAGGACTGTCAATTCTGAGTGGTACACGACCATTTGTTTGCCGGAGGTTTTCAGAGAAATTCGCAAAACCAACTGCCAAAGACGAATCATTCTCCATCATGACAATGCGAGCTCTCACACATCTCGGCAAACAGGTGAATTTTTAAGCAGTCAAAACATCGAATTGATGACTCATCCGCCCTACAGTCCTGACTTGGCACCCAATGACTTCTGTTGATTCCCTCACATCAAAAAAAAACTGCGTGGTCAACGATATACGAGCGCCGTAGAAGCAGTTGAAGAGTTCAAAAACCATGCTTTGGAGGTGTCTCAAGAGGAATGGAAAAATTGCTATGACCAATGGTTCGAATGAATGCAAAAGTGTATTGATCATCAGGGGGAATATTTTGAAAAAAATAAAACCATTTTCATTAAAAAATTTTTGTTCTTATTTGCTATTCCCGAAATATAAATAGCAGCCCTCGTATACATATATTGTAATATGCAATAATGTAAAGAAATAATGGAAAATGATATTACAAAAATAAATGGTAATTCTTAAGTTTCTAAGGTTTTATACATTCGTACAATATGGATCTTTAGTTATGGCATGAATAAAGGCGTGGTAAAAAATTTAAACAGGACTAACAAATATAACACACACAATACTCTCTTCAAGAAACTCTAAAATGCTGAATTGGGAATTCTTTAAATGTAGTAGGAAGAGAAATGAGAAAAAGTATGTTTACGACAGTCGCAAAATGAATAAGCAAGCAAGACACAACCATCAGACAACAAAGAAGAATCGACGATAAGCCTGAACAGCGAGTATGATAATATATAAAACAGGTCAAATTTATTTTAATGATTTAGTTTTCATCATTACAAAAAAGAAACAGCGTTTTCACACCGAGCCTGATGCAAATCAATGTTGATTTGCCTACTGTTCCAGATCAGATTCGATAACAATCACAAGAAAAATGACGTCATTCAGGGTTTGTTGTTGTAGAATGTGATCCGGATAAATAGACAAATCAAGAATGATTTGAAAATTAATAAAGGTCACTCTCCTCAGTGGAGCTGCAAGATCTATTTGCATATATTGCGAAATGTTCTAAATCATGTATTTTTCACTAATTTTTAGTTTTAATTTAGACAACGTGCTCGCAAAGTTCTACGTGTGTGCATGACCAAAACAAAAAACAGCTGTTCAGTCTGAACGAAAAAATGCATCACCATGATTTAGTTCGGTGTGAATTCAGTATTATATTTAATTTGTACTGGCTGGCATTCCAGACTTGTTTGTTTCTTTTCTTTTGTGTAAAAGCTTTTGACCATTTTCGTGCGCTTACCGATAGGGTCAGCCACCTGATTTATAGCCATTTCACAGTGCGAAGATGAGCATTAGATTTTTTTTGTAAAATATTAACAAAATACGTAGCAGGAATGAAAAAGGAAGCTGCCAGAACTACGTGCATATACTGCAAAATGTTCTAAATCATGTATTATTCACAAATTTTTAATTTTATACGTGCATATACTGCAAAATGTTCTAAATCATGTATTATTCACAAATTTTTAATTTTATTTCCTCACTGTTTGCGCGAACTGTGCATTTGTGTGTATAATTAATCAAAAACAGCTGCTAAAGATGTGAAAATAGTACCGTGAACACTACTTTGCTTTTTCATTTGCGACTATGATGCAGCTCCACACTAAAATGGCTATTACATCGTTATTGTTTTCATAACATTTTATTAAGGTATTGATGCTTCCGTTGAACTCACTTTCGGTTATTGAGTATCTTGCTTGATAATTGATCCGTCGTTATCATTATCAGACACTTCGAAATCTTCGGTATCTTCCATAATTTCATCCTTGTTCCAAATTACAATGTCATCAATGCTAATGTCAACATTATCACCCACCTTGGACATCAACAATTGACCTTCTCGAAGTTTATCGTCGTAAGCACTATTTGATTTAATCAATTTAGTCAACGGAATGTCTTCTTCACTATCGTAATGATCACCACCATCCTACTTTTTATCGACGCTTTTATAAGAACAACTTTAGTACCAAAAAGACATCACGAATTGAATTTGCCTATATGTTTTTGCAGGTCGAAACAAAAAAGAAACTCGGGAAATACACGAATTAGGGCTCGCACTTGCTTGTATTTCCAAGCAAACGGTTGGTTGTGAAATCCATAATTTTCCCTATTTTTCATTAGTACATATGAGTGTCCTAGACAAAATCTTTTTTTTATCTGCTAATATATAAAAATCTCGTGTCACGGTGTCAGTGTATAACCTCCTCCGAAACGGCTCGACTGATTTTTATGACATTTTTGAAGTGAAACTTCTTTAGCGAGGTGTAAGTCCAAAAAAAGCGTTTTAGTAATCAAAAGAATGTTTATGCATGAGTAAGAGAGAGAGATAAAAAATGCTTTACTGGTGTGTGTTCACTTTACGAATAGCGTACGACCACCAGCCGAAAATGCATTTCTGTCTCTCTCTTCGTGTGTGCCGTAGTTGTTGTTGCGAGTGAACATACAAAAGAACTCTCTATCTCAATTTGCGTTTGTCGAGAAGGGAAGTGCGCAGGTCATTGCTGTTGTTTGGTTTTGTGCACAACTTATCAACAACAGCACACCCATCACCAGTTGCATTTTCGCTGTTCTTTTCTATCATATGTGCTCATGGATTGATTTAATTTCAATTATGCTTTTCATTTGTGTGGGCCCTACACGACGCCGATCTCGCATATTAATTTGTGTGCATGTCGCTGATACTTTGCTGTTATATGTCATATAAATCAATACGTTATTTGATCCTTAGGTGTAGAGTTCAAATTTATACCTCCCACATTTCGGGGGACTATGGGAGAGTGCGATTAAGGTAGCAAAGAGGCTGTTAGCAAACCAGGTTAACGAGATGGCGTTAAACTTTGAAGAAATGTCGACAGTGGTGGCGTAAGTAGAGGCAATAATGAACTCTCGTCCACACTGCCCTCTCACCGATGATGCAAATGATTTGGATGCATTAACTCCAGGTTAGCTCTTAAGACTCTACCAGAGGTCTTCAGGCTGTCCATGGTGAATCGATATAAGCGAGTCTTTGCCGTGCAACAAGAAGTATGGCGGCGGTGGTCAAAAGAATACTTGACCCTACTTCAACAGCGCCAAAAATGGACTAAGGAGTACAACAACATTGCAGTAGGTGCACTGGTCCTTCTGGCGGATGAGAACGCCCCGCCAAATAAATGGTGCCTAGGACGTGTAATGGAAGTGTTCCCTGGACAGGACGGACTCGTTAGAGTAGTCGCAGTGAAGACGAGGTCTGGTGTATTGAAGCACAGCATACACAAGATATGCCCGCTACATCTGGAGTCGAATGGGACTTAAGTTGGTTGGAAAGAGCTTCCAGGCGGGGAGTTTTTTGGCGCCGAACTGTTAAAGTAATAGTGCTTTAATTTGATATATGTACTAATCTTTGAAGTCTCTTAATTTTTCCTTATCTTCATCTCTTATTCGGGTTAATTGTTCTCTTTCATTCTCTTAAGTTATCTTTAGTCATTTGAAATTATCTTATGTTATGTTAAGCTTTGTATGAAATGCATTATAAATTAGTTAGTGAAGTAAGAATGAAAGAAATAAAAAACAGAAGCAATTAAAACACCAAGAAGAAGGACGTGTTTTTGTGTTTCTCTTCCACCTGAAGTACCAATTCAACAAGACGACTTCACTGAGGGCCGACTGCCGGAACCACCCCAGGAAGAACTCAACAGTAATAATGTAAATATCTTTTGTAAATAGGTAAGGTTGCTACTGTTTCCACTCCTTGTAGGTTAAGTGAAATTTGACATTGCTCTGTAACCTCACTAATAAATAAATATTCATAATTACGCTACACCTTCGGAATGAGGCAAAAAAACGCCGGGTACGCTAGTATAGATATATACAAAATATCGATATTTAACCTTCGATATATCAAATCAATCCGATATAATCGTACCATCAGATATCGAATACGTATTATCGATATATTTTAATCGATATATCCTACCGAACACTCGAAAACGCAAAACTATCCGTATAAGTGATAATTAATTGTGTTAACGACTAAACGAAAGTCGTCTATACTACCACTCCTGACGTGTCATCTCTTTATTTGACGGCACCAGTTAGTAGATTTAATGAAAACCCTTTGAAAGTGTGGGTAGATTATAAAGTATTTGACTTCGGCTTTAGTTCTGTGCCATCTGAGAGGCTACATTCGTAGGCCGCGCAGGTCTTATCCCAAAAACGAAATCGATAGCAAGGCTTAAACAAGAAATATTGAGAATTTTTATATAATTGTCAAAACATATAATTGATTTCAGTTTTGTACGTACTTTTCTTTTAATTTGGTTTTGTATGGTAGCTACCCCTCCTGGTAACCCTAGGATCTTGAAATTAACATGGTTGATGAATATGGATCAGAAACTTATAGTGTCCAAATTTCAGATCGATACGTCAAAAAACGAATTTCCATTAAGAAAATTATTTTCCACATCATATTTTTTCATATCATATTTTTTGTCATAGTTTGTTTGGGTGGACTTTTCATCATATAATATGATAAAAATGTGAAATCTATTATAATTATTCAATCCATTTCCAATGTATTGCAACAATGTTCATTTTTCAAGCTCTCTCCAACTAAAGGGCCCACAACTGACAACTTTACTAATCTAGTATTGTATTATAGTTTTCTATGACTTTTTGACGTGAAAACGTCTTTATTTTTTATACCAGGCGGTAACCATAATAAATTGATGATATGAAAAATGGGTAAACAGTTTCGTGTTGTAGTTGCAACAGTACTACCCACATACAAAATCTAATTACACCACTCGGTAGTTAAAGGATCAAAGAATTGGTTAAGGTGAGTTAGGTCTGTGAAACATGGCGGTGGACGGAGTGGGAAGCGTCGCAATTTTGCCTTTTTTGACTGTAAATATTATCGTCTAATTCGTTGGTTTTGCTTTATTGTTTTGTGTGTATTTGATTATTGTTCTATGTATATTTTTTTTGCTATCGCTTTACGTACATTCCCTTTTGTTATTGCTGTAATTTACTTTATGTTTTTTCTTGTTGCTTTTACGGTATTTACACGATACGTTAGCTATTACTGATTCCTCTTTGTTGATTTTGGCTTCAATTTACACAGAACAGCATGTCGTACAACAAATTTTTCTGCACTCCTCTTTATTTGTTCCTCTGTGAACTTCGGTCGAAAAGCAAATTTCTTCACATACACCGCTATATTTTTCATTTCTCATGCATTAGCATGCATCCTCACCAGAGTTGTGCAGCCAAGGCTTGTTTGCTGATAAGCACTTCATAAGCCTTCGCTGCACAACTCTAATTCTCACTCTACGCAAGCCCAACGAAAGGCAAAAGATAACGAAGAACCAGAAAGAAGGCTATAATTGGCTGTGCCAAAGATGAAATACTCTTCACGCTCCTCCGGGTGGCATTCAACCTTCCTTTCTTAGCATCACCATATCTCTCTGTTACAGTTTGAGTATCAACAAAGAACACATTTTGAGTATCAACAAAGAACACAGTTTGAGTTGCATTGTATTTTTATTGTACTTATACTCTTTATAAGTTTGTTATTTAATGTGAGTTTGTATGGGAGGTACCCCTCCTGGTATACCAAAAAAAAATTGTTTAATGCTTTTTTCTAAGGACTTATTGACCCACCCTTGTATCTTCAAATTCATGCTCCGGTGTGTATACCCACCCGGGCACAACGTTACCAGAAATTAAGCCTTGTATGTTACGAGATCTAGTGAAATATTCTAAATACATCTTTAAGACTACACTTGAATACGAATCAGATCTCACTACATCAATCATGATAGTCGGAGACTTTAGTGTTAATGGAACTAAAGATTGCTCATTCCCAGACTTCATGTTAAGTGAGTGCAATTTATCTCATATCGAAACTACCTCAACTACGTTAGGCAATGGCTGTTTTGATTTAACGTTTACAAGAAATCTCGATGTATGCCATTTGTATTTTTCTTATCACAGACCAATTATTGATAAATGTAAAACAGACAGCCGTAGCCGAAACACAGCCACACCCCCCTGTTTTTTATATGTGTTATTATTAACTTATTTATTTGCTTCGTCTTCGACTATCACTTGTTGCGTGCAGTCAGCTTGCTAATCAATAATCTTCATAACTCTCTATGATTGCTTTTTTTTTATTGCTTTCGGCTACATAGCCACATAACAGTTTTTTTCGTTTGTTTTTCTCTTTCTTTTATTTCTTGCATTTGTGTTCTTAATCCGCGTGTGTTTGTGAATACTGTGATCATCATGGCACCTGGGCCCCCCGTTCACCCGACCCGGGAACAAACAGATGTGATATACTTGCAACTGACACTCAAGCTAAAAAAAGGAAAGTATCACTTAAGCCCATTGACCAATATCCTAATCTCCCAGTTCGTACTCGCCCAGATCCTAAATTTATATTATTGTCCTCAGCAGACGAAAATAAACTTCGAACTCAATATTCGTGCTTTGCTATCCATAGAGCAATACAACTTATAAGTAAAGATTTTTCCTCCATTTCCGAATTACGTGATGGTAAATTGCTACTATTAGCTAACAACTCAAAAGCTCCTGAAAAGTTTATTGCATCCAAAGCTCTTTTTGGAATATGCCCAATAATATGGACCTTCCATGAAAACCTTAACACCAACAAAGGTACTATATTCGCTCCATGCTTAAACAATGTGTCGTATGATGAAATTGTCCGCGAGCTTGCTCCGCAGGGTGTATCCTCAGTCTTCAAATTCACCAAATTAGTGGAAGGCAAACCCAAGTCTACCGGGGTGGTACTAGTCACCTTCAATCTGTACCACCTACCAGATACTCTGGACGTCTCCTGGTACAAGGTTAAAGTGCACCAATATTACCCTAATCCCATGCGCTGTAAGAATTGCCAACTTTTGGGACATACAGCTAAACGCTGCAAAAACACCTCTGTCTGCCAACCCATGCTCCAATAGGCTGTACCCGTACTCAATGTGCTAACTGCTCTGATGATCACCCCTCTTCCTCAAACAAATGCAAGAAATTTATCCAACAAAAAGATATCATAAAGGTACAGACACAAAAAAAATGCACAATAAAAGAAGGTAGACAAATCTACAGAAGTCAATACCCTTTGAATGCAAGCCCCGCTACCCGCACTTATGCTCAAACGGCATCACAATCACAAAACTCTTCTCTGATCAGCAATGCTGACTCTTCCTCTCCACAAGCAAACGTAATAAAAACTTCAAACACTGTTACTGTTATTAGCGATAAAAAAACAACAAAACTTCTGTTAAATTAGAATACTCTAAGTATAATAATAATCCAACAACATTTTTACAAAACGAAACTGTATTAGCACAATCTGTGCTTGAAAAAAACAGAACAAACAATAAACCAACAAAAACTTTACAAAACAAAACTGTATCAGCACCTGTGCTTGATAATTCTCTTTCTAAATTCGCAAAATCAAAATCAAATAACACTACAAACAATAAAACAACAATTACGTTACAAAACAAAACAGTATCAGCACCTGTGCCTGATAATTCTCTTTCTATCCCCTCAACTTTACCATCCGATTAAATTCCAATCCTCTTCCCCTCTCTATGATATCGACGTCAGCAGTGATGATGATTTCGTGTTGTCAATGGACAACACCTAATTGTCTTTTTCGCTTCTCCCTCCCCTCCCCCTCTTGGTTCCACACTGTTATCAAGTACGTAACGACTGGTCTCATCGCAACTTTGATCATCTAGTGGAACCAAGGGGGAATTATATAACTTCCCTCTCTTGTAGATCTATTACTCTCCCTACTACACTTACTTAATTCTTTTTTTTTTTAAATGTATTCTATATTACAATGGAACATCAATGGTCTACTCAACAACCTCACTGAGATCAGAGTGTTAATAAAAGAGCACAATCCTACGATTATCTGCCTCCAAGAAACACATATTAAACACAATTTCTCCCCCACAATCAGGTCAACTACATAAACTATTTTCTTAATTTGTCACACAACCTTACAAGCAAACAAAGCATTGCTATCTTAATCAAGAAAGGTTATAAAAAAAAAGTTATACCAATTCAATCTAATATAGCTACTTTGGCCATTGTGATCAACATTGGGCTTAAGATAACAATTTTGAATACATATATTCCACCCTTTCAAACATTTTCTAGCTCTGATATCAATAATATTCTTACTCAATTACCTTCTCCCATTTTTATTTCAGGCGACTTTAATGCCTGGAGCCCTTTCTGGGGCTCTACAAGTACAAATGCACGTGGGAAAATTTTAGAAGATGTGATTTTATCTGAAAATCTCGTCATTCTAAATGATGGAAGCCCCACCCACTTCTCAACTCACCAAACTTTCACAAACATAGATCTCACCATTTGTTCATCCTCCATTTATCCACTTATGTCCACTTTCACACTGGATAATCTCTACAGCAGTGATCACTTTCCAATAAAGACTTCAATAGCCATAGGCTACACTAATCATAAAGTCTCAATTAGCAGGTTTGTTACTGATAAAGCCAATTGGCCAAAATTTCAAACTCTTCTCGATAAAATGTGCTTGAACTCTTCTCCGCACGATAACATTAACAAAGAATGTTCCACTCTACAGAAAATGATACGTTTAGCAGCTCACCTGAGCATTCCTCAAAATTCCCCTCGTAGGGCAAAGAAGATGGTCCCGTGGTGGAACCGCAACTTAGCTGAACTCCGTTCCATTAAACAAAAAGCGTGGCACGTATATAAACATACACAAAATTTAGAAAACCTGATAGTATATAAAAATTCGAAGACAAAATTTAGAAAGCATTGTAGGGAAGAAAAGAAACAGTCGTTTATAAAACTAACTGAATCCATAAACTCCCTCACCCAGCCCAACAAAATATGGGCTGATATAAAGAAAATAAATGGCTGTTATAATCCTACCAATATAACTCTATTAAACTCCAGTATCGGTACCTTATACGATCCTAAAGAAATAGCAAATGAATTCGCACCTACTTGGTCTAAGTACTCAGATGACTCAAACTTTCACTCTTTTTTTGCCGACCTTAAAACATCAATATTAAATAACCCCTACGTTAACAACAACCCATCACCCATAACTAAGCAAATTGAATCATGTGTCTCTCTCCTTGAGCTAGAGTCTACTCTATCTTCAATGAAAGGTAGCACCCCGGGCGTAGATAGAATTACCTATCCTATTATTAAAAACACACCCCTCAGCTTCAAAAATCGCCTTATCCACCTCTTCAACATGATACTCATTAAGGGTATTTTTCCACAAAATTGGAAGCTCGCAATCGTCATTCCAATACCTAAGCCAAACAAACCAAATTATCAAGTCTCAAGTTACAGACCAATTTCACTTCTGTCATGTCTAGGTAAACTCCTTGAAAGAATCGTCTCTAAACGCATTATGTGGTTCACCTCACGTAGAAATCTCTTAAGCCCAAATCAGTTCGGCTTCAAGAAAGCTCATGGGACAACTGATGCCCTCCTGCTTTTTGAACACTTTTGTGCTATGGCACTGTCAACTAGAAACCATGTTTCGATACTAAGTTTAGACTTTGCAAAGGCTTTCGATAAAGTAGGAGCCCATGTGGTTCTTCGAAAGTTAGCGCTATGGAAAATCGGACCCAAAATTTATTATTTCGTTAAAGCATTTTTGAGTAACAGAAAGTTTTCTGTAAAGGTTAACCACGTCTTTTCTAACACTGCTAACTTGTTTAATGGCATTCCTCAGGGCTCGCCCCTATCGGTTACTCTATTCATCATAGCTTTTAATGAGATGAGTAATATATTGCTTAAGTATAATCATATGGAACACATCATTTATGCAGACGACGTACTAGTTTATACCAAAATCAAGGACCTAAACAAAAATCAAACTATAATTCTATCCTTTCCGACATATCAACATGGTCACTGCACTCTGGTGCTGCGTTATCTCTAGATAAGTGTAAATTATTTCATATTTGTAAGAAGATAAATTATAACTACTTAAGCTTAACTTATAATAATGTAAATATCCCTAAATCATCTACTTTAAAAATCCTAGGTTTAATTTTTGATAGTAAATTGAATTTTAAAGAACACTGTAAATATATAAGACAAGCCCTAGCTGCAAGACTTAACATTATAAAATACCTTACTTCTAAAAACTCTATTGTTCAATGCAATACTTTAATCTCTGTAATAAGATCAATTATGTTGTCTAAGATTGACTACTGCCTATCTATATATGGTAATGCAGCCAAAACTAACATCAAGCATATAGAACCTCCATACCATAATGCCATCAGAAGAAGCCTTCGCGCCTACCCTACTTCGCCAATTAAATATATGCTCATAGAAGCCGGTCTTCCAACAGTGCATCACCAGATTGAAATTGCGAAATTCAGTTTAATGCCAAAACTGTTTTTGAATCACAACAAAAAACTATACGATACAGTCAAAACAGCTTATAACTATGTGCGTTGTTTTCGGCGCATATCAACAATTATGCAATGTATCGATTTAGCAAAGACAGTTGGATTTACTCAGTGCCCCACGTACATTCAACCTGCACGATATCCTCCATGGACACTGAAGCGAACTGCGTTCATTGATAACCTTGAACCATTCAGAAAAAAACGACACTTCCTCAGAAGAATATAGAGCTCGTTTCAATGAAGTTTACGGCGACCCAAGTCATAACACAACATTGTTCTTATTCACTGATGGATCAAAAACTTCAGATGCAACTTCGTTTGTTGTTGTCGACGGAACAAATACAACAAGATCGGTTGGTTCTATTTTAAATTTCTAATTCCACTAATTTGATAAATCTTATATAACTAATATTAATTAATCTTTTACTTCAATTTTATTTATCTAAGAGCTGAAAGCCATGGCAGCTAGCGCTCTTAATTTTAAGTAGTATAAGAATTTATTTTTTTTTATTCTACTTCTTAATAATAATAATAATATTTATTTGCTTACTGATTTGTCATTTATTTACTTACCTTCCTTATCGGGCAAAGGGTTTTTTTCATTGGTTTCAGTATGCTTTAAATTTGCCGTATCAAATGTAGCAATACCAGAGAGTATTGATTGTTGAGTCTTCTCAGCAGCAACATCTATTGTTGATATTAAAATTGTTATGCATTAGAATAATAAAGCACTAAATTTGGGATATATTTCCATTCACCTTCAGCTGTTGGCAATATAATTTTTTCCTGAGTGCTCGCGTTCTTCAACTTTTCAGTATTAAAAGTTTCCAATTGGCTTTTTAAATTTTCAGCAACTTTGGGCAGATCCTTCAGTGTGGGAGTCTCCATTTTTATTTAGTAGATTGGTTTCTTTTTGCTGATAAAACTGAAAATAACAAGACAGATTATTAGCTCGGGTGGATTCAACTTTCACCTTCGATTTTTGTGTTGAAATGTGTTTATAACCGATTTATTTTAATATATTAAACATTTGCGAATTTTGCTTATTATAAGAAAGGTAGAAAGCAGAGAGCTGCATCGAGTAGTATCAAAACTATGAAATATTCAAATTCAGTAAAGGAGTTAAAGTTACTAAACCTGAAACATATTTGCTTTACTCGAAAGCTGACTGGAGGAAGTTTAAGCGTCTCCTGCGGCGTTTTTCTTCTTATGAAAATCTTGAATTTTTTCAGAACTTAGACCCAGATTGTGAATCAATTAATTCGATGGCTGACATACTTAAAACATATATAATAGATTCAATTAAACGTTCGGTATCTGAAAAGCTAGTTAACCCTTTAGTCCGTAAACTCCCATCATACATTAAAAACATCATTAATCTTAGAAACACAACACTAACGAAGTGGAACCAGGCAAATCCATCTTAAATTCAGAGTAAATTTCTTAAATTATGAAATCCAATTTTGACGAGTTGTATTGATATTTTTAATAAATAGCATCAAAAAATCTTCAACAAAGTTCGTTGATTCGATAGCAAAGCCAACACAAATAAATAAATAAATGATCTCTCTCTCCCCATGCAATATAAGGCAACGTTCGTGGGTATACTAAAAACAAAAACCAGTAGCAAACACAAACAAAAAAACACATAATCTGCATTTCTCTCTCTCGCAATATAACGGAAGGTTGGTCGGCACGCTATACCATACGGCTCCCTGCTTATACAATTATGAAGTTGTGGAATGAGAGAACGAAAATATTTTTCAAGCGAATATGTACAACATACGAAAACATATGAAAACAACAACAATAAAGAGCGAAAAAACAATATCGCTCACTCTATCTGACAGCCTTCGTTCAGCCAGATTTGAGTTTTACAATTAAATTCTTTTGGCGGGGTGGTCGAATTTCGACCTATGAGCGAACACTAGTTTTCTGAATTTGACAAAAATACCAAATCCTTTTTGGAACTCTGCAAAATAATTACAACACAATTTATTCACAGTTTAAACTAAATAGTGTTTTCTCCACTAGATTCGAAAAGGCTAACATCCTAACCAACATATTTGAGTCTAAAGACCATCAAACTGAGCAGAGTACGTCTCGGCCACATCAGAAATTGTACAGTATTCTCTTTGTGACCTCATTGGCCCGTTAGCGTATTTCTTACGCAGTCAGCAAAATCAAACGTTTTCAAAAAAAAAGTAACAGAGGTGTCATGGGACACCCGGGCGGAGCAAGTTCATTTTTCTGGTCTAATTCAAGTTTCTATTTAACTTGCTTAACAAAACAAAATTAGAACCACTTCCGATTAAATTGAAATTTTGCATAAACCTTTAAATAAAACCCCTAAATATATATTTTCAGCTTAATTAAATGAGTTTTTGAATTTTGTCCGCCAACGCCTTCTGGTCGGACCACTGTGCGATGATTGAACGAACATTATTCGTAAAAAATAGTTTTTAAACATTAGTATCATCCAGTGATGCCATTTTAGCCTTTTTTTCGGACAGATATTTCCTTCGATCCAAAGGGCAACAATAAGGCTACTGCAAATTTTGTAAGTATCGCAGATGAAGAGGATTATGACCTGATAGATAAGACAATAAAACTAATCTAATTTATAAAAATAAATTTATAAGATGAAAATTACAAAATAATCTGTCCTGTTTTTGTGATAGGTAGATGGTATCATCATTTAGGGAATAATCACGTAAGTTTAGAATAAAGTGGTGGTTACGAGCCCATGTTGGGGTGAAGTCGTTTTAACCGTCGTGGAGTTCTGTTGTGTATAAGGGCCCTTGCTAGGTGGTTGGAGTTTTGGAGCTGTCGATCTTTATAACGGCTGCTGAAGAAATTTAGTTGCTTTTATGTCACGATGTAAGGTCGAATTTCTGATGAATATGGATCAGAAACTTAGTGTCCAAATTTCAGTTCGATACGTCAAAAAAAAACAAAAAAGATTTTCTAATAAGAAAATTAATTTTAATTGGGGTTTGTATTTGCAGCGTATGGTAAAAATAACACCTTCGTGCAAAATTGCAGCTCTCTAGTTAAAAAACTGAGAGACTTCTCACCAACCATGTTAATTTTAAGATCCTAGGGTTATCAGGTACCTACAATACAACCCAAATTCAAATTAATGTTCTCATTAGAAAAAACTTTTAATTCTTTTTAAATATCGCACTGAAATTTGGACACTGTTGGCGCCGAACTGTTTAAATAATAGAGCTTTGTTTTATTCAATAGTTCTTCGAATTTTATTTATTTACTAATCTTTGAAGTCTCTTATCTTTAACTCTCATTATTGTTAATTATTATTGAATTCTCTTAAACTTTAGTTGTATTATAGTTTGGAATTGACTACTCTCTGAAGTGGAGTTATTCTAATATTTATCTTGTACTCTTGTTAAGTTAGCTTTAGCTTTGTAGGATTATCTACTATTTAATCATTGTACAAAATGAATGATTAGGCTGTGATTGAAATGAAAAATATATAAAATTAATTGCAAACTGAAAGGCCCGTGAGTTAGTCGACTCTGTTTTGTGACTGCATTTTTTGGACGATCCAGGAGGAAGTGCTGCATACTATTTTTGAGCGTTACAACGAGGGAAGCGACCAGGCAACACACAGAATCGCCCAGTTTGGATTCACCAGACACTATCAGCCATGTCATGAAATTCGCCAACGGTTTCGTAAACAGTTTTTTTTCGAAATCTCCAAAAAAAAAACCACCGGTGCCATAAAAGAACACGACATTTTATTTTTCGAACATAGATGTTCGAATGAACAGCTGACCGCTTTTTGTTAGCGTTTCGTGAGATATGCATTTAATTCAATTGTTTGTTGACCAAAACATTCGGATAAGTCCACTGTTCTATGTTTTCAACTATTTGTACAATACATTATGTATTTACAATCTCATCGAGTTAACTTACTATTACATAACTTACATTTTTGCTAAAAAAAATTGTTCTTTTTAAAATTATACTATTCTTCTTTTATTTTGTGCACTCTCGACCCCGTACACAATATGCAGACATGCATGCCACCTTTCACCAATGAGATTATTCAAACTTTTTGTTAAACTAATCACGTTCTAAACATTTTTAAAAACAAATTTAAAAAATCAAACATTCATTAATAACATTTGTACCTTATTTTAACATATCAATAAATAGAATTAAAGACAATTTTTAAATTTAAAAACTTTACACAAGACAGACAGACTTCTGTCCCACCCAAATACACTCGCAGAGTCACTCACCAGGACGGTGATTCAACGGCGGTTAAAAAAGATTCACCCTAATGACTTACCAACACTCAGCTAACAAATTACACCTTCTTTTCTATAAATTGAACTTAAATCAATCTCTGTAAATGTCAATAGTTTTCTACCAATATTTTATAGCTTAAGCTATTCAATGTTCCTAATAAATACAATTTAAAAAAAAAAATATTACATAACTAAATTATTATGAATTTGTTTTCTTTATATGAATTTGATGTTTCAGGTTTTCAATAACATAAACAACTACTACTAAGTAGTGTAATTATGTATACAAACTCTGTAAAAAACACAAAATGAGCTATATCTCAAAAACTAGAGGACATAGAAAAAAACTAAGGCAGATTCGAAATCTGCGACTTCAAATTAGTACAAAACCACTACAATCTTTCAAGCATCAAAAATGCTGTCGGCCAGTGTTATGAATCAATTGATAATGGTGAAAGTAGTGAATACGAAAACAGATAATGGAAGCGACACCGTGATTGAAGAAAGCATACAACACCACCAATTCAAGTACAGCCAGCGGTGCAAGAAATACCACAAGCATCGCCACAAAGAATCATTTCATCCAGATGTATGAAGGTAGTTCCACCACGACGACTGATTGATGAAATGCACATGGTACGATATACAAAAGAGCCAAAAACTTATCAAGAGGCATTGTTAAGCAAGGAAAAGGACATGTGGACTGAAGCAATGAAGGAGGAGATGAAATCTCTTCAAAAGAATGGTACATGGGAATTGGTAAAGGTGCCAAAAGAAACAAAAGCAATTGGATGCAAATGGGTATATAAATTGAAGAAGAATGTTGACGGTAGTGTTCATCGCTACAAAGCCAGACTTGTAGCTCAGGGATTTTCACAAAAATTCGGAACTGACTACAATGAAGCCTTTGCACCAGTGGTTAGGCAAACTATATTTCGAACATTATTGACGGTGCACACTGGGCCAAATGCCCAACTTTTTGGCAGAAAGTCTATTAATGTAGTTATGGAGTTGAAACTTGGTGGATTTGATAATTGTAGCCAACATCATATTTTAGCAAAATTTCAAACCGATCCGACCACGCCTACCACCGCCCATATGTTGTTAATTCCAATTGTTATGCCAAATTGTTTTGTTTTATTTTTATTTAAACAGAGGTTTTCATATACTTATGGTTTATTTATATAAAGAATCTAATATATAAAAATCTCGTATCACAGTGTTAGTATATAAACTCCTCTGAAACGTCTCGACTGATTTTTATAACATTTTTTTCTATATATTTGGTAGGTATGAGAATAGGTTTTTTTATCCTTCTACCCCCAACCCCCATTTTTTAATCGCGTTTTTTGTATTTTCGTATGAACAGTTCCAAATAATTTTGAAGTCAACCAATAGCCTTTGTCAATTATGTCAGAAATAATTACACTGTGTTACAAAAAAAAAAAATGAAAAAACTTCTTATCAGACCTAGTGGAGGTTATAGGTTATAAAAAGCCAAAAAGAATGGTATGTATTAAATCTCTGATACACCCTCAAAATCTTGTTTTAGAGCCCAAAAACCGTTTTTAGGTAGGTTCCTGTACATATTACCTTATAACTTGGCCATTTTTTATCGGATTAAAAATTGTTTCTTTGTATTTAGAAGCTGAAATGTAGCCCTTTACAACCATGTAAGCATTTTTTATCATTCAAATTCATGAAGATACAGACCAAAAACTTTCCAAAATTTTAATTTTTTCATCCGATAAAAAATGGCCAAGTTATAAGGTAATATGTACAGGAACCTACCTAAAAACGGTTTTTGGGCTCTAAAACAAGATTTTGAGGGTGTATCAGAGATTTAATACATACCATTCTTTTTGGCTTTTTATAACCTATAACCTCCACTAGGTCTGATAAGAAGTTTTTTTCGCTGTTACACAGTGTTATGTCAATATTAATACGAGTACTTAATTGATTCCTCTTATTTTTCAAATTATTTCATATTAGATTTAACCGTCGTGTCACTTTGACATTTCATTCTGCATTTGTTATGTATCACAACGAAGTGCGTGTGATTATATTAATTTACAAGAAATTTATACATGTTTTGTGACTGACAGGTTGGTAATAAAATATTAAAGGATCAAATACATTATCGGCATACCGTTTTTCATCAGCAAGTACAACAATTTGGTCTATTTGTGTGTTTGTCAAAGTGAACAACAGTCCAACAAGAACACGACAACCAGAAAGAAGGCTATGCCAAAGATGTAATACTCTTCACGCTCCTCCGAGTTGCAGACAACCTTCCTTTCTTATCATCACCATATTCTCTCTGTTACAGTTTGAGTATCAATAAAGAACACAGTTTGAGTATCATATATGAGCACAGTTTTAGTGGCACTTTATTAATCGTTCTCTTTTTATGTTTGTCAAACTTTTTCTAACATTTATTGAAGTGTGGGTTTGTATGGTAGGTACCCCCGCTGGTAATCCTAAGATCATTTACATGGTTGGTGGACATGGCCCAGAAACTTATAGTGTTCAAATTTCAGTTCGATGCGTCAAATAACAAAAACTTTTTCTAATAAAAACATTAATTTAAAAAGGGGTTTGTATGGGAGGTACCCCTATAAAACTACAAAATTACGTCAGTTTCCCTGTTGTTGTTGTTGACGAATGTAGCATTCAATGCAGCATTCGAGAAACGTACATAGGATGCTCAGTGTGAAATGGGTATTACTCTATTCAACATGCTAAATAGAGTAAATAGAGAGCAGGCAAATACAATATCAACAATTTACCTATTCAGGGATAATTAATATTGGTAACTTATGATACACAGTGCAGTGTACCGTTTTTTTTTTTTTGATATTGTTTGCATAAGTTTCTATGTATGTATTGTATATAAGTTGTATTTTAATTTTTATTTACACAAATACATTCCATATTTTTTTAATTAAACGACATACTACAACTGCAGCCGCAAAATGCTTTCGGTCACACATTTTTCGTACGAAGTTTTGTCGTCAACTACGCTCTATATGCTCTCGGCAGAAATATAATGTACAAATGTACACAAGTCATAGACTAATGTAACTAGATTACCTCTACGAACTTTCAGAATGTGCTTTAGCTAGAGCAAATTTGTCTATAGTCTAACTAAACTAAGTCTACTATAGCTAGATTTTACTTTACAGTGTACAGGTACCTTAAGAAGTTTCACTTCTATCACGTGTACGATGGCACACGTGCAATTTTTTTTTTTCAACCTATCTAAGGACAAATGGGTTATCAGACGAATATAACGATACCTCAACTGTCGAAATTCATCGAGTCATTTGGAAGAAACATGGTAATAAAGAAATTTACAAAGATACAACATACTCGCGAAAAACGTCACCCTTCTTAACAGTCGGTTAAAAATAAAAATGCACTTGCTTTATTAAAAAAAAAAAATAATAAAACTAGATTAGTTTATTTTGCACCAGACCAAAATATGATATCAATAAAAAGAAACCAAATAATGTCAATATCTCGACAATGACGCCAAAAAATTGATCAAAATTGCTTCAACCGTTCACAATTGATGAGCGTACATACTGATTTGGACATCCATATTTGTCTTCTATATACGAAGACGGTTCATTAAGTAACCGTGTTTGACGATAGAGGAAGTTCCTGAGTGAAGTTAGTCTTATCATCGTGTGCTGCCATCTATCAGACGACGCTAATACAAATTTCAGACTGATTGATAGGTTAGCTCCCTACGACTTTTTCTTGTTCGCTAACATGAAGAAATGGCTCGCGGGAAAAAAATTTAGCTCAAACGAGGAAGTCATCTTCGAAACAGAGGCGTATTTTGGAGAGTTCGACAAATCCTATTTTTTGGAGGGGTTAAAAAAATGGCCGGAATGTTGGGAGAAGTGTATCTTTCTAAAAGGGGACTATGTTGAAAAATAAAAAACCTTTTTTTGAAAAAAATTGTGTCTTCATTCACGGGTACTTAATGAACCGCCCTCGTATATAAAATAGGACGAGAAAAATAGTTTAACGGCTATGAACTCCAACACCGTTTGATCGATCAGCATGATAGTTGGCATGTATATGCATGTATTCCTTCATAGAGAATGTTTATATGCTATCCACTTTGTTGCAATTCGCAAGTTTTCATAGATTTTCATATTTTTTTTTAATAAGTGCATTTATTTTGACTCTACTGTAAGTTCATTATTACAGAATGCTAAAAACACATTGCTATAGAACTCCGTTTCTGTTTGTTCAATTATTGTATGTTTTAAAGTTTAACGGTAGATGGAGTGAATCTGTATTATATGTGGCAACCCAATTCGGCGCCACCTGACGTTAGTTTCTAGTTCATCGATCTCGCTCGCACACGATGAGTATGAGCAACTCTGGGTTAGGAATCCTTGGCATTGCGATTGGTGATGTGAAGGAGATAGAAATAGACACGCTTGTAAATATAGTTGAAAATAGGAGTTAATAAATAAATAAAAGGTATTAAACGCATCTTCTAATAATACAAATGGTACAATTCCATATTGGTGACCCCGAAAAGTAACACAGAAATTATAAAAACGACACCGCCCAAAGCTCGTACAATCTATGCTCACTGAAGGCAAGAAAACTCATCTGGATGGACGCCGAAACAAACATGCCCGACAATATTCCCACAAACGGCGTAGCGAACCAGATTAGGGAGCTCCAAACGGCGGTGTTGGAAGGTGGAGACACAGCTGGTTTGAAACATTCCGAGATATTGGTCCACATGCGGAGCCTCGCTCCAGATCCGAGCAGTGAACACGTTATTCGCTCTCTCTTTCTCACAGAGATGCCCCAGAATACCCGACCATTTCTTACAGTCTGGGAATGCGACCTTTGCTATCAATACAGCCGTGCCACCGCAAGTCGAGTCGATAAGCACACTTAACGAAATTGCTGATTCTTTAAGTGTATTGTCGCAGAAGTTCGAAAAAAAGATGTTAAACGACTTCAGTCAGCTGAGCGGTCTCGCAGCGGATCAAGGGGACGGTCGGGCCAACGAACTAATATTTTTAGCGATCGAGTGTTGCAGACAAGTGATACACAAGAAGTGTTGTGCTACTACCACAGTAACTACGGCGACAAGGTTCGAAGATGTAGGTCGCCATGTTCTCGTTCTCAGCAAACTTTAAACTGAAACAGCTGTCGTCAAATTCGCTGGTTGACGGCAGTGAAATCACAGTCAGCGATTCCACCTCACAACCACTAGCCATTCATGAAAGTCGCCTCCACATAACCGATCGTAAATTCCACATCCGTTTTCTCGTCGACTCCGGATCAGTTGTATCTGTCATACCTCGCTCGCTGGTTGAGCAGAATAATGTAAAAAACGATTTAATACTATATGCGGCAAACAAGACGGTCATCTACACCTATGGTAGCCATCATTGGTACAGACCTGTTGTCTCTGTAATTTCAAAACAAACAGCTAATCGACTCATTAACAGGATTAACAACAGTTTCAACTGTTTAAGGTACATATAAGTTTCAAAGCCTCTTACACGAATTTGTCGATGTGACAATACCTGGGGAAGGAAGACCGTCGGTCAACATGAGGTACGTCATTATATTAAAACCAGCGGCAGCCCTATTTCCGATCGACTTCGACGTCTCGCTGGCGAAAAATTGGCTGTCGCTAAAGCTGAGGTCAACTTTTTGATTAAGGAAGGAATATGTCGTCCTTCGAAGAGCCCATGGGTCAGCTCGTTGCATATGGTTACGAAGAAAGACGGTGGTTGGCGATCATGTGGCGATTATCGAAAGCTTAACGCAGTTACTGTACCTGATCGGTATCCTATTGCTCACATACACGATTTCACGGAGCAGCTGCATGGGAAAAAAGTTTTTTTACATTGGACTTGAGAAAAGCATATTACCAAGCATATTTCCGATGGCAGAGAGAGATATTCCGAAGACGGCAGTATGCACCCCCTTCGGCTTGATTGAATTTCTATACATGCCTTTTGGTTTGAAAAACGCCGCACAGACATTTCAGATATTCATGGATGATATTTTTTGTTCGGTTTTGTTTATTGTTACATTGACGATATATTAATCATGTCTAACTCAATCGAAGAACATGTGCAACACTTGCGCGTTATCTTGCAGATCCTGCGTGCTTACGGCCTATGCATCAACCTGAGTAAGTGTCAAATTGCGAAATCAGAAGTGGAATTACTCAGTTACGTTGTTAATGAAGACGGCATTAAGTTACCTACACACCACAATCAGCCAATTGGGTCGTACTCTGGTAAATAACTACCGTAGATGCATAACCACACTTGTCGCATATACAGGCGCCTTTATCTGAACTGCTGACGAATGTTAAGAAAAATGACCAACGAAAAATTGATTGGACGACTGAACGTATCAATGCTTTCAATGCTTGTAAACGTAGTGTGGCGGACGCAGCACTCTGTCACATCCATCTCCCAATGCAAAACTGGCTTTGGTGTGCGATGCTTCTGCAACCACTTGGTTTTTTCTCTAAGAAGTTAAGCAACGCGGAGAAAAATTACAGTGCCTATGATCGGGAGCTTTTGGCAATATTTGAAGCTGTTAAGTACTTTAAGCATTATATCGAGGCACTGTTGTTCATTATTAAAACCGACCACAAGCCCGAAAAGGCATCACCCCGTCAACTTCGCCAGCTAAACTACATTTCAAAATTTTCTACTACGATTTTGCATGTTAAAGATGTACACAACATGATCGCAGACGCTTTATCTAGACTCTGCGCAATCACCATGCCAACAGCTATAAAATAAGAGCAGATTGAGATAACTGCTGAAACCATTGCACAGGTTTTTTGGTCACAATGGATTTCACGGTTTGGAACACCGAAAACCATTACCACTGATCAAAGCACGCAGTTCGAATCTGCTTTGTTTAAGAAATTAGCGAATGTCGTTTGTAGCAAACACATTCATACGACCAGTTTTCATCCGCAGGCAACCGGTTTAGTTGAAAGGTGGCATCGATCGTTTAAAGCAGCACTTATCTGCAACGATGAAACCCCGTGGCCACAACTTCTTCCATCTGTGCTGTTAGGACTTCGAACTTGCTTTAAGCAAGATATACAAGCATCTGCTCCCGAAATGTTTTATGGTGCAACGATTCGCTTACCAAATGAATTTTTCGATGACATGGATGCCACACCATCTTCCACAAATTTTATAAGTTTTCGTGAGCATATGAGAAGAATTCGACCAACTCCAACTGCTCATCATATTAACCCAAAACTATTTGTTCTGAAAGGTATTGAAACTTGCTCACATGTATTCATCCGCACAGATGCAGTCAAGTGTCCCCTCGAACCTCCCTACACTGGTCCCAACAAGATTCTCCAACGGCGGACCGACCGAGTGTATGAATTAGAGGTAGGCGGAAAGAAAGTTGCAGTATCGGTGGATCGACTCAAACCAGCCTTTTTTGCAAACGATGACAAGGTCCAAGACGAATCGCAGTGCAACATACCACGTACGTATGAAAAGAAGTTCCGAGTTCGATTTTCAAATTCGTGACGTCATCACTAGAGGAGGAGTACTGTGCCAACCCAATTCGGCGCTACCTGACGTTAGTTTCTAGTTCACCGATCTCGCTCGCACACGATGAGTATGAGCAACTCTGGGTTAGGAATTCTTGGCATTGCGATTGGTGATGTGTAGGAGATAAAAATAGACCGCTTGTAAATATAATTGAAAATAGGAGTTAATAAATAAAACGTATTAAACGCATCATCTAATAATACAAATTGTACAATTCCATATATAGGCGTGCCTTGATTGAATCACTTTTCAAATTACTTATGTTTCATTGTATGATTTGTAATAATAGCCACATTCAATATGCATTGTACAAATAAAATATAAATGGAATAAGAGAAACACAAACACACATATCATTGAATAATTATCAAAAGTTAAAGTTCGCACTCCCTTAAGTGACGTTCCACTGTATTTTAAAAAACTAAACAAAGCAACTGTGCTCTTTTTCTCAACTCTCTCCCTCTCTTTGTAAATGCAGAGCATAATTACTTGTGCGCTCACTTCAGCTCGCTCGCAATATACAAAACACATGAAAATATTTCAACAAATAATGAATAGGTTTGTGAATATAATCAAATCACATTCACTATAATGAATTTGAATTTCTCTCATATTCATTATCAGAGAGCAAATCAATATGTGAATGCAATGTTATTCATACTACAGAAGTAAAATATAAGTGAAACTCAAAATCAATTCAAATGAATTTGATTGGAAAAACTAACCATTTTATAATGAATGAATCAAAAGGGCTTTTGATTTATTCAATGCACCTCTCTAATCTATATGACTCTCTTTCGAAACGAAAACATTCGAAAACAGCAACAAATGCAAGAAAACCGCAACGAGAACAAACAAACACAATAACATGCTTGCTTTCGTTAGTAGCAAAAAAATCAATAAATGTACGTGGACAGTAGCAACGCACGCCGGGCTACGCTAGTGTAATGTATATGTATTGTTTATATATAAAATTCGAGTGTACGAAATTTTGTGACTCTATTTCTCCTCAATGGCTGGACCGATTTTGATGAATTTTGTTGTTGTTGTACTTATGAAGTCACCTCGATGAGTGTAAGCTGAAGTTGGACCCGGTAGGTGGTGCTATTATTGACAGTTTTTTACAACATTTTTAACCTTTTTTAACCTAGCGCCAAATGTACAAAGCCAATTTTAATTTTTTTTTAAAACAACAAATGAATAATAAATGATGAATCGAGTTGGTTGTTGTTAGTGTTGTATTTTTCCTCTAATTTATTGAGTACGTACAATAGTATTGCGTTCTTTGTTTTTTTGTTTCTGTATAATATGAAGTTCATTGAGAGCGGGGCAAGCGAGAGTGTATTTCGTGTTTCGTCGGCTATTACACGATGGATAACGACAGCAAATCTCTCTCTCTCAATTTGCATTTATTGAGAAGGGAAGTGTACTGGTCGCACAATCGCTGTGTTCGCTGTATGAAAAACAGCAATTAACATAACATCGCTGGCGTAGCAACGCGCGCAAGACAATGCTAGTATATGTATATCAGTGATGCCATCAACCTATTACAAAAACAGGACAGACCGACCTCAAAAAAGCGGGAAAAAAGGGACAAAAAATATTTAAAAAGGACAGAAAACAGGACAACATTTTTGGCCCTATTATTTTTATTTTTATTAATTTTAAAGTTATAAACTTATTTTTTATATTAAATGAGCTTTATTGCCTCATCTATGAGGTCATAATCCTCTTCTTTTAAGGCACTACTGTAGGAGGCACTAGTGCCAATCAAGTTGAGATATTTATCTGGAACCTCATAAGTGTAACCTACCTATAATATAATAAGTGCGTTTTACCAATAATCTTAGTAATGCTTACATCCGTCGTCTCATCGATTAGCAGACTGTATTTTGCATCACCAATATCTTTCCGAAGATCTTCTTTAAAATGTTCGGCTAACACGTTTTTAATAACCTGTGTGCATTTCGTCCGGCGCAATTGCAATTCGATGCGCAAAAGTTTTGTTTGCACAAGTCACTTAAATGGGCGACTGGTTCAATCGCAGCATTCTGGGCAATGAACATTGCTAGCGCTGCATCCAGGACAGCAGTTTCGTTCCTTGGTTTAGGTGGGAACGATAATTTATTTGGCTGTGCGAATGGCTGGGCATTAACCACATGTTTTTTTGTGGCCATGTGCGCACGTATTTGAACAATTTAAGAGTTAATCCCACACTTGTTAAGTTATGGTATTAGTGATGAGCACAACCCAATGTCGACTATATCTATTATTTGCGTAATTTTAGCATATTCACAGAATTTGAAAAAAAAAAATTAAATAATACATTAAAACTAAAAAAGGATAGATTTCCGGATAGGGGATGTTTGACTTTTTTTCCGGATAGGTCAGTTAAAAAAAGGACAGATTTGTCCGGAAAAAGGCTAAAATGGCATCACTGATGTATATATGCATGATACAATAAAAGAAGATAGCGACAGTAGTTTACAGTTATGTGGTTCTCTCTTAAGAATATACTTACACTCTTCTACTTCTAAATTTTTATGCTGCACAACACTATCATATGTTGTTATTTATGTTTTTTTAATTTATACATATATGTAATAATGTGCATATTTAACTACTTGAAATTTGGATTTTTGTGTGAAAAATCGAAAAGTTGCTGTTTTGTTTATTAATTTGTTCTTTTATTAATTTTTTTTGTGTCTCATTCACGTTATGTTCAACACTAAATGCGTATTTTTTCAGCTTTTTAGCACACTGATATACTTATGAAGTCAAAATTAAGAGTGTGCAATTTTGAGAGCGTAACAGGCCAAAATGTCGCTACCTTGTTTTATTGTATCATGGTGTATGAATATGTATATACCAGAGTACAAAAATATTCATACGCGAAAGCTCATGAGCGCTCATTAATGAATAATTTCATAAATGAAAATTTCTTAATTTTGCTCGCGTTCATATATGAACGTTTTGATAATTGCGCCACCTCTATTTCTTACACCATGAGCAAGAGCAATCATTCATTTTGCTATTAGTCCATACGAGAGTTATGAACAAACGAAAATAATGCTCCCACCAGCTCATGGTGTAAGAAATAGAGGTGGCGCCAATTTTTTACTGTTATGTGTCGTTTCAATTTTTGACGTCATTAGCATATCAGTGTATAGAACGCTGAAATAATGCATTTAGTGTTGAACATGATTTGAAAATGCATTGAAAATTGAAGTATTTCAGCGTTCTATACACTGATATGCGAATGACGTCAACAATTGAGAGTGAGTAATTTTTGAGAGAGTAAAAGGTCAAATTGACAGTACCTTGTATTATTATACCATGCTCCCAGCTCACTGCTGATAACAATTTATTATTGTGCGTGCACATGCTCTCATGCGCTCTGCTCATGTACGTTTCAGAGTGTGTCATCTTGGGATATGTAACAACAAAATTACACAATTTGTTTTTGGGTATGCAAAAATTTAAAATAAGAAGAGCTTCCTTTTGTCTATTCTATTCGTTTTATTCAACCGTTGGTTGATGTTTCTCACTACACATACATATATGATAGTAGTTCGAAAAAGAACGCTTCATTAAAGAGCGATTCATTTATGAACAAGATCGAAATCACTCACGTTCGCGTACGAGGAAACAAAAAAAAAATTGGCATATCGAGAACATCTCATTTAAAGTTTTCAATTTACTTACAAATTGGCACTGTGCGACAAAAAAAAACATGTAACATAGAAGCCAGGAAGTGTTGTAAAGCGGTACTATGCAATGTTATTTCTCAGGTACGGAATCAGAAATTTTTAATGCCCAGACTGTTATGTGGGTCATTTCTTCAAATTTATTACTTAAACCTGACGTACTTAGATTAATAACATACTTATATATGTAATTATATTGCTATTTTTTTATAATAATAAAAAATAAGTATGATTTTTGATTCATAAGTACCAATTTTTTCGCTCTCTTTGTTTATTTAATTTATCATAGCTTTTAAATGGTTCGTCTTAGAATAAAACCGTTAACCTTTTCGTGTTCAGGATGTATTAATTAATAAATAATAGGTGTTTTCATTAATGTAATTTTTTTGTTTTGTCGCACAGTGTTATAGAAGAAATATTCTTTTCTCACGCGGAGAGTATGTAATCTATTAACATTATCACAATATAAAACTTGATGTATCGATATATCTGCATCATTAACTTAAAAATAGTTTTTTTGAGTTATGACCAAAAAGAAGCTTTTACGTTAAAATAAAACAAAACAAGAAAAGCAGTGTCTACTTAAATTAGCATAACAAGAGGAATTACGGGGGTGGATCAATAAGTCCTTAGAACATCCAACAGATAGCGCGACTATTGCTGTAAACGGTCTATTTTCATGCAGCACCACTACCGTCTAGGTATGCTATGAAGTTTCAGCCAGATTGGTTGAGTTGTTGTGTGTTTCTCGTCCATTGAAGAAAAAATTTGTTTGTTTACAAAAATGGAGAAAATTGAGTTTAGATCTGTTATTAAACATTTTCATTTAAAAGGCTTAACAGCAAAGGAAATAAAAAATGAGTTGAATTTAGTTCACAGCACATCTGCTCTTTCACTTACAACTATTTATAACTGGTTAAATGAATTTAAACGTGGTCGTACATCAACAAAGGATGAACCACGCTCAGGACGCCCTGTAGAGGTGACTACGCCAGAAATGATCTTAAAATCCATGATATGGTATTAAGTGATCGAAGATTAAAGTTGAGTGAGATAGTTGAGGTTACAGGTTACAAATATCAAAAGGTAGCGTCATTTCTATTTTACATGAAAAATTGTGTATGAAAAAGATTTCGGCAAGATGGGTGCCGCGTTTGCTCACAATCGACAATAAACGCAATAGGGTAGTTGCCTCTAAAGCTCTGTTGTCGCTCATGCAACGTAATTCGAATGAGTTTTTTCGTCGGTTTGTGACTGTAGATGAAACATGGATTCACCACTACACTCCCGAAACGAAAGAACAATCAAAACAGTGGATTTTAAAAGGCGAACCATGTCCAAAGAAGCCGAAAACCGTAAAATCAGCTGGTAAGGTTATGACTACTGTTTTTTGGAATACACGTTGATTTATTTTCATTGACTATTGGGAAAAAGGAAAAACAATAACAGGGGAGTATTATGCATCTTTATTGGACCAGCTAAAAGAAAAAATTGAAAAAAAAAACGGCCTCATTTAAACAGAAAAAAAATCCTCTTTCATCAGGACAACGCCCGCGTTCACACATGTTTACGATCAATAGCCAAACTTGAAGAATTAAAGTTCGAATTGGTCGACCACCCACCGTATTCGCCAGATTTAGCTCCCAGTGACTTTTTCCTATTCCCAAACCTGAAAAAATGGCTCAGTGGACAACGTTTTTTTTTTCAAATGAAGAAGTCATCGATCAAACAAATGCTTATTTTGAGGACCTTCCAAAATCTTATTTTTCTGACGGGTTAAAAAATTAGAGAAACGTCTAAGTGTATAGAGCTCCAAAGAGATTATGTTGAAAAATAAAAAAAAAAATTTCCCAAAAAAAAATGTTTTAATGCTTTTTTCTAAGGACTTATTGACCCCCCGCGTATCAACAGGTACGGTATCTGTCTGCTATTACACGATGGGTCGTGACAGCAGAACTCTCTCTTTCTCTCTCTGTTTTTGTTTGTGGAGAAGGGAACTGCGCGGGTCGCTAGGTTGCTGTGTTCATGGTACGAAGTATGAAAACAAAACAAAAAATATATTTGTTTTATTATACTTACTAATAGTAACCTGCGATGTTCCTTACAAAATATCGTATTATACAGCAATTGAGCAATTTTAATCATTATTGTGGCTAAATAGTTATTAAGCTTAAGAATAAGAATGTACAATTACTAATCAATAACTCTGAAAATGTAAATAGTCAATAACTCTAAAACTGCAACAATTGTAATGAACAATAATCCAAGGCAAGAGAAAAAAAAAAGTATTACACTTATGTGCGTGCGTGCACACAGAAGTCTTGGATCGTGCTCTGAAAATGTTTATCGCGTCTTTCGTGTTTGTTCATAATTTTTGGCTTGCGTAGAGTGAGGCTACATGCAAATGCATGCGAAATTAAAAATATATAGCACGGAATGTGAAAAATTTTGCTTGCCTGCATGCACATAAAAGTAATAGCTAGCTATCGAGCACAGAGAAGAACCGACGATCAGCTGCGTTGCTCTACACATCAATGTAATAGTCGTCAATGCATTGAGACAGAAAAGAAGCCATCGCCATATAAATAAAAAAAAAAAACATAAACACGATACTACAAATCAGAAGTGGGATAATCGCGACTGACACCAAAACGGATTTTTTTTTTTTTAAATTAGATTATTTGTTCCTTGTATTGTTCCGTTTTGGCAGCGATTTCAAAACGAGTTTCACACACATCTTAAAAGAAAATAATAATAAAAAAAACAGAATGAAGGCTATCATTGGCTATGCCAAAGATGTAATACTCTTCACGCTCCTCCGAGTTGCAACCAACCTTCCTTTCTAAGCATCACATCAGTTTGAGTGGCAATTTTATTGTACTTTTATTCTTTATAAATTTCTCATTTAATTTGGGATCAATTTCAATTCCACGCACGTGTCGATATGACGAAATCCGCATATGAAAATCGATTTCGGTTTTGTAAATCAATTTCCGATGTCATGTATACACTTAGCATTGTCATTTCGACTTGTATTTCAGAATGTTGTTTCATAAGAGTTGCCATGTATGTGGTAGAACTTTTTTGCTTTATTGTAACTTTTTTTAATAATTTGTGATTTATAAGATAAGTATTTTACATTTATATACATATTATTTTATTCAATGTGATTTTTAGAAATAACTTATTCTTTTGAAAAAAAAAATACCACATTATATTTTATGCATATGGCTACTCTGCCATAATGAAAACAAACCAAAATCGATTTAATCAAACTTAAGTCGACTGCTTCATGTAAACATGAGCACAAAATTCGATATTCGTCATATCCAACCTCGCAGAAGCGATATGAGCGTCATATAAACAATGTAAATGATAGTCAAATGGAAGCAACGGTGGATGCCAACGAAGTTACAGTAGCAACGGCAGCTGAAGTTAGAGCCCATCCACACAGAAAGATTTTCCGGCAGAATTCAACACGAAGACATGTGCTTGTGGGTAAGAAACTTACGACGCTTACAGGGTAGCTTCGGCTGCTGCCGAACGTTTCCGACGTTTTTAGCAGAACGACCGAGATTTTGTTCGGTTTCGTCGTGTGTTTTGTATTTCTATGAAATGTGCTTGCCGTGTCGGTTCACAATAATCAAGTTAAAAATATCTGTCGTGTATGTCTAGCAGCATACTTCGGGAAAAAATCTGTGAACAATGTATTTGTTTGCAAATAGGCTCTTACCAACAATGCAACGGTACGACACAACAACGGCAGAAACAGTGGAACGCAGCGAAGTGACATCGACGACGGCAGACAGCAACAATGGAAAACTAGTGTGTACAAGAGCGAAGATAAGAGAGCGAACACAATTTGAGTATCAACAAAGAACACAGTTGGAGTGGCATTGTATTTTTATTGTTCTTATACTCTTTATAAGCTTGTCATTTAATGTGAGTTTGTATGGGAGGTACCCCTCCTGGTAACCCTAGGATCATAAAATTTACATGGCTGATGGATACGGAACAGAAACTAGTGTCCAAATTTCAGTTCAATAAGTCAAAAAACAAAAAACTTTTTCTAATAAGAATATTAATTGAAGTGGGGTTTTGTATGGGAGGTGCAAACATACAGACGACATGGCTAAATCAACTCATCTCATCGAGCTGATCACAAATATATGTATATACTTTATGTGGTCTGTGATGTGTCTCCTTCTGTGTGTTACAAATTTCATGACAAACTTATAATACTATTCACTCCCGTGAAGAGTATAAAAATTCAGTACCATCGTACAAGATTTTTAGCCGCAAAAATGAATTATGTATCCAATAACTCAATGCTCGAGCAATTCCAAACACAATGCATATGCATTTATTATGAAATTGACAAAAAACTCATTGCTCCAAATATTAAATTATTGATTGGTTTGACTTATGTTTAGGGTAAAATCAGTATTCATACTGCATATTAACTTTGATGAAAAGCAAAAGTGAAATATTCATACAACCTAAAATTATACTACAAAAAAAAATATTAAGAAATATGAAACAAAATAAATAACAAAGCTTCTAAAACTGTGCGCAATGCATATTGGAGCACACGTTTCTTGTATGGGGACCCCTTTCATTTCTGAACTTTATTTTAGTTTTAGTATTTGTTGCTATCATGACAATGGAAATACACATTCTGTGAAAATTTCAACTGTCTATCTATTACGGTTCGTGGATACAGTGGATTCGGACGGACGGCGAAAGCTTAGTAATAGGGTCCCGTTAGCACCACATAAATCAAATCGAAGAAGAAATATTAGAAATCCTTGCAATTCAAATGGAAGGAAATGAGACAGTAATCTGTACTGATAATCGACGTGTGGATTGGTACCTTTAGACCGGTATTACATTGATATGTACAGTAGCGCAGCTGATCGTCGGTTCTTGTTTGTGCTAGCTATTAAGCGAACCCGACACGGTGCTACATGCTTCATTCAGCATAATAAAGTATCATCATAGTGTTAGTGAAATTTGAATGTGTGCGACTCTCATACGATGATTGACGGAATATCCAAATTGTTTTGATATTTAGTCCATCGTATATATAATTTCCCAAAGTTCCTAGGTGAAACACAGGGCCTCAACAAACAAATTATAATTCGATTTATCTAAAGCTAAAAGTTTAAGTTGTCTCCACGAACGTCCTGATTTCGTGTTTCTGCTTCAACTTGTCGTCTTCATGTATTGGTTGGTCTCCCTCGCATGTGACTCCCTTGAGGATTCCAGTCCAATGCTATTCTTGTGATGTCATCTTGAGATTTGCGCAATGTGTGCCCGAACCACTTCCATTTACGGCGACGGATTTCCATCCTGAGTGCTCTCAATTCTCTCTTTGAATCTCTCTCTTTGCTCTCTCGTGCAAGCTATCTCATTTACACTTGCCAAGGTAAGTATGTATGAAAGAGACAAATATAGACAAGCGCTCACTTTTTCGAAATACTTGAAGTGAGCAGACGTGAGCGCTAGTAGGAAATATTTTAAGCGCCGACAGCTAGTGTGAAATATTTGTGAATTGCCGTCGGCTTGTAAACGATTGAAACTGCTCGCACGACGCACCTTCAATCAATTCAACTCACACATACACAAATGCTGCATTAATCATGCGGCATCGTGTCGGGTGCGCTTTACATTTATGTGCGTGCAACCAAACAAATGTTTTCACATTCCTTTTCATTTATGTTTCATTGTGAAGATATGCGTTCTGTCGCAGAACAAATATCTTTACATTCCACGCTATATTTTTCATTTCGCATGCAATTACATGTATCCTCACTCTACGAAAGCCAAAAAATTATGAACTAACACGAAAGACGCGAAAGAAGACAACGAAAAACATGGCAAGAGCACGATCCACGCATTTCATTCAATATTTTCAAATTCTTTTTCATTTTCGTTTCCGAAAAATATGCGTGTGTAAATTGAGACATAGCGACTGAGCGACCCGCGTACTTCTCTTACCAACAAACCAAAATTTTGAGAGAGAGCTCTGTCTGCACGCACATACAATGGTCGGAAAAAGTATTTTGACAAAACTATGTGCAATGTTTGATTGCTTGTTTCCTCCATAAATTCTGAGAAATAACGGTTCTCTGATGATGATCAAAACAAAATAGGTGATAATAACCGTAAATGCGCAAATTATTTTGTTTATTACTTTATCCATTCATATTCTACGACGTGCAAAGTTAGAACTGAGTTAAAACTGACTGGAAAAAAGTATTTTGACAATGCATTTTTTTAGTTTCTTTCGTTTCTGTTGCGATGAAAGTTGATCTCAGCGCATTATAATCTTTGTTTTAATAAATTATTATGAATTTGAATTACATTCATTAACTTTGAATTACTAAACATGGGGAAAACGTCAGAAATAAGTCAAGTTATAAGAAATGAGATGGTGATCAAGTATGAAGCTGGTATTTCTGTTGAATACTTAAGCAAATTATACAAAGTGCCTCGACAAACAGTTTATTATCAAATTAATAAGCAAAAAAAAATCAAATCTACAAGTAACTTGCCACGTTCAGGAAGACCACGCAAGACGACCAAAAGAGAAGACCGTTTAATTGTGGGAAAATTTAAAGACAATCTGCTAAAAACTCCAAAATCTGCAGCAATTGAATTGAATAAGCAGTATAATATTGAAATTTGTAAAAGAACTGTGAGAAATCGTTTAAAAGAGGCAGGTTTTGCTACCTATACAGCCAGACCAATACCTCAAATTTCACGAAAAAAAAAGCTGAAACGTCTTAAATTTTCTCAAAAATATGTACACAAACCTTCATCATTTTGGGAGCAAGTATTGTGGACTGATGAAAGCTCCTTTCAGTACCATGCGTCAAACAAGAAAATTTTCTGCAGAATGCCTGAGAAAATGAGAAAAAAAATGGCACCTGTGTGTGAACGAGTCGCCCATGGTGGTAGGAGTTTAATGTTTTGGGTTTGTGTTTGCTTAAATGGCATCGGAGTTTTGGTACCCATCGACGGATCAATGAATCAGGGTCAATACTTACATATTTTAAATGATCACGTGTTTACTTCGGGTGATAAATTGATTAGACAGTCATTTATTTTGCAACATGACAATGCTCCGTGTTACAAAGCCAAGATGATAACCAACTTTCTAAGGGATGTGGGAGTAAATATATTGGATTGGCATGGTGTAAGAAATAGAGGTGGCGCCATTAGTTTACAGTTATGTGTCGTTCTCAATTTTTGACGTCATTCGCATATCAGTGTGTAGAACGCTGAAATAATGCATGTTGAACAGTGTTGAGCATGATTTGAAAATGCATTCAAAATTGAAGAATTTGAATAATTTTCATAGCACTGCTTCTTCAATTATCAATGCATTTTTAAATTATGTTCAACACTAAATGCATTATTTCAGCGTTCTATACACTAATATGACCATAAGTTGATGTTTTCTTTTGCAAACTCCATTTTAAAAGGCAATTTGATGTTTGTTGCGTTGTCAAATTCTTTGCTTATTTGCTTTAGAGCATTGGGCTGTATAAATACCAGCGGACAACGCCTTTATTCTTTTCTTTCCATATAAATGCAGAACTAATTGGGCAATTTCGTAATTCGCTCTATTCGTGTTCATGTTTACTGAGCGACGCTGAAAAATTAAACGTTTAACAAATTTGTTTAATGTGTATGCCAAACTACAATCAAGCAAATTTGTCAAACCTGTTCGACGTCTGTGACTCCTATTATGCGTCAACATTTGTGCATTGGTGCACCTATATGCAATTATCTATATTATATATACATATGTATTTTAATCATCCAACGAAGGCTTTAAATGAGTATTAATTTTTTTCTTCTACATTGGAGTCAACAATAGATATGATGTTGGTGATAGTATTGATGATTGAAGGAAATTGAATTGTATTCCCAAACTTAAACTAAGACGTTGAAACTGCCACGCCCAAAAATAATAGCATAAAGTTCATGATAGTGTAACTTTTTATGATGACTACTACTTATTTTTAATGTGGTCAGTTTTAGACGGTCTTCCAAAAAAAAAAAAAATTAAATGTAGGCTAAAACAAAAAAATCTATGAGATTATTAACAAATAACAACGGCTTGGGAATAAACACTACCAATTAACAGGAAAAACGCAATTGTAAAAAATTATTTATCGCCACCACATAAATATTTTTTTTCTACTTTTTCTTATTGCTGACGCTGGCACCAATATGAATAAAATTAAAAAAAAAAACTATCAAAACTTAAACAAGCAAGAAAATAAAGAATTGTGTATTGTAAAAAAAAAAACAAAAAAAAAAAGATTGAGGCAAGATGCCGGTTGCAAGTATAAATAAAAAATCTACGTAGTTAGAATCGTAGTTCCTTACTCACCTATGAAGCTTGACTGGCTACTGCTATATTGAAGCTTTTTATGACTTAAACAGTATATTTACTTAGTCTCCAAAAATATATACAATTCCTTCCAAATACGCACTCTAATCTAAATAAACTTGGTTGCACGACACACAAAATAATACTGACTAACCAATTTTACAAAACTACCGTTGTTAACCGACGGCTTATATTCAAGCAAAACAAAATATGAATTAAAAAAGCCACATACAATTGTAAGTCCATGCTATACAACACTACAAAAAAGTGTTAAGCCGTGATGCCACAAATGGAACAGAATCTAAATTTCCGTTTCTGTCTGTTGAAATTTTTTGGATATGGTGCCATATAGCACAGGAACAAACATTGATTTTTGAAGTAAAGTATCTAATACCCATTTTACACAGAGCGAAATCAGCATTGTTCCATATTGCAACATTTTCGACTAGAATAATAACAGTCAAAATGTACAAAAAGTTGTCGAAGCCGATGTGATGCATCACAGCTGCATTATTAAAACATGCAAATATAATGCTGGTCCCTCTAACATCACCAACTTTTTGACATTGGTACGAACTTTGTGGTCATTTTTGGCAATTTCTCGTTGCACGGCATCATTATGATGGCACATAACAATTTTAAGTAAAATGTAATTGCCTATTTACACTGAGTCAAATTTGTGTCAAATTGACACAACCATAGACTCGTGTCTAATTCTACAACAACCACAGAGAAAATGACGAAATTGTGAAAGGGAGCTGCCTGAGCTATGTACATCACTGCACTTTGTTCTAAATCATGTATTTCTCAGATACGGTGCAGATGCTCTGTAGCCAATGTACTGAAATCTGATAGTTTTGCCTGCTTCTGCAATATGTGACACAGCGGCTACACACACTGAAGTGGGAAATGTGAATGCATAATTGCAGAAGTATATTCAATACATACTTTTCAGTACAGTAAACAAATTTAAAATTACAAATTATTCGTAAGAATAAATTTTATATAGTGTAAGGAAATCGTATGTATTAATTATATCGAGCCTTAACCGCAAAAATAACATAAGTGTATATAAATGTAGGCTGGTGTGTCACCTTTCAAACACGTGTTCATTTGACACAATCAGATTAGTGTTGCAAGATCTATGAACACCAACACCATCTAGTGGCAAAAAACCGCGGAGCCTTTTTATATGACCCAATATATAGTTACTATAATATATAATCTAGCTTAAATTAAAGAGTACTAGCTACAAGGCCTTCGTCTCGTCTGTCTTATAACAAGAACTATATTAATTAACGAAGATTATTGGATTTGATGAAAGAGGATATTTTGTATATATTATCGACGGATGGAAATTGGATAAGTGTGGACGGCAGATTGTTTCCGAATAGTTGTGTTCTAGTGCAGTCAAGATTTGTGCAATCATCCATAAGGATAACAAAATATTACCCCAGAATGGGCAAGGAGGACGGCTTTTACCGTCAAGGAGATGTTGGTGTGTGAGTTGACTGTGTGTGTCCCGTTCTCAATCGGACAAAAGTTGAAGAAGTTGGACGATCGCTGTTGTTAGGGAAATAGATGAAAGTTTTGGAAGGGTTGGAATTTTTATACCAGTGGTTAATTAAACGCGATTGGGTGAGTTCGATATCTTTAAAAATAACTTGTATGTGTTTCCAAATGTCACTTTCTACGAATGGAATGACTGTCAGACATGGGGCACAGCTCGCTTCCTTAGCTGCTGTATCAGCGTGCTCATAATCTTCAATTTCCACATGACCGGGGACCCAGATGAGTTGTATTTTCTTTTGGTATATAATGAAGAGATTACGGAGTTCGTAAAGAACAGTTGACAGACTATCCGTGCAGATTATATATTGTCCTCTATTTGCTTGCGTTATGTGAATAGCTTTTGGTATCGCAGCTGCTTCGGCTGCAAGATCTGAGTAGTAGTGAGGGAGCAATCTTTTGAATACCGTGATACCCCGTTTATTAACCACGGCAAACGAGGCACTTGTATCCGTTTTGGACCCGTCAGTAAAAAACCAGGTCCAATCTATCAGCCGTAGGTTAGATGTTTCCTCTGCCAGCAATTGACGGAAAACTGAGCTTGAAGATGAAGATTTGGGGAAGCGATTAAGAGATGTGTTTAAAGAAGATTGATCCAGAGCCCACGGAGGATTGGGTGAAACTTTATTCGAGGGATACGGCTCGTGGATGTTATGTAGTCTCGAAAAACGAGCGCATATCCGGTTGGTGGACAATACGTTAAATCTGCGTCGTCCCTTGCTTCTTAAAAATCCTTGTTTACGATGTCGTTCGTGGAACAAAACAACTTGGGGATAAGTTTGCAAGTCGTTTGAGATACTCTGCTTGGAATTTTAGGCAGCCCAGCCTCAGCAAGAATGCACTTAGTAGGCGTTGTTAGACACGCTTCTATGCTTTGTCGTACTGCAGTGTGATAGGGAGGCAAAACGGATTTTAGGGTAGACGGCGAACAGCAACCATATTTTGGAAGAGCATAATCTATACGGGAGAGCATGAGTGCTCTGGTGACGTGGATAAGGGATGATATGTGAATGAAGGACCTTTTGGAGCTTAGGAATTTAATAATGTTTATATAGTCATCAAGATTTTTTCTGAAATCGTTAAAATATATCTTAAAAGTTAATCGATTATCAAACACAAGGCCAATAATTTTTAGAAAATTTTTGCATTAAATTATTTATCCAAACCAAACACAGGAGGATTAAAATACTCCCGAAAGAGTTTTCTGAGGAACCAAACATCGGAAATCTGGTGCAATTGAGGAGGAAGAGTTTTCTGTAGCACCCCTGAAAGTGAGCGAAATGTGGAGGAATTTGCTCTGCGACAGAAATTGAAAATTTGTGAAAAATACATTACTTACAACATTTTGCAGAGTATGCACATAGTTCTGGCAGCTCCCTTTTTCATTCTTGCTAAGTGTTAAAGTAAAATTTTAACAACAAATTTGCAATATCAAATTACTATAATTATTTGCTTCAATCATCAGCTGTTTTTTCACCTAAAAGGTTGGCAACCATGATAAAGATTTGGCAACGTTGATGAAAGTGACCAGTATTATAACGGGTGATTTTTTAAGAGCTTGCTAATTTGATTCTCACAAAAAAACACAAAAAATTCAGAAAAATGTATGATATCTTTATTTGATAGAACGATCGATATAATGTAATGTTCAAAAATAGTTTCATGTAAATGTGTGCCGCGGCTGAACTGCAAATAGTCCATACGCTGGGTCCAATTTTGGCATACTCTCTGCAACATATCGGCCGGTATCTCACGAATAAATTGTTCAATATTGGCTTCCAGTACGTCAATCGTTGCGGGATTGTTGCTTTAGATATGAGCCTTAACATAGCCCCACATAGTCTAGAGCCAATTGACCTTCCCCAAACGTGAAATAAACTGCTTACCGAACTTGGCTCTGAATTGGGCCACTGTTTCGCGTGCTGTGTGGCATGTGACACCATCTTGTTGAAACCACATTTTAGCCAAGTTAAGCTCTTCTATTTTGGGCAAAAAAAAGTTTGTATGCATCGTAAGGTAGCGCTCGCCATTCACAATAATGTTTCGGCCGTCGCCGTCTTTGAAAAAGTACGGCCCGATGATGCCGCCGGCCCATAATGTACACCAAACAGTAACTTTTTCGGGATGCATTGATAGTTCTTGCAATGCTTCTGGTTGTTCTTCAGTCCAAATGCGGCAATTTTGCTTATTCACGTATCCATTCAACCAGAAATGCACTTCGTCGCTGAACACAATTTTTCGATAAAAAATTGGATCTTCATTCAACTTTACTAGTGCCCATTCAGCAAAAGTTAGCCGTTGTGGTAAGTCGCGGGGCTTCAATTCTTGCACCAGCTGTATTTTAAAAGGTTTTACACCCAAATCCTTTCGCAAAATTTTCCACGTAGTGGAGTAACAGAGGCCCAATAAATTCAGGGTCATCAGTAACACTGGCTGATACAGCTGCGATGTTTTCCTTTGTCCGCACTCTGCGTAAGCGTGTTGGTGGTTTAATGTCCAATAATGTAAAATGGGTGCAAAATTTAGTCACAACATTCCGAATAGCCGTCTGAGAAGATCGACCAAACTGACCATAAAATGGAAGAAGTGCACGATACACTTGCCTTACCGAGCATGAATTTTGATAATAAAATTCAATAATTTGTAAACGCTGTTCGTTTGTGAGTCGATTCATGGTTAAATTATAGACCAAACTGAACGTGTTTGACAGTAACACAAGGCACGTAAACCGCGTCAGCTGTTAAAAACAGTGTTGCCAAAAAAAGTTGCTAAAAAATCACCCGTTATTTGTTTTTTAATAATGCAGCTGTGGTGCATCGCATGGAATAAAACAACTTTTTGTACATTTTGTTGTCTGTTGTAATCGAAAATGGTGCATTATGGGAAAATGCACATTCGCTCTGTGTTTTAATAGTGTATTATACTTTTAACCGACCCCGATGCATAAATCGTACTCACAGTGCATGGCGCCTTTTATTGGTTAATTTACAGAGACTATGAAATTAGAT